>CAUYUJ010015215.1:0-92538 GCA_963575745.1 Prorocentrum cordatum
ACAGAGGAAGAGCGAGAGCTTTATGCACTACCAGTACCACAACTACGAGAAGCACTACAGCTCAATGATGATGACGTTGTGCAGATTCTCAAGGCCTGTTATGGACTCACGAATGCACCCAGGCGGTGGTACGAGAAGGTCAAGAAGGATCTAGAGAGCAGAGGCTGGTATGCATGCAAGCTTGAGCCGTGTCTCTTCACCAAGCTGAACTCAGACAACAAGGTGATCGGGCTCATCCTGGTGCATGTGGATGACTTCCAGATTGCGGGTGATCTCACCAATGTGGAGTTCAACGTGGAGTACGAGCATCTCAAGACGCTGTACCGATGGGGCATGTGGAAGTCAGATGAGGCTGGCTATTCAGTTTGTGGAGTTGAAGTTTCCAGAAATCCAGATGGAGGATTCAGGCTAAGTCAAGAGAAGTATGCAAAGACCATCCAGCCGATCAACGTCAAGAGAGGCCGAAAGGCTAGTCCGGACGACAAGCTGACAGCCGGAGAAGTGACTGCATGCCGTGCCATCCTTGGACAAGCTCAATGGCTTTCAACACAGACGATGCCTCAAATCGCTGTGCACGTTTCTATGCTACAAGCGGTTGTCAACAGTGCGACGGTCAAGGACCTCGGCAGGATCAACCAGCTGGTCAAGACTATTCATGAGTTTGCGAGCACAGGAGTTACCATACATCCTTATAAGCAGATGGCGTGGGTATGTTGGTTCGATGCATCGTGGTGTTCGAGAGCAGATGGGAGCAGTCAAGGAGGCTATGTTGTGTGCACTACCGAGGTGGAGGCACTCAGCGGCAAGAAGCAGAAGTTCACAGTATTCACGGGAGCTTCCAAGAAGCTGACACGAAAGTGCCGTTCATCCTTGGGTGCAGAAATCCAAGCAGCAAGTGAGGCCGCGGAGGAGCTGGAGTATACACAGCTAGCTTGGATGGAGATGCTGAGTGCAGATGTGCAGCTCAAGGGCGACAAGCGCTACGACATGATCAAGAAGGGACCACGGAGTGTTCTCGTCACGGACTGCAAGAGCCTATATGATGCAGTTACTGGTTCGGAGAGTTCAGCACTGGGTCTCAGCGACAAGCGCGCCGCTATTGAGTGCATGGCATTCAAGCAAGGAGTTCAAGAGTGTGGTGCCGAACTTCGTTGGGTTCATTCTCATGCGCAGGTAGCAGATGGTTGCACGAAGATAAAGTACGAGGCGCAGAAGCTTTTAGATGTTTTCATGTGCAGGAGCTACTGGACGCTGGTTCATGACCCAGAGTTCGAGTCTGCGAGGAAACGAGGTCTGAGGGGACTCGATATTCTCGCCGAGAAGCCGACACTCGCCGAGGAACCACAAGTTCATGCGGAAGAGTGAGTTCTGCCAGGTGGTTTCTTTTCCATATCGCTCGCCTTGGCGAGGTTTGTGATTTGATTTAGACAAGCTCTGTGACAATGTAGCTTTACATATATGCCCGCTCAGCGGGGATTTCATCTTACTTTACGTATCTGCCCGCGCAGCGGGGATTTCATTTCACTTTATATATCTGCCCGCTCCGCGGGGATTTCATTTTATTGTCCATATCTGACCGCTGCGCGGGGATTTCATTTCATCTTATATATCTGTCCGCTTCGCGGGGATTTTATTTCATGTTTCAGATTTGCTCGCCTGGCGAGACGTATGCGAGAGTAGCGCCGCTACCAGAGATGTTTTTTTTTTGCAGGATCGAAGGCCAAAAGGTTTTCCCCCTGTGTGTTTTGCACTGTGCAGTTGGCCTTCCGATCCGAGACGCCCCGAGACCGAGCTACTGCTACTGCTGCTGTTTCGGTCCGAGGGCGCCCTTGAGTCCCGGTAAGGCTACCGGGCACGGCCGACGGGCCACCCACTCACTCAGTGAGTGACTGTTTCAGCCCACCAGGGGCTATCGAGATATCTGATAGATTGTTGGATCGCTGGCGCGAGCTCTGGAGGAAAAGATTATCAAGATAATCATTGACGAGAAGATCGACAGCAGGCTGACGCCAGTGCCGACGATTTAGCCCCCCTCCCCTCCCCCCTCCCACCCCCACCACCCCCCTTAAGGACCCTTAGGGGGGGGGGGGGGGGGAATTGTGGTGTGGTCAGTCCCCAGCACTGATTTGGTGAGGTGTGCCAGCTAACGCCTCTATGTCACAACTCTCAGGCCTTTGCGGGGCCCCAACGCGAGCCCCGGAGGAGCATCCCAAAGAGCCCTCGACGAGGCATCTTGTTTCCACGCGAGCCCGCCCCCCACAAGAGGAGGGATCGAAGGTGGGTGTATCCACGATTAAAAGCCAAAAACAGAGAGTCTGTATCTCACTGATACCCTTGCAAAACTGAGCAATTCGACCCCCCCCCCCCCCCCCCTCTCCCCATAAGGGCCCTTAGGGTGGGTTTTGGTCAGCACGGTTTGGGGGTGAGGTGGGCCTGCGAAAGCTTTAGGTCGCACGGTCAGCGGAGAGAGAGGGAGAGAGAGAGAGAGAGATAGAGAGAGAGAGAGAGAGAGAGAGAGAGAGAGAGAGAGAAAAAAAAAAGAGAGAGGTGCGGAAGTGGCAACGATTGCGGATGCGAGCGCTGCAATGGACGAGCACATGTCCTTGCTCGCTTTGGCGCCCCATTGCGCCAAGTGGCGTCGCCGCCGTGGAAATCAGACTGGGCAACGCAACTCCCTAAGGAGCGAGGCTCAACGTAGACCAACCCCAACGTCGCAACAAGCCCCCTTTCGAATCAAGCCGGGTGGAGCGACAGAGGAAGATGCAAGAGACGAGGACGAAAGTCAGACCAAATTCGGATCTGAATTCAGATCTGAATTCAGATCTGATGTTTTGTATATGTGTATATATGTTTTCCTCGATGTGAGGATTCAGATCTGAATTCAGATCTGAATTTCATCTGAATGTTGACCTCGTCTCCTCATCCTCTTCCGCCGCCCCCCCTCCGTTCCTCCGCCGTTCGGCCCCCGCCCTTCACCTCATCGTGCGAGGACCCCGTGCCCGTCCTAAGCCCGTCCTGTCAGGACGCCTGTAACTCGCCCGCGCCCCCCCCCCCCCCTCCCGACGTCGCCAATCGTTGCGTGCGGTCGCAGGCGTCGCCTGTGATTCCTGCCAACGCACACCATCAACAAACGACGGAATCATGTACGCCTTTCCGTTCCCGTGTTTTTGAGCAGTGTTCTCGACGTAAAAATAGGCAACAGGTCGGCTCCGTCCTTGATCTGTGCGTCACTGAAGCTCTCGCCGAGCAGGTAGGTCTGCCCCAGGCTGGTGAGCTGCTCGTTGTGATCCTTGGCCTCATTCTGGAGCGCGAGAAGGTCCTTCTCGAACTTGCAGCCCTTGGTGTTCTCGCGCGACGAGCTCTTAGTGACCGTCGCACCCCACTCGCGAATGGCTTCATCGCAAGCAGCGTGGGCCCTGCGAGTGCTCTGGACAGCCGCCTTGCTCTTGGGGTCCATGCCCATCTGCACTGTAGTTGCTGCATCGGACGCAACGTCGGAACACACGTCGCGGGGAGCCTTGCCCATCTTGCACTTCACCTTCTCCATGGCGAGCTCCTTCACGAAGTCCTCGTGCGCCTCTGGGGTGGTGTCCTGGTGCTCATGTAGATTCCTCGTGTCCGTCGTCTTGCGAACCTTGTCCTTTGTCTCCTCCACCAGCAGCACCTCCAAGTTCTTGGGCCAGGGGGTCTCGGTGTTTGGAGGAAGCTTTTCGTTCGGCCTCGCCTGCGCTGTGTTTGC
Organism: Prorocentrum cordatum; assembly: GCA_963575745.1. NCBI lineage: Eukaryota > Dinophyceae > Prorocentrales > Prorocentraceae > Prorocentrum > Prorocentrum cordatum. The sequence goes on from CAUYUJ010015215.1 coordinate 3,740, forward strand.
CGAGATCATCTCCAACAGTGCGTCTTCTCCGAACTTGTTTGCCATCTCCTGCCACGGTTTCCACTGCTCCGTCTCGCGAGAGGCATGCTCATCCTGGATAGTGCGATTGCGAGCGAGATAGTTTGGAGAGGATTTGTTCTTCTGATCCACGAGCTCCATTGCCCGCTCCAGCGTCTCCGGCGGGTCGCCCTTCTTGAGCAAGGACTCACATTTTGTCATGGGCTCAGGAGGGCTACTGCGCAGGCGATAGTTGACCTTGCCATGTAAAGCCTTGCCGATGGCGGTTGGGGCCCCGCCGCGCGCACCGCCAGAGCCGCTTGCTGACGACGGTGTCCTTGAGCGTTTAGCCGTGGGAACCTCTTTTTTCGTTTCGCTCGGCACGGCGGGGGGCTCATCTGACGGCCCAGGCGACGCCGCGGCCTCTGCCATCCGTGGGGCGGCACCCCCCGACTGGCCATCTCCAGCGTTGTCCTCTGGCTTGGCCCGTATGCCGAATAGGCGAAGCGGCTTTTGACCAGTCGGAAGCGCGGACATGCTGGCTTTGGAAGTTGAGAGCCCGGCGGCGGTTGTAAGTTGGCGTCGGTCGACGCGGTGGAGTTTGAGCCAAAACAGCTACGGTCATCCCTCATCCACCTAAGCCCTCTTTCCTCTGCCCCCGTCCCCCCCCCCCCCCCCCCCCCCCCCCCCACCTACGCGCTCAGCGCAAAACAGGGACCCCCGCGCAATCCCCGCGATAAAAACCCTCCGAGGGGAGGGGCTGGGGATGGGGAAACCACGAGTTAAGGCCTAATACAGGGGAGAGGCTGTTCCCATGGGTCACTTGCAAAAAACAGAAATTTTTCTACCCTCTCCCCCCTCCCCCCCCCCCCCCGCCCCCCCCCCTCCTCCCGCCCCCCCCCCCCCCCTCCCCTTAGGTGAAAGGTGGGCCTGCGGAAACGCTTTATGGGTCCCCACGCTTTACCCCCCCCCAAACAAGGGCCTTTGCGGGGGGCCCCACGCGAGCCCCGCCGAGCCCAGAGCCCCCACTCAGAAACAAGCCCGCCGAGCTATTTTGAAACGACGAAGATGCCCGCCGAACCTGAAGTAAAGAGAGGAGTAAGGAGGCTGGGGGTCTCCACGAGTAAAGCCTAATACAGAGGAGGCTGTTCCTCATGAGCACTTGCAATCAACATGAATTATCGAAGTCGTACCCACCCCCCTCTCTCCCCCCAAAAGACCCTTAGGGTGGGTTTTTGTCAGCACGGCTGGGGGGTGAGTGGGCCGCTAATAACGCCTTTATTTCACACTTTCAGAGCGAGAAGGAGGGATGGAGATGAGATAGAGAGAAAAGAGAGAAGAGAGGAGAGAGAGAGATAGAGATAGAGAGAAATAGAACAAAAAAAGAGAGAGAGAGAGAGAGAGAGAGAGAGAGAGAGAGAGAGAGAGAGAAGGAGAGAGAGAGAGAGAGAGAGAGAGAGAAACAGAGAGAGAGAGAGAGAGAGAAGTGCGGAAATGGCAACGATTGCGGATGCGAGCGCTGCAATGGACGAGCACATGTCCTTGCTCGTTTTGGCGCCCCATTGCGCCAAGTGGCGTCGCCGCCGTGGAAATCAGATTGGGCAACGTAACTCCCTAGAGCGAGGCTCAACGTAGACCAACCCCAACGTCGCAACAAGCCCCCTTCGAATCAAGCCGAGTGGAGCGACGGAGGAAGATGCAAGAGACGGGGACGAAATTCAGACCAAATTCGTATCTGAATGCAGATCTGAATTCAGATCTGATGTTTTGTATATGTGTATATATGTTTTCCTCGATGTGGGGATTCAGATCTGAATTCGGATCTGAATTTCATCTGAATGTTGACCTCGTCTCCTCATCCTCTTCCGCCGCCCCCCCTCCGTTCCTCCGCCGTTCGGCCCCCGCCCTTCACCTCATCATGCGGGGGCCCCGTGCCCGTCCTAAGCCCGTCCTGCCAGGACGCCTGCAACTCGCCCGTGCCCCCCCCCCCCCCCCGACGTCGCCAATCGTTGCGTGCGGTCGCAGACGTCGCCTGTGATTCTGCCAACTCACACCTTCATCATCGAGCGGATCATGGACGCCTTGCCGTTCCCGTTTTTGAGCAGTGTCTCGGCGGTATTGCACAGGCCGGCTCCGTCCTTGATCTGCGCGTCACTGAAGCTCTCGCCGAGAAGGTAGGTCTGCCCCAGGCTGGTGAGCTGCTCGTTGTGATCCTTGGCCTCATTCTGGAGCGCGAGAAGGTCCTTCTCGAACTTGCAGCCCTTGGTGTTCTCGTGCGACGAGCTCTTAGTGACCGTCGCACCCCACTCGCGAATGGCTTTATCGCAAGCAGCGTGGGCCCTGCGAGTGCTCTGGACAGCCGCCTTGCTCTTGGGGTCCATGCCCATCTGCACTGTAGTTGCTGCATCGGACGCAACGTCGGAACACATGTCGCGGGGAGCCTTGCCCATCTTGCACTTCACCTTCTCCATGGCGAGCTCCTTCACGAAGTCCTCGTGCGCCTCTGGGGTGGTGTCCTGGTGCTCATGTAGCTTCCTCGTGTCCGTCGTCTTGCGAACCTTGTCCTTTGTCTCCTCCACCAGCAGCACCTCCAAGTTCTTGGGCCAGGGACTTGGTGTTTGGAGGAAGCTTTTCGTTCGGCCTCGCCTGCGCTGTGTTTGCCGAGATCATCTCCAGCAGTGCGTCATCTCCGAACTTGTTTGCCATCTCCTGCCACGGTTTCCACTGCTCCGTCTCGCGAGAGGCATGCTCATCCTGGATAGTGCGATTGCGAGCGAGATAGTTTGGGGGGTATTTGTTCTTCTGATCCACGAGCTCCATTGCCCACTCCAGCGTCTCCGACGGGTCGCCCTTCTTGAGCAAGGACTCCCATTTTGTCTTGAGCTCAGGGGGGCTACTGCGCAGGCTATAGTTGACCTTGCCATGTAAAGCCTTGCCGATGGCGGTTGGGGCCCCGCCGCGCGCACCGCCAGCGCCGCTTGCTGACGACGGTGTCCTTGAGCGTTTAGCCGTGGGAACCTCTTTCTTCGTTTCGCTCGGCACGGCGGGGGGCTCATCTGACGGCCCAGGCGACACCACGGCCTCTGCCATCCGTGGGGCGGCACTCCCCGACTGGCCATCTCCAGCGTTGCCCTCTGGCTTGGCCCGTATGCCGAATAGGCGCAGCGGCTTTTGACCAGTCGGAAGCGCGGACATGCTGGCTTTGGAAGTTGAGAGCCTGGCGGCGGTTGCAAGTTGGCGTCGGCCGACGCGGTGGAGTTTGAGCCAAAACAGCTACGGTCATCCCTCATCCACCTAAGCCCTCATTCCTCTGCCCCCGCCCCCTCCCCCTCTCACGCTCAGCGCACAAGGGCCCACGCGACCCCCGCGACCCTCGAGAGGAGGGATGGGGGGTGGGGAACCACGAGTTAAGCCTAATACAAGGGAGGCTGTTCCCATGAGCACTTGCAAAACTGAGATTTCGACCCTCACCCCCCCCCCCCCCCTCCCCTTTGGTGAGGTGGGCCTGCAAACGCTTTAGGTCGCAGCGCTCAAGGGCCTTTGCGGGGGCCCCGCGCGAGCCCCGCTCGAGCCCAGAGCCCCGCTCGAGCCCCAGATGATTCCCACGCGAGCCCCGCGACCCTCAAGAGGAGGGATAGGAGGTGGGGGTCCACGAGTTAAGCCTAATACAGAGGAGGCCGTTCTCATGAGCACTTGCAAAACTGAGATTTCGACCCCCCCCCCCCCTCTCTCCCCATAAGGACCCTTAGGGTGGGTTTTGGTCAGCACGGTTTGGGGGCGAGGTGGGCCTGCAAACGCTTTAGGTCACACGTTCAGCGGAGAGAGAGAGAGAGAGAGAGAGAGAGAGAGAGAGAGAGAGAGAGAGAGAGAGAGAGAGAAGATAAGAGAGGAGAGAGAGAGAGAGAGCGAGAGAGAAAGAGAGAGAGAGAGAGAGAGAGAGAGAGAGAGAGAGGTGCGGAAGTGGCAACGATTGCGGATGCGAGCGTTGCAATGGACGAGCACATGTCCTTGCCCGTTTTGGCGCCCCATTGCGCCAAGTGGCGTCGCCGCCGTGGAAATCAGAGTGGGCAGCGCAACTCCCTAGAGCGAGGCCCAGCGTAGACCAACCCCAACGTCGCAACAAGCCCCGTTTCGAATCAAGCCGAGTGGAGCGACGGAGGAAGATGCAAGAGACGAGGACGAAATTCAGACCAAATTCAGATCTGAATTCAGATCTGAATTCAGATCTGATGTTTTGTATATATGTATATATGTTTTCCTCGATGTGAGAATTCAGATCTGAATTCAGATCTGAATTTCATCTGAATGTTGACCTCGTCTCCCCATCCTCTTCCGCCGCCCCCCCTCCGTTCCTCCGCCGTTCGGCCCCCGCCCTTCACCCCATCATGCGAGGACCCCGTGCCCGTCCTAAACCCGTCCTGTCAGGACGCCTGTAACTCGCCCGTGCCCCCCCCCCCCCCCCCCCAACCCTACTTCGCCAATCTTTGCGTGCGGTCGCAGGCGTCGCCTGTGATTCTTGCAGCCCACACCTTGCATCATCCGAGCGGATCATGACTCCTGCCGTTCCCGTCCTTGAGAAAAAAAGAATGAAAAAGACAGTGTCCTCGACGTCTTGCACCAGGTCGGCTCCGCCCTTGATCTGCGCGTCACTGAAGCTCCCGCCGAGAAGGTAGGTCTGCCCCAGGCTGGTGAGCTGCTCGTTGTGATCCTTGGCCTCATTCTGGGGCGCGAGAAGGTCCTTCTCGAACTTGCAGCCCTTGGTTTTCTCGTGCGACGAGCTCTTAGTGACCGTCGCACCCCACTCGCGAATGGCTTTATCGCAAGCAGCGTGGGCCCTGCGAGTGCTCTGGACAGCCGCCTTGCTCTTGGGGCCCATGCCCATCTGCACTGTAGTTGCTGCATCGGGCGCAACGTCGGAACACATGTCGCGGGGAGCCTTGCCCATCTTGCACTTCACCTTCTCCATGGCGAGCTCCTTCACGAAGTCCTCGTGCGCCTCTGGGGTGGTGTCCTGGTGCTCATGTAGCTTCCTCGTGTCCGTCGTCTTGCGAACCTTGTCCTTTGTCTCCTCCACCAGCAGCGCCCCCAAGTTCTTGGGCCAGGGGATCTTGGTGTTTGGAGGAAGCTTTTCGTTCGGCCTCGCCTGCGCTGCGTTTGCCGAGATCATCTCCAGCAGTGCGTCATCGCCGAACTTGTTTACCATCTCCTGCCACGGTTTCCACTGCTCCGTCTCGCGAGGGGCATGCTCATCCTGGATAGTGCGATTGCGAGCGAGATAGTTTGGAAAGTATTTGTTCTTCTGATCCACGAGCTCCATTGCCCGCCCCAGCGTCTCCGACGGGTCGCCCTTCTTGAGCAAGGACTCTCATTTTGTCTGGAGCTCAGGAGGGCTACTGCGCAGGCGATAGTTGACCTTGCCATGTAAAGCCTCGCCGATGGCGGTTGGGGCCCCGCCGCGCGCGCCGCCAGAGCCGCTTGCTGACGACGGTGTCCTTGAGCGCTTAGCCGTGGGAACCTCTTTCTTCGTTTTGCTCGGCACGGCGGGGAACTCATCCGACGGCCCAGGCGACACCGCGGCCTCTGCCATCCGTGGGGCGGCACCCCCCGACTGGCCATATCCAGCGTTGTCCTCTGGCTTGGCCCGTATGCCGAATAGGCGCAGCGGCTTTTGACCAGTCGGAAGCGCGGACATGCTGGCTTTGGAAGTTGAGAGCCTGGCGGTGGTTGCAAGCTGGCGTCGGTCGACGCGGTGGAGTTTGAGCCAAAACAGCTACGGTCATCCCTCATCCACCTAAGCCCTCATTCCTCTGCCCCCGTCCCCTCCCCCTCTGCGCGCTCAGCGCACATGGGGCCCGCGCGATCCCCGCGACCCTCGAGAGGAGGGGTGGGGGATGGGGAGCCACGAGTTAAGCCTAATACAGGAGAGGCTGTTCCCATGAGCACTTGCAAAACTGAGATTTCGACCCCCAAGGGCCCTTAGGGGTGGTTTTGGTCAGCACGGTTTGGAGCGAGGTGGGCCTGCGAACGCTTTAGGTCACAACGCTCAAGGGCCTTCGCGGGGGCCCCACGCGAGCCCCCGCTCGAGCCCAGAGCCCCACTCGAGCCCCAGGTGACTCCCACACGAGCCCCCGCGACCCTCAAGAGGAGGGATAGGAGGTGGGGATCCACGAGTTAAGCCTAATACAGAGGAGGCTGTTCTCATGAACACTTGCAAAACTGGGATTTAGAACACCCTTTCTCAAGGGCCCTCAGGGGGGTTTTGATCAGAACAGTTTGGGGTGAGGTTCGCATGCGGTGACGCGACAATTTAGGTCGCGATCTTAGCGGTGAGTGGTGATGTGACGACTCCATTTGCCTGTTTCCCTGTGTGTGTTATTCCCGAACAATCAAGGCAGGAGGAACTGGCGCGCCCTTGTTAATTAGCTCACAGGCGCGATTGATGTTCGTTAAGTACTGGCTGTTCTGCTTCTCGGTCTGGCCGCAAACGGAGCTCGACACGCGGGTGCTCTGTAGAATGTGCGCCTCCTTCGGCTTCACTGCCGACGCCGCCTTGCGGGCCGCGACCTTCGCTGGAAGCGCGATCTCCGCCAGCAGCGCTTGCATTGCGGGCTGCTTCATATTGGACTTCATCGGCTTGGTGGCCTTGGTAGCGATCTTCGGGAGCTTGATCCGCTTGCTGGCGGCCGTCATCGGATCAGTCTTTCCCGTGATACGCCTCCGCTCGATCGTGGTCTCCAGCCTTTGCGCCCCCTTGCGGGGGTCGGCAATCGCCAGGCCGCCAGCCTTCATGCACTCGGGGCACTTGCGGGTCTCCTTCGCGATGATAGCCTCCGCCCCATCGCTCTCGATCGCGTCGGCGATGACGTGGCACTTCTGCTCCTGGCCAGGGTGGACGTGCTCGTCGACCATCTGCGCGCTCTCCTCGTCGCTGTCGTCGCCGAAGGTGGGGAACAGGGCTTCCACATCAGCGACATTTAGGCCTGCATCTGGACGCGCTTCCGAAGACGCATCAGCGCTGGAAGCCATGCCACCCTCCGAGATATCAGCGTCAGGCGCCACAGGCCTCAATATGACCGAATCCACCAACTTGTTCAGATCGGGCTCCAGTTCTTCCGAGCTTTTTTTCAGCATGTAGATGTCTCTGGTCATGGTCCGCCACATGTTAGCCGAGTCTGCTGCAACTCTGTCTAAGTTTGCCTCGGATCAATCAAACACATGGAACTTCTTGTGGATGAGGAGGAAGCCTCTGCGCAGATCGGCGTGCGACGGGAATCCAGACGGACAAAGTTCGAGTAGGGCTCTCAACGGCTTTGCGTGGAGCTTGAGGCCAATCATGTTCACAGCCGTGCCGCGCGACTTCTCGCGTCGGCTTCCGTCCCAAAGAAAACCAGGGCCACGAAGGTTAAGCAATTCTCTCCAAGCCTTCAATAGTTGCGTGTCCTTGAAGTAGCCAGTCAATGGCCGAGGCACTCGTTTCGCTTGCCCCCCCATTGCGACGGCAATCTCACCCGCAGTCGCAAGCTCGAAACTGGCCAAAACTGGCACCTTGAGCCAAAATTTCTAGCTACTTCGGGTGAAGGAGAAGGATTGGAGGGAAGGGCGAACCTCTCTCTCCCCCCTCCCTCCCAACACACCTCCACTACAATCTCCCACTTCCAACCCCCTCTCCCCTTCTACCCCCCCTGCTATCCACCCCCCTTCTCCCTTCTGTCACTCCCTCTTCCCTCTGGTGGTGGTAACGGACATGCTATGATACGATCAGCGAGTCTAAATTCAGCTGTGGTTCGCGGAAGATAAGCTAGTATATTAAAGCATACTAAAATATAATATTATATTAAATATTAATAATATATATTAAGTTTCTATAAGTAAATGATATGTTATGTTTCCTGCGGAATTAGTTAACTTGCTAATTTCCTGGCGATTGCCAGCTACTGGGTGGGGGGCCCCGGAAATCCCAAGGGTTGCCCGGGTGCCCGGATGCTCTATCGCCTTATAGCCCTTTAGCCCAATAGCCCATACAGCCCAATAGCCCATATAGCCCTACAGCCCTATAGCCTAATAGTCCTATAGCCCAATAGCCCGGCAGCCTTATAGCCCTAGAGCCCTATAGCCCAGTAGCCTATATAACCCTATACCCCAATAGCCCTACAGCCCTATAGCCCTACATCCGTATCGTCCTATAGCCTATAGCCCTGAGAAAAAGAAAAAGCTGATTGGGCTTTTCTCTGGTATCATATGTATGTATGAAAATACAGATATGTACGTGTGTATGCCTTGATGTATACATGTATGTATGTACGTACATGCATGTGTTGCTGTAGGTATGCATGTGTGTATGCGCACATGCATGCGTGCTTGTAAGTATGTACGTACGCAGATGCGTGCTGTACGTAGGCATATGTATGTATACGCCTGTGTGTTTGTATGTGCATGTAAGTCTGCATGTGTGTATGTTTTTCGTGTTCCGGGGGGGCGCCGTCACCGAACGCCTAGGGTCGGAATGTGAAGTCTACATCCTGGATTGCCTCCAGGAGGGCATCTTTGGCTAACGCTGTATACGGGGACCCGTGAGACACCTTGTTAAAGAGGTGAAAAGCTCTCACGAGGATCCACAACAACGCAGGACTCGCTGGGAGAAGGCCCCGGCGCTCCGGAGGAAAGGCATGAATGGGAGGGGGTTCCGGGTGGTGAAGAAGAATCTCCCGCAGCTTTGGGCACCTCCAGTAATGTCGGAAATCGCCCCCCTGGTGCCAGTGGGCGTTGACGCGCGCGCAGCCGAATCTACGCGCGAACGGGGGGGCGTGCAGCCTGGCCCTCGTCGCCCACCCGCCGAGCAGCGATTTGAGGGCAGCTGTGGCCCCGCAGCCCCTCCAGGAAGCGAGGGTGCGCTGCAACGCCTCGAAGTCTATCTTGGCGCGCTTCCAGTCAGGGGTGGAGAAGGAGGCGAGGCGACGCAGGAGAGTCGAGACCAGAAACAAAGGAAAGAGCGAGGGAAGAGACGCTGCGTACAGTGTCGCTTGCAAGCGCGGCACGAGCAGCGGCGCCCGTCGCGTGGGCTCAGTGGCGCGCGCAGCACGGCGCATGTCCCTCCCCGGCGCTGCCCACTTGCGGGGCGTAGGCCCGCCGGCCGCGGCGTCGGCGAGGCCCTCCGCGATGCTGGGCAGCACCCGCCGCTCAGGCGAGAGGCGCCCCTGGCACGCGAGTGGGGGCGGCAGCGAGAACGCCGCCACCTCCAGGAGCGCCGCCAGGGCAGGCCGCCATGCGTGCGCTAGCGTCTTCAGCGCCGTCCTCATCACGGCAGCCCCGGTGGCAGCCGCGAGCGACTGCGCGCGCGGTCCTCCCCAAGAGTGCGTATCCAGCAGGTCGGCCACGCCGCCAGTGGGAGGGAGCCGCGTAACTTTGCACAGCCAGTAGCGCTCCTTGGACAGGATGTGGGCGGGCACCTCGAAGTACTGCGCCAGGTAGCTCGTGAGAGGCAACACCCGGGAAGCGTAGAGGGCCACCGCAGGAGTCGCATGGGCGCCCGAGTTGGCCACGTCGGCGATGCGGGCGCGCATCTTGTTCAGTACCGCGAGCCAGACGTCCACGAGCGTCACCCCAGGGCCCGTGAGCACGCCCAGGTAAATGGTAGAGGGCACGACCCGGAAATCCCCCCACGCGTCCGTCGATGCACGGAGGAGCTGCCGTGCACGTTGCTTCAGTTCCTCCGTCCACGGGCCTTCGAGTTGGATCATCGCGCATTTGTAGAGCTTGACCATCAGCCCCGCGCAACGGGCGCACGTCCGGAAGAACAGCTCCGCCCGGCAAGCCATGGTGAAGCGCGGCAGCATGATGCCGACGTCGTCAGCGCAGGCAAACGCGCGGCCCGGACGAAACTCATGCCGACGCGGGACCAGCAGCTTCTCGAGCCACCGCGTGTGTATGTGTATGTGTATGTATATTTGCATGTGTGTATGTACGTATGGGTGTGTACTTGTATATACGTATGTGTACGTACGCATGCATGCATGTATGTAAATGTGCGTGTGTGCATGCATACACATCTGTTTGTTCTCTCTCTCTCTCTATGTATATATATATATATATATATATATAGATATATATCTATATATTTATATATGCTAGAACCATCGCACGCTTCGCGCGCGCTCAGGTTCTAGTTGAAGTCACCGCTCAGGTGCGATGCCCGCGACGATTCTTACCACGAAGACGGCGGCGTGCACTGCAAGCCACGTGTTCCGGAAGCGCACTTCTGGAACATGGGAACGGAGATCCCCGATCCTCATCGTCATGCTGTGCTGCCTTCTCCGTTACTGGTCCTCCCTTTTCCTTCTGTGCTCCTGCTCTGGGCGCTCCGCGCGGCGCTGTAGCGCGCGCCGTCTGGGACCTTGGACAGAGTGCTGAAGTCGTCGGCGCCGCCGTCGTCGTCATCGTTGTCGTCCTCGTCGTCGTCGTTGTCGTCTTCGCCGTCGTCGGCTTTCTCGTCGTCGCCGGCGTCCTCGTCGTCCTTTCGTTTTCCTCGTCGGCGTCGACGCCGTTTTCATACTACTTGGTTCTGACGTCCTGGTGGATCTCTTGGAGACAGTTTTGAAGCATCCTGGGGGCTGTTTTGGGGCTTATTCGAAGCCTGTTGGGGGCCTCTTGGGGCATCCTGGGGGTCTCTTGGTGCCTCTGGGGGTGGCCTGTCGGGATTTCCTAGCGCCCTCTTGAGGCGGAAGGCTCAGATTTCTGTTCGTGGTTCCTCCCTGGAGCCCGCCTTGGGGCCGTCCGAAGGCGTGCTTGGGCCGTCTTGGGCGCCTCTTGGGCTGTCTTGGGGCCTCTGGGGTCGTCTTGGCTGGCCCAAGAAGTGCCCACGACAACCCAAGAAGGCTCCAAAACAAACCCAAGAAGGGCCCAAGAGAGGGACCGCGCACCGAACACCCAGGGCCCCCGCCTCGACAGCGACCCTGGAGGCCCCAAGCAGCCTGCGAAAGTCCCCCAACATGGCTCCAAACGCTTCCAAAAGCACTCCCACGAGGGCCCCAGCAGGCCAAACACTGATGGTTTTACAATAGTTTTGGAAGGGCTTTGGCCTTCTGATCTTCGCGGCTGTCCGACGCTCATAGGCGGCCCCGGAGGCCTCCGAGACCGCCCCCAAACAGCTCCGGAAACGCCCAAGGCCGCCCCGAGGCGGTCCCGGAGAGCCCAAGGCTGGCCCAAGAAGCGCCCAACACAGCCCACGAATGCCCCAAAACAGGCCCGAGAGGTGTCCAAGGGACGGACCGCGTCCAGAAAATCTAGGGCTTCCGCCCCAAGAGAGCCCCAGGAGGCCCCAGGTAACTCCCAAGAGGCTTCAAACATGGCTCAAGACGCCTCCAGGAGCACCCCCAAGAGGGTCGCAACAGGCCCAAATCGTTTATTTTACGTAGGAATAGGAGGATCTTGGCCTTCTTGTCTTTTCGGCTTTCCGACGCTCGCCTCCAGGTCCTCTCCCAAACAGCCCCAGGCGGGCCCAGAGAGCTCCAGGGAGCCCGCCCGCAAGACCGGCCCTACGCAACCCAAGAGTTCCTCGGCAGGATAGTCCGGGAGGGGGGAAGACCGGGGGGGACTTTGGCGCCCCATGCTCCGGGAACGCTCCTCCGGAACATGGCGTGCGAACGTGAGCGGCATGGTCGCCGTCGTCGTCGTCGTCGAAGCCGTCGTGGTCGCCGTCTTCGGCGCAGCCGTTAAGGCTCCCAGGCGACTGCGCTGGGGCCACGCGCGCCAGCCGCGCCGCGCGTGGCGGGCAGGGCTTCTGCCCTCTGCCCCCTGGCCTTCGCGGGCGCGGAGCTGACGGGGCCGGACCCTGGGGGCGAGGTGGGCTCGGAGACCCCACTTGCGGCACTCGGCCCGCGCGCTCTCCCTTCGCTCCTTCGCTCCTTCGCTCCTCCCTCTTCCTCCTCCCCCTCCTCCTCCTCCTCCCCCTCCTCACTCCTCCTCCTTCCTCCTTCCTCCTCCCTCGCTCCTCCCTCCTCCCTCCTCCTCCCCCTCCTTCCTCCACCTCCTCCTCCTCTCTCCTCCTCTTCCCTCCTCCCCCCCCCCTCGGTGGGCCGACATGGCCGACCTCCGTTTTCTTCGGGGCGCCGTGGCCGACGTTTCGGGAGGATGGCGCGCCGATCTCGGCCCGGGCCCAGGCGGCCCCCCAGAGGGGCGCGAGACCCTCTTGATTCCCCTCCCCCCTCCCGCGCTTCCCGGCGCCACTCGCGTCGGGCGCCGGATTATTCCCGCGCGCGCACGCGCAGCTGCGCCGACGGAGGAGGAGGAGGAGGAGGAGGAGGAGGAGGAGGAGGAGGAGGAGGAGGAGGAGGAGGAGAGGAGGAGGGAGAGGAGGCAGGCGAGGAGGAGGAGGGAGGTGGAGGAGGAGGAGGAGGAGGAGGAGGAGGAGGAGGAGGCGGGGGAGGGGGGGAAAAGGAAGGGGAGGAAGAGGAAGGGCCAGGAGGAGAAGGAGAAAGGGGAGGGAGGCCCCCTGTGCAGTTTTGCTGCTGGCTTCTTCCGCGGCGACCACCTCTTGAGTTCCGCCGACCCGGCTGCTCCCCCCTGCCCGGCGCATGACCCCATTATGCATACATATATATATATATATATATACACACATATATAAAAACAATTATCGGGTCCCCCATTTCTGGTGTGGCGCCCTTGGCGAGCCCACCGTCGGCTCGGTGGCGCCCTCCTTCCGTTCGTGGATGCGGCGGGCGGCCGGTCGGACCTCGGAGCTGTCCTGCCCGGCCCTGCAGGCTCCCCGGCGGGGGCGTCGGCGACGTTCTGAGGTCCACCGCCGCAATCCTTCGAAAACGACCGCGCATCCGGAAGCTGCGCGCGCGCTGGCCTGCTTGGGCGTCGCGGCGGCCCGCGGACGCGGACACAAGAAACAAAGTCGCGCGCGTGCGCGCGCGGGGGGGTGGGCGTGGGAGTTGATCGCCGACGCGTCAGGGTGACCTCTCGCCGGGGTGACCTCTGATGCTCGGCTTTTTTGGCTCTCGGGGGACCCCTTCGTCGTCGCGGCCGAACGCAGCTCGGAAAACTGATCAGTTTGGACCCCGGACGGGGTCCGGGGGCCGATTTTGATTGGATTCGTGCGCACCGAAGGTCATTCTTGCCAAAGGTCATTCTTACGTGGAGACGAATTGACGGGGAGGTGCGGCTACAGCCCCCTAGGAAAAGTAATGCTGATTCTGCAGGTCTGCGTCGAAAAATTGCCCGGGGGACTTCCCTCGGGGTAGCTCTTCACCCCGGGTCCGTCTCTGACGGCCCCGGGGCCTGAAAGCGCACCCCCCTCCCCATGAAGTCGTCTCCACGTAAGAATGACCTTTGGCAAGAATGACCTTCGGCGCGCACGAATCCGATCAAAATCGGCCCCCGGACCCCTTCCGGGGTCCAAACTGACCCGTTTTCCGAGGTGCGTTCGGCCGCGATGTCGAGGGGGCCCCCCGAGAGCCAAAACGCGCATCAGAGGTCACCCCGGCGAGAGGTCACCCTGACGCGCCGGCGATCAACACCCACACCCGAACTCCCGCGCGCGCACGCACGCGATTTTGTTTTTTGCGTCCGCGTCCGCGGGCCGCCGCGACGCCCAAGCAGGCCGGCGCGCGCGCAGTTTCCAGATGCGCGGTCGCTCTCGAAGGATTGCGGCGGTGGACCTCAGAACGTCGCCGACGCCCCCGCCGGGGAGCCTGCAGGGCCGGGCAGGACAGCTCCGAGGTCCGACCGGCCGCCCGCCGCATCCACGAACGGAAGGAGGGCGCCGCCGAGCCGACGGCGGGCTCGCCAAGGGCGTCGCGCCAGAAATGGGGGACCCGAGAATTGTTTGTTGCATATGTAGATGCATGCATAACGGGGTCATGCGCCGGACAGGGGGGGGGCAGCCGACTCGGCGGAAGTCAACGAGCGGCCGCCGCGGGAAAAGCCGGCAGCAAAACTGCACTGGGGCCCCCCCTCCCCTTTCTCCTCCTCCTCCTAGCCCTTCCTCCTCCCCCCCTTCATCTTCCACCCTGCCCCGTCCTCCCCCCCCCCCCTCCCCCCCCCCTCCGCCCCCCCGCCCTCCTCCCCCGTCGGCGCAGCTGCGCGCGCGCTCGGGAATAATCCGGCGCCCGACGCGAGCGGCGCCGGGAAACGCGGGGAGGGGGAGGGGAATCAAGAGGGTCTCGCGCCCCTCTGGGGGGCCCCGCGGGCCCAGGCCGAAATCGGCGCGCCATCCTCCCGAAGCGTCGGCCACGGCGCCCCGAAGAAAACGGAGGTCGGCCAACGTGTCGGCCCACCGAGGGGGGGCGGAGGTGGAGCGTAGCCGAAGGAGTCCCACGTCCCACTCTACTCTGACTCCCCCCCTCGCGCCTTCACCACGCTGTCGTGGAGGGCCTGGAGGTCGAGGAGCCGACGCTGGCGCCCACTTATTGGGATGCGCACCGCCACTCGAATGGCCTGAACGATAGACATAGCACGAGCAGGGTCAGATCCGATCGAGCGGTGCACAGCCAATCGGTAAGAGTGATATAGATAAACGCAAAAAGCTGGCGACCCGAGGAGACCAAGCCGAAACCTGCACTTACTTGGCAGCGGGGCCCTGCAAGCCAAGGAGGCCAGCCAGTGGAGCCGACGACACGACCCAAGATAGTGGTCGACCGAGTCGCGGCTATCTTCGCATCCCAGCACACATTGTGCACAACGCTGCATGCGAGAGTTGGTGGGCCAGGCTCCCAGCCACGTCCTAAGCAAGCAGATTCTCCATGCACCTGGGAGGGAGGCGAGCAGCGCTTGTAGCCGCCCCCATCCCCCCTCTTCGAGCGACGGTGGGGGCTCTCCGTGCCACTTCTGGAGGCGCCGTTCCAAAGTCACGAAGATCGCGCAATCAAAAACTTGTTTTTGAAGAGTGGAGCCGAACACACGCTGCCATTTCGGACGCTTTTCCGGGGATCCAGCACCGAACATCCGAAGAGCCTCACACCCACCCGCCTCCCAAGACGGCCCACCCCTCTCACGCGGTCGCTGGGCCCCAGGGAAGCCTTCGGCGGCGTGGCCCATCAGGGCGGCAATGGCGTCCATCTTCCAGAATGGGGGGCTGAGGGACAGGGAAGAGGAGTCCAGGGCGGAGAGGGGCCCGTGGTGCTCCGCCACATGACGGAGACGACGCAACAGTGGCTGCCAGGAACGCGGCAGTGTGACAAGCGCGCATCGCATCCGAGCTGCGGCGCACGTCGAGACCAGGGCCGAAATTTTCGGGCCACCTATGGCCTCAAGGCTGAGCCAGCCAGACAATCCCATGGCCGAGGCAGCACATCTCCAATATCTCGAAAACCAGAAACGTTCCGTGCGGCCGAGGGCCCATGGGAGGGGGAGGAACTGAGCTATGTACGACGCGCATGGGGCAACTCTGGTGGCGTGGATGCGGAGGAGAGAGGCCGCATCAGCACCAGTCTTAGCGAGCTCCCGAACTCGAGAGCTCATCTTCACCCACGGCGCGTCCAATTAGAGGCGAGCGAGGCTCCAGGGCCCAAGACAAAGCCTAAATAGAGGAGAGAGTCGGCGACCTGAAAAGAGCCCCACTCAGGGGACGCCCTACGAAGTTGTTCCAAGACTCGAGCTCTACGGGTCTCAGCAAAGGGGCCGCCGAGAGGGGCAGCCTTACATTTCCGTGATTTAAAAACTGGACCCGCTAGCAACTCAGCCCATCTAAAGGTTCTCACCATCTACCTGAGGCCCTTCGCGGTGCGGATCAGCCCTCCCACGTCATCAGCGCAGCACCTCACTACGCCATGGAACCGACGCTGCACGGACATTACCATGTCGAGGTAGAAGGGGTTCGAGGCGATCACATACATCGTTCCAGACAGTGGGCACCCCTGAACCACGCCTGAGAGGATCCAGTAGAGGAGGCCCCAAGAGCCCGAAGGGGCCGTGAAGCACGGGTTGAGGCAGTACAGTGTCTGGACACTCACCTGAAACCCGCGAGGCGCCAAGGCGAGGCCGACGTTCAGGCAGACCCGGCGCTGGGAGACGGAGGGGAAGGCCTGGGCGAAGTCGAATGCGACGAGGAGGGGCTCGAACGGGTCCGACTCCGAGTACCCCCAGCTGGCGATCCTAGTGAAGGTGTCGAGGTCCAGAACTTGTTCGAGATGCTGTCGACCCTGGATGAAGCCCCTCTGGATGGAGGCCCCCGCTTTCTTGACCCCCGGACGGATCCCGAAGTTCAGGAGTGAGCTCGCCAGCTTATTGGACGTATTCTTCAGGCCCAAGGGCCGCGTGTCGTTGCAGCGGCGAACGATCCTGGCTCCAGGGATTCCCTCATCGGCCGAGAGGTCCTTCGGGAGGAAGACGCCCAGGGAAGCTCCAAACCAGGAAGGACCCCCCCCACCAGAGCACACGTGGTAGAGCATCTCCATGATGACCCCAGGTCCCGCGCCCACGGACCACGCGCAGTAGGGGGGCCCATCAGGGCCAGGGGCCGCCTCCAGGACCTTGCCGAGGAAGGAGGTGAGGTGACGGGTGCACGGCGGGGGGATGTCAGACGAGTCGACCTCAGAGCGGAAGCGGGATGCATATTTTCCCGCCGCCTGGTGCAGCGGTGGGTCGCGCTGGAAGATCTTCGCCCAGTGCTTGCCGAGGGCGCAGTTCCTCTCCTGCAGCGTGTGTGTGACGACGTCCTCGGCACGCCGGTCATCTTCAGGAAGAAAGACCCCCGCAAGGCACCGACGACGCCCGAAGGGTGACCACAGTCGAGCGCGCCGCTGTGCAGCGCGGCGTTGTGCGGCGAGACGGCGGATATCAGCAGGCCGATCGGCAGCAGCTTGCGCACGCTGGAGCGCAGACGCCCGCTCCTGTGCTTCCTGCCGCTGTAGGTCAGAGCGTAGGTCACGGAAGTCGCCAGCGTTCAGGAGTGCGACCACCCCGTCCTTGATGCACAGAGACTTCGATGTCCACGCATGTCGGGCCAGAAGTGCGCGAGCCAAGTTCATATCAGATCGCCACGCCGCCCGAGCCACGCTCCTCGCGATCATGGCCCTCTGTGACTTGCCATTCGAGATCCGCTGCAGCTGGTGGTTGCGAGCGAGGCGGCCTGCCATCTGCCGACACTTCGTGGCCGCCCACAGCTTCTCTACAGGGGACATGATGGACTGGATCCCGCACAGTTTCTCGTACTCCGCGACCACCTTGGCAAAGAGTGGGTCCTTGCAGATGCCCCGGGGGATCGGGCGATCACGTTTCGACGGCTTGCACGAAGTGAACGTGGGCACAATCGGGACATGGTCGCTGATGCGCTGTCGGTGGTACTCCTCAGGCTCACCGCACACGTGCATCGACTGGTGGAACTGGGCCAGCAGCCAGGGAGGGCAAGCCACAAACGCACGATCCACTCGATTAGCAGACTGGGTCCCTTGATGCCAGTTCGTCGGCCGATGATCTCCATCTCCGTCATGCCTCTCCAGATCTGACGCCAAAGCGAGTCCCCAGGTCGGCCCCCCCTTCCTCGGGTGGCCGCTGACCGCCTCGCAGATGGCACCGGACATGGCTGACCAAGACCTGCCGCCGAGGACCCAGTACACGTGGATGCCCGCATGGACGCTCCCAACCCATTATCTCCCGTGGGGGGGCCGACATCCTCAGGCGGCTCGACACTCTCAGGCGGCTCGACTCCGCTAGGAGGCCGCGCGCTGGAGAGTGGCCTCGCGCTGGAGGGCGAAGGTGGGGAGGGGTCCACGATTGTGGAGGTCCTCAGTGAACGACTCGGCTGCTGAGGTAGCCCAGACACAGCAGTAGAGCGATCAGCGGTAGCATCTGAGATGTTGAAGTCGCCAATCAAGATCTGGGCGAACCGCATCGGGTGCAGGAGAACATCATCTTGCTGAGCACGCGCCAGATCACGAAGCTGAAGAAGGTCGGCCTTGTCGATGCCGTAGTGGTGCGCATTCCAGTGGAAGAAAGTGAAGCCCGTGATGCGGCGTCGAATTTCCAAGACCAAAACGCGGCCAGGAACTTCGCGCACTCGACGAATAAGAAGGGAGTGCGACATATGTTTAGGCACAAGAGTAACCAGTCCGCCCCCGATCTCAGCACCAGGGGGCTCCGATACGAATCGCAAGAATGATCGCCCAGACCGCTGCAAAACTTCGTCAACGGCAGCTTCATGCCCTCGAACTTCTTGAAGAGCGATGATGGAGGAGTCGGAGTAGAGGGAGTTGAGGATGGAGAGCTTACGATCGATGCCCTGGGATAGGTAGCGACAGAGGGAGAAGCAGTTCCAGGACACAAACCGCACTCCAGTAGCATCCATGACAGTGTTACCCCTCCCACACGACGGTGGGACGCAGGAAGAGGTTCTTGACCAAAGTGTCGAGCGGGCCCTTCTCCAACCGCATGTCGGCGAGCTTGGCGCTGTTCCAGCGGATCCTCGGCACCTCGACAAGGTCCACGACAGTGGATACCAAGGGCTCCCACTGGTGGCTGACCACGCCCGAGTCGCGGTCCCCGAAGAGGCGGGCGCCGATGCGCTCCGACAACGCACGCACGACCCTCTTGACGGCCAGCTCCCTGGTCTGGGTGTGACGATTCTTGTCGAGCCCGATGTAGAGCGGGACCGACCGACCAAGAGGCAGCTCGACGGCAAAGCAGCGCCACGTGCCACGATCATCCCGCAGTGCACCGAAGGCGTGGCGGATGCGCGAGTCAAGTGTCGCATCCATGTCACCTTTGAAGCGAAGGACAAAGCGTCGCGAGATGCCAGAGCCCTCCAGGTCGCATTGGTCGCCGATGGTGTAACCCGCCTCCTGGAGCCACGGGCCGATGGCGGCCTGGACTGCACAGAACGGGACCTCCTCTTTGCAGTTGATCGTGAAGATCGCTCGATCGATCTCGCGGTCCCAGTTGGCCGATCTTTCGACAGGTGGCCGAGGACGCGATCGAGCGAGGTCAAGCTGCGACTCGAGGTGGCTGGGCCGCGCGGACAGGGCCACGGCGCTATCCCCCTGCTCGGTGAGGCGCTCACTGAAGGCCTGGACCCTGCGATCCATCTCCGCCAGGCGCGAGTCGAATGACTGCTGGATGCGCTGCAGAACAGGCGAGGTGGCCGCATCCACGGCGGAGCCCAACTGCTTCTCCAGGACCATGGGCAAGGATTTCGCCATGGCCTCCGTGATCGCCGCGTGGGATGCAGCCTTAATTTCAGCCGTCCACATCTCCCGCATACCAGCGAGCTCCGATTGGACAGCGGCGCGGGCAAAGGAAGCAGCCCATGGATCCACTCCAGCAGTCGGCCTCCCCTCGGCAGGAGGGGTCGCCGCGGCAGGCCCCGAAGGGGACAGGGCACCCGCTTCACCGTACCCCGTCCAGCACGATGATGGAGTGGCGGGGTCGACCAGACCTGGGATCCCAGGCTGCCAGCGGCGGCGCCACCGATGTCCCCCACCAGCTCCTGCGACGGGAACGTGGGAGCAGCTGCCAGCTCCTCCAGGAGTGCCATGGTATCAGGTGCAGAGCCAGCAGCATGTGCACGGGCTTCGGCGCCAGCGGAGTGCTCACCGTAGCTGCTGCGAGACCGCTGGCCTGGAGTCGAATCCTGCCCGCGTCGATCACGTCGAGCAGCTCGCGGTGTGCGCAAAGGAGTCGAAGCAGCAGACACAGGAGACAACCTGCCAGAGCCATCATCCGAGGGCGAGCGTCCCTGCCTCCGTCTGCCAGGGGTGCCGTCACTTTTGACACCCTTCTTGACTTTCCCATCTTTCTTTTCTTCGTTTTCCTTCTTATCCTTGTCCTTCTTCTCAGTGCGGTCTGGCATCCGTGGCGGGTGCCCGACTCCCGCAGTGAAGGCGAAACTCTCGAAGCTGCGTCACCTGGGAACGGCTCACGCAGCGGTGCGACGAAAGAAACTGATGTCTAGCCGCGGACTAGCGGTATCCACTTGTTTCCCCTGGGAAACTAAAGCCTTTAGCCAAAATGGCTACGGACCGAGGGGGGGCGGAGGAGGAGGAGGAGGAGGAGGAGGAGGCGGAGGAGGACGAGGAGGAGGAGGAGGGGAGGAGGAGGGAAGGAGAGAGAGGAGGAGGAGGGAGGAGGGGGAGGAGGGAGGAGGAGAGAGGAGGGAGGATTGAGGGAGGAAGGAGGAAGGAGGAGGAGTGAGGATGGGGGAGGAGGAGGAGGAGGGAGGAGCGAAGGAGCGAAGGAGCGAAGGGAGAGCGCGCGGGCCGAGTGCCGCAAGTGGGGTCTCCGAGCCCACCTCGCCCCCAGGGTCCGGCCCCGTCAGCTCCGCGCCCGCGAAGGCCAGGGGGCAGAAGCCCTGCCCGCCACGCGCGGCGCGGCTGGCGCGCGTGGCCCCAGCGCAGTCGCCTGGGAGCCTTAACGGCTGCGCCGAAGACGGCGACCACGACGGCTTCGACGACGACGACGACGACGGCGACCATGCCGCTCACGTTCGCACGCCATGTTCCGGAGGAGCGTTCCCGGAGCATGGGGCGCCAAAGTCCCCCCCGGTCTTCCCCCCTCCCGGACTATCCTGCCGAGGAACTCTTGGGTTGCGTAGGGCCGGTCTTGCGGGCGGGCTCCCTGGGGCTCTCTGGGCCCGCCTGGGGCTGTTTGGGAGCGGACCTGGAGGCGCGCTGGGCCCTATTGGAGCGTCGGAAAGCCGAAAAGACAAGAAGGCCAAGATCGTCCAATTCCTACGTGAAATGAACGATTTGGGCCTGTTGCGACCCTCTTGGGGGTGCTCCTGGAGGCGTCTTGAGCCATGCTTAAAGCCTCTTGGGAGCTACCTGGAGCCTCCTGGGGCTCTCTTGAGGCGGAAGCCCTTGGTTTTCCGGACGCGGTCCGTCTCTTGGACACCTCTCGGGCCTGTTTTGGGGCACTCGTGGGCTGTGTTGGGCGCTTCTTGGGCCAGCCTTGGGCTCTCCGGGACCGCCTCGGGGCGGCCTTGGGCGCTTTTGGAGCTGTTTGGGGGCGGTCTCGGAGGCCTCCGGGGCCGCCTAGGCCTCCGGGGCCGCCTAGGAGCGTCGGACAGCCGCAAAGATCAGAAGGCCACAACCCTTCAAAAAATTACGCTACCGAAGAACCCCACATGCCTATGTTATTTCCCATGTGTACCATCGGTGCTTCTGCTGCTGCTCCTCCTTCTCCTCCTCGGTGTCCTCCTCCCGCTGCTGCTTCTGCTGCTGCTGCTGCTTCTGCTGCTGCTGCTGCAGCTGCTGCGTCTGCTGCTGCAGCTGCTGCTGCTGCCGCTGCTGCTGCCCCACCTCCCCGTCCTCCTCCTCCTCCTCCTCCTCCTCCTCCTCCTCCTCCTCCTCCTCCTCCTTCCTCCTCTACCTCCTCCTCCTACCTCCCAGCGCACCCCCTGTGGCGTCGAGGACATGCCACGCCTGCCACGCCCTGGGAGCCTGCAACGCATAGGGCCCCCACCCCCAGCGCACCCCCTGTGGCGGCGAGGAAATGCCACGCCTGCCACGCCCTGGGAGCCTGCAGCGCATAGGGCCCCCACCCCCAGCGCACCCCCTGTGGCGTCGAGGAAATGCCACGCCTGCCACGCCCTGGGAGCCTGCAGCGCACAGGGCCCCCACCTCCAGCGCACCCCGCATAGGGCCCCCACCCCCAGCGCACCCCTTGTGGCGTCGAGGAAATGCCACGCCTGCCACGCCCTGGGAGCCTGCAGCGCACAGGGCCCCCACCCCAGCGCACCCCTTGTGGCGTCGAGGAAATGCCACGCCTGCCACGCCCTGGGAGCCTGCAGCGCATAGGGCCCCACCCCAGCGCACCCCTTGCGGCGTCGAGGAAATGCCACGCCTGCCACGCCCTGGGAGCCTGCAGCGCATAGGGCCCCCCCCCCCCGCGCACCCCTTGCGCGTCGAGCCACGCCTGCCACGCCCTGGGAGCTGCAGCGCACTGCTAGGGCCCCCACCCCCAGCGCACCCCTTGTGGCGTCGAGGAAATGCCACGCCTGCCACGCCCTGGGAGCCTGCAGCGCACAGGGCCCCCACCTCCAGCGCACCCCTTGTGGCGTCGAGGAAATGCCACGCCTGCCACGCCCTGGGAGCCTGCAGCGCATGGGGCTCCCACCGCCAGCGCACCCCTTGCGGCGTCGAGGAAATGCCACGCCACAGCGCATAGGGCCCCCCCACAGCGCACCCCCTGTGGCGCCCAGGAAATGCCACGCCTGCCACGCCCTGGGGGAGTGCAGCGCATAGGGCCCCCACCCCAAGCGCACCCCCTGTGGCGTCGAAGGAATGCCCTGTGTGCTGTGCTGTGCTGTGCTGTGCTGTGCTGCTGCGCGGTGAGCTGAGCTGTGCTGTGCCATGTTGTGGTGTGCTGTGCTGTGCTGAGTTGAGCTGAGCTGAGCTGTGCTCAGCTGTGCCGTGCTGAGCTGAGCTGAGCTGTGCTGAGCAGTGCTGTGAGGAGGAGGGGAAGGGTGAGGTGTGAGAGAGAGAAAGAGAGATTTTTATATATATATATATATATATATAGAGAGAGAGAAAGAGAGAGAGAGAGAGAGAGAGAGAGACGGAGAGGGAGGTGAGACGCGGGTGCGGCGCGGCAGGGAAGAAAACCATAACCCCACGGAGCATGTGGGGAACTATTGTAAAATCGTCAATTTTTGGCCTGCTGGGGCCCTCGTGGGAGTGCTCTTGGAAGCGTTTGGAGCCATGTTGGAGGACTCATGGGGGCTGCCTGGGGCCTCCAGGGTCACTGTTGAGGCGGGGGCCCTGGGTGTTCGGTACGCGGTCCCTCTCTTGGGCCCTTCCTGGGCTTGTTTTGGAGCCTTCTTGGGCTGTCGTGGGCGCTTCTTGGGCCAGCCTTGGGCTCTCCGGGGCCGCCTTGGGCTTGTCTTGGGGGCCTCTGAGGCTGCTTGGGGGCGGACCTGGAGACCTCCTGGGCCGTCTTGGGGCGTCGCACAACCGAAAAAAACAGAAGGCCAAAATCCATCCAAAACCATCGGGAAATCATCAATGTTGGCCTCCTGGGGCTCTCTTGGGAGTGCTCCTGGAAGCGTCTGGGGCCATGTTGGAGGCCTCCCGAAACCTCTACCACGTGCTTCGGCGACATGGGTCGAAGATGGGAACCATTCCTGGTGCTGAAACATCACCAGGGTCCGTCCAGAGCCGCTTGGGAAACGCCCCGGAGCGGCTCTGAAGAGGCCCGGGGGGGGTCCCCCCATGGCGAGTCGAGGCAGCTGGCCAGAGGCCCCCGGCCTCGTACCCCGACGTATATATATATATATATATATATATATATATATATGTACATACACATAATATATATATATATATACACATCTATGTCTGTACATACAGGTATGTATGTATGTACAGTTGTAAGTATATGTATGTACGTGACATGTGTGGACGCACGGACACAAACATGTTTGTATGTACGTATGTGTGCATGCATGCATGTGTGTGCATATGTTTATGTGTGTATATATGTATGTATGAATGCATGTCTGTCTGTCTGTCTGTCTGTCTGTCTGTCTGTCTGTCTGTCGGTATGTCTATGCCTGTCTGTATGTTTATGTATGTTTGTGTACCTATATATATATGTGTGTGTGCGTGCATGGACTCATGTATGTACGTATGTATGTGTTTATGTTTGTATATGTGTGTAAGTATGCAAAATGCATGCACGTATGTGTATGTTGCATGTGTACGTGTAAGCATGTTTGAGTGTACATAAGTGTGTGTACATATATATATATATATATATATATATATATGTATGTGTGTATAGATGTGTATGACTGTATGCATGCATGCATGCATGCATGTATATATGTTGTCAGTGCAGTTCTTTTAGCTCGGACTGCGCGGCAGTCAAAACTGCGGGTGCGTCCCAGGGCCCTAGGACTAGGGCCAAAACAGCGGCGGGCAGCGTGCATGCCACAACACAAGACAAGCGTGTATATCATGCACACACGGTGACACGGGCGGCAGAGGGGCAGGGGAGTGCACTCGTCACACTGGGTGAGTACAATGCTGCCCCGATGCCGCTCCCTTCGAAAGGGAAACGCTGCACGCAATTATAATGTATATCAGCCCACAGGCCGAAACACCTCAAGCAAATGCGGCCTGAGGCTCAAGATATAAATATAAAATATGAATGTCTGGATCCACTATTCCAGACTATCAACTCAAAGGATACGCATACATCACCGTAGCCCTCACTAGGTCCATCAGCAGCCGCAATCAGGACCTCACGGGCTCGCAGGCCCTGGAACGGCGACCCGACGCAGGGCCTTCCGCTCCTTGGCTCTCTCACGCTGTCCGCGGCGCAGCCGCAGACGGTGTGCCTCCTCATCCTCTTGCTCAGCAGCAGGCACCATGCTGAACAGTCCGTGGCGGAGGAACTGCGATGGCACCTCGTTAGGCTGCACGGCCTTTGTCAGCACGACCGCTAGCATGTGGCTTTTAGGCAGCCACTTGAACTTGATGGCCTCCTGCTCCATCAAATCCTTGGCCACCAACAAGTCAATGAGGGTCTGCCGAGACACCGGCATCGAGCCGATCTTGGACGTGTGATCGTAGAGCGACTTCGCATCCGTCACGAGCGCCCCTGGAACCTTCAGCGCCAGCCTCCAGTCCCCTTGCAAGGGCGGCTCCCCGTACAAGATTGCCTCAATCAGCAGCCTGAGGTAAAGCTGCCGATCCACAGCCACGGACATAGCCGCAGACTCTGCGGCCATCGTAGATCCAACAACTCGTGTAATAGTACTGCTCTGAAACTCCACTAGACAGCATACAGTTAGCTCCTTCAACACTCGCGTATCCGTAATCATACTCATGAACCCCATCTGGCTCTCACAGCCGGGTTCCTTCGCAAACGAAGCGTCCATAAGCGTGAGCACCTGCAAGTGCTCGATGTCCACACGGCGGATCCGGAGAGTCGCAAGACCTCTCTTGTCGTAGTCCTGAAGCCGGTCGATGATGTCATTGAGCACTCGCAGGTGCAGTAACCTCCGACCTTTCGGATCCTTCTGTGCGAGCGCCGAGACACTATACGCGAGCTGTGGCACCACGCGTGCGACAGGCCACCGCACCTTCTGGAGCAAGCTCCGGAAGTCGTGGTGCTCCTCGGGAGTCATCTCCCGCTCCTCGTCGTCACCCCTTGCAAGGGGGTGCTTCGTCAGCTTGCCGATGTACTCGTGCATGCTGATCTCGATGTGATCGGGGTGGCGCCACCACTCCTCACCGAGATAGGCGACTGCCTCCTTGTCGTTGCCCTCCTTCCAGTGCTTGATGTTGAAACGACTGTTGATGTTCGCCTTCGCCCCCTGGTACTGGGGATCGTGCGGGTCTCCAAACAGCATGCCGTCATCGACGTGCAAGGTCAACATAGCAATCAACTTATCGTTCATCCGATAAACGAAGACAGCTCGAGCACAGCGCAGCTCCACGAAGCCGACCTCGTCCGTCAGCACCTGGCGGGCTCGGAGATACCACAACCGAGGCGCCTCCGTCAAACCGTACGCCCCTTTCAGCAAGCGAAGCAACGCATAAGGTCGCACGGCTGGCCATCCAGCACCGTCGACGGCTGGGAGCCCGTCCTTAGGAGCCCTCGCATACAGCTCCCGTTCCAGCTTCAGCCCGGACAGGAACGCAGTCGCTACGTCGAAGCACTCGAATGTCCAATCCATCGCCATTGTGATAGACGCACACACCAGCACAGCCAAAGGGGAAGTGGTAGGCGAATCCGTCCTGAATAGACCAAGCTGCGGGTCGAGATGGCCAGGGATGATCAAGCGTGACTTCGCTTCCAACTCCAGCCCTCGCCCCCGGTTCGAGCGAACCGAACGCATGGGCACCGAGATGATCTTGTCCTTTGGGATGCTCTTCTCCTCCTCCTCGGTGACCAGCTCGACCGTGTTGTTGGCGATCCATTGCCGCCGCTCGGCGGCATCGGCCTCGTCGAACTTAGCCTTCTCGTGCTGGTTGAAGTGACGTGGGTCTAACTCCTTCGCGTTCTGCTTCATCACGGGTGCGAACACGCCGTGCTCGTACCGGGCCTCCTGCAGCCATGCGTCATACACAGATGACACATTGATCCATTCCTCGTAAGTCATCGGCTGCCGTACAAGACCCTCCGGAGTGTCCAAATAGTACACCCCTTGTGCCTGAGCGTCCAGCTTGTCGTGGTAGAAAAGCGTGAGACCAACCCAGCTGTCCTCCGTGCGCTCGTTGGCACGGCTCGCGCCGTCGTCCTTGTAGGCACACTGGCCCGTGGCAGAGAGCATCACCGACAGGCGATTGCACTCCCGGTGGCGGTCGTGATCATAGAGTCTCCGCCGTGGCTCTCGATGTACGCGTACTCCTCGTACGACCTTCTGAACGAGCGTGGAGACGCCATCCAAGGCATTCTGGTCGAACCACTAGGTCCCGAGTGCGCAACAGCGTTCATGGCCACCTCGCGGAGGGCCGGCAAACCACTCGTAGGAGCAGCCTGCAGACGCGTCTTCTTGATGCAACTCGGCACGTCATCTACCAGGAACTTCCGCTGTCGCTCAAGCTCGAAATCGTCTCTGGGAATCGGCGGCACCGAAGGGCCGCCAGAGCCCGATGCTCCCGGAGAAGCTTTCGGGTACGTCTCAGAGGATATCCGGCCTGGAGGGGAACGAGGCCGCGCCCTCCTCGGAGGCGGAAGCTGCGGCAGCTGCTGCTGCTCAGGTGGCTCCTCCTCCTTAGCCTGTGCCTCAATGGCGTCCAGGGCCCTCAGGTCCACGCGAGGCTGCCTGGACCCTTCGAGCTCCCTATGTCGGTCACGCTCCTTCTTCAAGAATGTCTTCTTCACCTTCTGAACCTTCACCTTGGGCGTGACGTCCACGATGTCGTGGTAGGCGCGATCATCTCGCTGCTGTGTCAGCCGCACGTCCGTCTGGATGGACTCCGCAGCCGCGGCCTCCTGGGAGGAGGCGCGCCGGAGCTGCTCACGAGCAACAAGTAGCACGTGACCGCGCCATGATACGTAGTACCTGCTGTTGGATTCCTTCGCGATCACAGTCGCAGGACCCCGCCATCTTTCAGGATCTTGCCGACGACGTCCCTTGAACGGATTCGGTGCCCAGAAATGCACCCTCGATCCTGGGCGCAGATCGCCGACGACCGTCGGCGCCTGTCGTAGCAGCGCCCTCCGCACCTTGTCCGTCGCGTCGCGCTCCAGCAACATCATCTTTGCTGCGGTGCGGATTTGAGACGAACGCCAAGCTATGCCCTTGGCGCCGAGAACCGACATGAGAACCTCATCGTCGTCCCTGTTAGTCACCTCCGTAAAGTTCAAGATCCGCCCGAAGACAGCCTGCTCCGGGGTCAATCCATTGCGGCTGATCGTCGAGTTCTTCGCATTGATGATGGCAGCCAGGGCCACAGTAGACATCGACTTGCCCTGGACGTGGAACTCGTGCACCACCTTGCCCCAGATAGTGCCGAGCAATCCTCCGTGGCGCTCTGCCAGGCCATGCTGCCATGCTGCATGAGCTCCCGTCGTCTTCGTATTAATGCCGAACTGCTCCATCAGCGCGTTGAAGTAGCCCTCGAACTCGCCGCCCTGGTCGATCACGATGTTCTCTGGCACGCCGTAATGCTTGAACCACTCGTTCATGATCTGGCGTGCTACGTGCTTGGCCGTCCTATTCTTGAGAAGGCATGCGCAGTGCCATCCCGTACCAGCGTCCACCATGCTGAGGACCACCAGCTGCTCCTTGGCCGCGTCCCGTAGGTACTTCACGTCGATCACAACCGTCACATTGAAGCCGAATGGTCGCACGTCCGCCGCCCCTTGCACTGGACGGGGCGGCGCCTCCGACTCAGCACAAGTCGGACACTGCCAATGCTTCGCGTATGCCAACGCATTGGGCGTTGCACCGCCGAGACGCAGCATCTTGATGAACGTCGGTCGGCTGGGGTGTCCAAGACCGCGATGGGCCTTCCGCACAGCACGTCGCGTACTCCGAGGAATCTTCGTCATGATGTCCTGCCGCACCACCTCCGGAAGCTCCATCTCTGACCAGGAGGCTGCAACCTCCTCCTCCTCCGCAGGGTGCTGCATGGACTCCTCCTTCACCTTCTTCTGCAATGCCTCGCGAATCTCGGCTCGAATCTCCTGCGGTGTTTTGCGCCACTCAGGTCTCTCCGAAACGTCTCTGGGAGCCTCTCCATGACCCTGCTCCGCGGGCTCGGGCCCATAACTCCTGGGCTCCTCCGTGGGGTCAGGGAGTTGTGCCGCTGGAAAACTCGAGTTCTCGAACTGCCAAGCCAAATGATCCGCGGCACCGCTCATCACAGCCGTGCCGAACTCCTCTGCGCAGCTCCCGCGCACGGCCGTGCAAACCTCAGGGTTCGCCAACACTCTCGTGGTGTCCTTGAGGCAGATCGCGTCCTCGAATGCTGGGTTCGACTTCGTTGCACTCACGGGTGGCTGGCTCCAGATTGTCGATTGCGCGTGGTCCATTACCATGGCTGCGCGTCCTCTTGCAGCTTGCCACTGCATCACCTCGTCCGTGAACGAGAGCAACATGCGGTACTCGGTCCGCTCTCGGCGTTGCCGGCGCACTCGCATAGGCCTTCGCTGGTCGACACTCTGCAGCCGACTCCATGCCGTAGGAGGTGGGGACAAAGCCACGAAGTCTGGGTCAACTGCGACCAGGTACGCCCGTGCCTCGTTCCTGCCCTGGACCGTCAGGAGGTCGAACTCTGGCGCTGCGATGGGCTGGTGGGCGTCCCATCCCATGCTCGCCGCCAGGATCGTGAGTTGGCAAGCCCATGCGAAGACCTCTACGATCCTCCAGGGCCCCGGTCGCCGCCGGGTCTCCCTCTGAAAGGGCAGTACACGTTCCTCCTGGTAGTGCTTGAGGGCGTCCTGGTCCTGCCGATCAGCCCGAAGCTTCCTGTTCGCCATTTCCTCGGTCATCAGAACCTCCAGCTCCTTCAGGTTGCTCCGGACGTGCCTGCGAGCACCTTTCGTCATGAAAACCTCGTTGTCCGCGTTCTCCATGAAAACCTCCTCGTCACTCGATGCCGTCTCCGCGGACTCTGGGTCGCTGGTGTGGCAGTGGGATGTGCTCAGCTCTGAGTCGCCTGCGTCCTGGCCGTCGTTGCTGTCAGAATCGTGCGTGTCCTCCTCCTCGACGGTCTCAGCGACGCTGCGCTCATCCTTCTCCTCGTGGCTCGCAGTTCCGCTGAACATCTCGTCCGCGAGCTCGTCCTGCTCCTCGGACTGTCCGACGGGGAAAGCACTCGCGACCGGTGCCGGGAAATCCAGCAATGACACGCACGGATGCCCGGACGCAGCCGGGACCAGCGGCTTGGTCACACCGTTCGCCGTGAAAGTACCGCTCCTGAAGCTGATTGCTGCGTCCCACTCTGCCATCTCATCCGGACCGATGAGACCTGGCACCTCGGCATCGACCTCGGAGATCACAACCTCGCCCTGCGTGCCATTGATGCCGACTGTGTAGCACCATGCACGCTCTGACAAGAGCGGCGCGCCTGGGCCGAACTTGAAGTACTCGCGCTGGTTGATGCTGTGGTACGGCACGCCCATGGCATCCAAAGTCTTCTGCAGCTCGACGTGCCACGGACGTCCACCGACAGCCCGCTTGCAGCCCGTGTCGATCATAGCCAGCCCCGCGGGCAAGACAACAAGCATGACGGACTGCTCATCTACCACCTTGCGGGGGCACTCCTCTCGGGTAGTGACCATGTGGGCCGCAGATCCCCCCTTTGCTGCCCAAGGGTCTGCGCCCTTTGCTGCCCAGGAGCCCGCGCCCTTTTTGACGGCGACGTCCTCCCCAGTCGGAGCGGCAGACGTTAGTCCTGGCACAGCTCCGTCTGGGGTGTTCCTGGGAGGTTCCCCTTTCATCCGTCTTGGGCTTCTCCAGCGTGTAATGGATCACCGACTTCAACGAGCACTTCTTGCACTTCGCGAAGATCACGGTGCCGTTTGACTGCCACTTCAACTCGCCCACAGGATGAACACACGCAGCCTGCTGCTGCATGAGCTCTGGGTCGAACTTCGCCTTCGGACCTGGGACCAGCCTCTCGCCGTCGAACTGCGAGTCGTACATGGCTCGGTGCATCTGCTGCTTCTCCAGGTCGCTCTGCGTGGCACCGACACTCATGACGTAGCTCCGTCCAGAGGCGGCGACTACGCGCGGGACTCCAGATGCAGCTGGAGATGCCGTCGCAGCGGCAGGGGCACCTGAGCTCGCGGCTCCTGGAGGCGCTGGAAGATGGACACGTCGTCGTATTCCCTCCATGTTCTTCCACACGCTTCCGACTCCCTGCTGCTCAGGAGATGTAGGCAGGACACGCTCTGGCAGAGGTGCCTGCTCACGTCGCTTCTGCAGGCCGTCGTAGACCTCGCCTGGGTTCAATCGGGTGTGCATATCCATCTCCTGTTTCTCTATCAGCGCGAGGCGATCCAGCAACTCAGCTTTGTCACGCTGCAAGATCTCTAGTCGCTTCTTTTCCTCGCTCTTTCTCACTTCCTCGGAGGCTCCTGCCATGACCCAGTCCTCGTCCTTAGGAACAGCGGCGGCCTCCCCAGTCGGAGCGGCAGACGTTAGTCCAGGCACAGCTCCGTCTGGGGATCCTTTAGTCTTCGATGCCCCCTTCGCCGACGCCGCCGCTGCGGTACCCACCGCGTATACAGGATGGGCCCTCGCAGGGCCGCTGGCTAGGGAGAAGTCCGGCTTCTCGCAGCGGCGCGTGTAGAGATTGAGGCGCACGATGCGGTCGTTCTTAGTGATGAAGTGGATGGTTGCCGGCGGCGTCAGGTAATCCCTAGAGATGTCCTGACGCGGATACCAGCTGCAGAAGATCTCGCCCATCTCCTCCGGCGTGAACGGCACCTCCTTATCCTCACGCCGCTGATCGTTGTCGTCCTCGCTGGCCTCATCCTCCTCGCTGGCCTCATCCTCCTTCTTCACTTCCTTGCTGCTTCTTGCCTTCTTTCTCTCTTTCTTCTCTTCTTTGCTGCTCCTCGCCTTCTTCTTCTTCTTCTTCTCTTTCTTTCCTTCCTTCTCTTCCTTCTCACCGCGGTCTTCTGGTGGACTCCGCATCTCTTCCTTCGCACCGCGACCTTCTGGTGTACTCCGCGACCTTGAACGCGAGGAGGCCTCCGCCTCGGGCGGAGGAGGGGCACGAGGCTCACGGAGAACAGCTCCCCGATCACGCTGGCGGTCGCCGCGACGATCTCGACGATGATCTTCACGCTGCTCGGTGCCACGACTCCCGCCTTCACCGCGTCGGTCGCCACGGGGCTTGGTATCACGATTGCCGCCCATCACGATCTTGAACATAGTTGCCGTGATCTCGTCGAGATCCACCTCAGCCGCCATGCAAGGCCTCGACGTGGTCAGCTGCAGACGCACAAGCCGACCCTGGACGAAGTCGAGGCTCTCGAAGCGGCCTTGCTTGATGAAGATAGGCTTCTTGTTCGTCACGCGCTCCACGATGTGATGGGCCGTGGCAAGTCAGGAAACTCCAACTCCACGCTGTGCCCCTTTGGGTGGGTGTTGGCCAGAATGCGATGGCAACGCGCGCATGCATCCTCGTCCTCCTGATCCTCCCCGCGCCTGGCACGGGCGCGCGCACGTTCATCACTGCTCTGTGCGGGCCCTGGGCCATCGTCGGCGTCCCGGCGTAGGCTCGGCGCAGGCATGCTCTTGGGCCTGGGATGCATGATGATCCGCCCTGGAGCATCAGCTCGACTTCCACCGGATGCCTCTGGGCAGGCACCGACTGGGGAGCACGGCGCCATGGAGCGCGGCCACGACGCTCCTCGGCACTGCCTGCCATGCCAACCCAGTGGATGATCGGCCCATGCACCTGCCTAGGCGCCGGCGGCTTCACAGAGCTCCGCTGGTTGGGCGACGCTGGCTGGCCACTCTTAGGCCCGATCTCGTTGTACGGCTCGCGCTCGCCGCTCTTCACCTTGGGGCACTCCGGGTCGCCGCGCCAGTGGCCGGGCTGATCGCAGTCAGCACGCCGGCTGTTAGCCTTGCGCTGGTCCGTCGGCTTCCGACCAGCCTGGAAGGAGCCGCTGGCGTTGATCTTCTTGGGGTCCCGCTGCCGAGGGGCAACGAACCCGCGCTTCTGACGCTGTACCGCCGTCGTCTGCTTGGCCCTCCAGCCGGCCAAGAACGCTTCCTGAAAATCCTCCGGTGCCTCGTACTCCTCGTCATCTGGCCCGTCGTTGTCCGACGCCAGCTCCTCTTCGACCTCGGCGGCTTCCTCGAAGATGATCCCCTCGCCAGCTCCGGGGTCTCCATCGTCCTGTTCATCTGCTTCATCTTCGTCGTGCTGCGCCTCCTCCAGGTCGCCGTGGTGTTCATCGTAGTCTTCGCCGTTCTCTACCTCGTGCACGTGCTGGCCAGAGCGTCCTCGCAACACGCATGGCCTGCGAGCCATGGGAGGGTGCGGATAGCGACCGCCCGAACTCCCAGAGGAGCGCCCGTGCTCACGCTGCGCCACAAACGGCGAGCGGCGAGGGAGCACCGAGCGCTTCTCAGTGTCGTGCACCTTCGAGTATGCTGCCTTCAGCACGACCTCCATCCGCTTCGAGTCGTAGATGCCGCCACAGTTGAAGAGCACCTGCGCTCGCTCCTTCTGCGACAGTCCAGCGCCACGAAGCATCTTGCTTGCCAGCGCGCGATCGCTGATCGCTGAAGTAGGATCCTCGAGCTGCAACTCCATGCGCTTCTTGCGCAAGTACGTGGTCCAATCCATGATGGGCTGCCCAGCTCGACGGTGTGCTCGCTCCCACTCCTGATGCACCTGATCGAGGCGCTCGTGATCCATCTTCTCGAAGGCGTCGTCGTAGATAGCAAAGATGGTCTCAAGCGTATCCTCGCGTCGGAGGTCCGACGCATCAAGCACCTCGATGAGCTCTTTGGCTCGACCTGTCACTTGACTGTAGAGGATCAGGCCCAGCTCCACATCTGAGAGCTGGTTGAGGTTGCGGATGACTTCAACCTCCTTGCGCCACTCTCGGTACTTCTTGGTACTCGTACCGACTGCACCATCGAACTCTGGGAGCTTCACCTGCGACAGCAGTAGACGTGTACGTCTGGGACCGCCGTCGCCACCACGATCCCGATGTAAGGCCAAGAGTTCCCGCTGGGTCTCGGCCATTACGCGCAGGACTGCATGCAGGTCCGGGGGACCTGTGCCAGCAGAGGACGCAGCCTCCGCATCTGAGCCGTCTTGACTAGCTGCCATGGCGGCCCACGCAGGTGGTCACGACCACCAAAGCAGAGCACGCAGTGCGTCCGCTGGAGCTTACAAGCTCCGCTACCAATGTCAGTGCAGTTCTTTTAGCTCGGACTGCGCGGCAGTCAAACTGCGGGTGCGTCCCAGGGCCCTAGGACTAGGGCCAAAACAGCGGCGGGCAGCGTGCATGCCACAAAACAAGACAAGCGTGTATATCATGCACACACGGTGACACGGGCGGCAGAGGGGCAGGGGAGTGCACTCTTCACATATGTATGTGTGCATGTATGTGTATGTGTGTCTGCATGCAGGCATGCATGTGTCAAGATAGCCCCAAGGGGGCACAAAATGCACCCTACACGGCCCAAGAGGCCCTCAGCACGGCCCAACTGGCCTCCAGAACGGTCCAAGACGCCCCTGAGACGGCCTCAATCAAGACGGCCGAGGGAGGCATCCAATCTGGAATCCGAAGGCGCCAGGCAGCCCAAGAGCGCTCCAAGACTGCCCAAGAGCCCCCAAGAGGCTCCCACGAGGCCTACGAGAGGCCCCCAAGACTCCCCGAGAGAGGAAGGAAGAATACACGAGGGGAAGGCGACGACGAGCACGAGCAGATAGCCCCGGACACGACGCGGAAGACCGCCTCATATCTTACGGCTCTCCCAAGCCTCGGGGCACCTGGTGTCCCGCGTGACGACCTCCCGTGCGCTACTCGAACAGTCGCCACCCAGAGTGCTGATCTGACACGGCAGGGGGGCTCGCCGCAAGCAACTGGATAATCGCAAAACCGATTATAAGCTTGTGCATGACGCAGAAGACGACGAACCACTCGTTCACGTTGTCTTGGAGCATCCGGCAGATTGGTGGCCAGTTCGCTAGTGTCATTTCGAACATCGACAGCATCGACCTCGAGAATGTGCCGAAGTAGGCGAATACCTCTTGCCTCTCTTCCAACTCATAGAAATCATCACCGAAGTAAAACGAACATAATATCTGATTGACCAAGAATGCAATCATCATCTGGAGAATGACCAGGAATGCGCATGACCATGTCAACGCCCCCAGGCTGCCCTTCAACGCAGTTGTCATGAGGTAAAGAGCCTCAAAACCATCTATTGTCTTGACCAGCTTTACCAACCGCATGAAGCGCCCCATGCGGATCACGCGCAGGACACCTGTCGGAACGTTCTTGTTGCCGACCACATCGATGTAGAAGATTACGACCATACCAAAATCAAAATAATTCCACTGGTCCCTGAAATACGAACGGGGGTACCGGCGCATGCCGACAGCCTTCAAAACGAGCTCTATTGTGAAGGCGATCCCGAAGATCCAATTGCAGACCTCAAAGGATGACTCCGCTTCGGGCCATGTGTCCTCGGCAGAACTCTCGTACCAGCGGTAACCCAAATCGAAACCAACGTCAAAGCCCCTGTATTGAATCTCAAAGGCAATCAATACGGCGTTGAGCAGTATGATATTTGCGAAGATGGTCGGGTGCGCCGAAGAGGGAGACCAGGAAGAGAGGTGCTAACGCATCATGGCCCGAAGCATTTGCACGCGCGAGAGGAACCAGGGGACGCGCTGAGAGAAGAAGAAAGAGCCAAGGGACATATTGCGCCATGACATCTAGGAGATCTCGTGGCCCTGGCCAAGATTTCCCTCCCCCCTCGTCCAAACCTCCTCCTGGACGCTCCCGAGATCAGCTCAAACCTTGAGTGTGTCACGAGCTTGTGCACCCACTCCGAGTCACCGTCCGCTACGGACTCGAGGCTGCTGGCCGCCCTCGAAAGCGCCCCGCTGCCGATTGCCCCAGTGACCCCTGGCGTACTCAATCCCTCCGCTTCGAGGGACATGTTCGTCTTCGACTCGACGGGCTGCTCCAGCTCCTTCATTTCGAGGGCACAAAATCCCCCCCATCAGAACCACCCCGACAAGCGAGGCCGTTTAATAAACGCGCCCAAAGAAATAATCGAACAGGGCAAGGCTTTTTGTAAACGCCCAGGGCCGTTTAGTAAACGCCAATTGTCTGGTCTGGGTGGTTTTCCCTCCTTTGATTTATTTGGAGGAACAGGAAACAACATGACCATAAACTTTCGGAGGTCTGCGTGGTCTTCTTGGATCCACGCTAGGATCCCCTGGCGGCGCCTCTGGCGCGGGTCCTGACGCGCTCCGTGCGCCAGGGACGAGGGACCCAGCGCCAATCCGAGAAATCAACGCGAACTTCAGGCAGTTCATGCTCATTTGTCTTTTTCGATCCTGGGGATCGACGGCTTGAGAGTCTGTCTTCTTCACAGCCTCACGAGCGACAATAATGGCCAAATCCATGCCCTCGTGGTCCAAAATCTTGACCCCGGCCCCTGAATACGCAATCCCATGGGTGAGCTTCGCGCGAGGCAGTCGCGCCGAGGGGCACTACAGCACGTCGCGGGGGCCGCGGTCAACCAATCCTGGCTGAGAGGGCGTGGGTATGGCTTCGTAAATTTGCCGCTCATGGCCGCCAGCTCCTCCGCTTCTTCACTGGAGTCTCTAAGCTCCAGCCGCGGCGGCGGCATGCGCGGGCAAACCGCAACGTGATCGGTGCCGCTCAGCGGCGACCGCGTGCCTTCCGGCTCTTTGGAGGTCGCCTGCGGAAGAAGGGGGAGGAGAGGAGACCGAGGAGTAAGAGGAGGAGGAGGAGGAGGAGGAGGAGGAGGAGGAGGAGGAGGAGGAGGAGCTGGAGGAGGAGGAGGAGGGCACCTAACTTCACGCTTCACGCTGCGTGAAGCGTGAAGCGTGAATAACTTCACGCTTTCATGCCGAGACCCCCCGGGACAAAGCGAGGGGCTCGCGAAGCGCGATGCGGCATAACTTCACGCTTCTCGGTCGCTCGGCCCCTGGGGCGCCCCTTCCCTGTCTGGTTTTGGTTGTTTTCGGTTGTCCGTCGGTTGTTATGGTCGTTCCTGGCTCCTGGGCTGGCTCTCGGTCGCTCGGCACCTCGGGGTGCCCCTTCCTTGTCTGGTTGTGGTTGTTTTCGGTTGTCTGTCGGTTGTTTCGGTCGCCCGTGGCCCCTGGGCTGGCTCTCGGTCGCTCGGCCCCTGGGGTGCCCCTTCCCTGTCTGGTTTTGGTTGTTTTCGGTTGTCTGTCGGTTGTTCTGGTCGTCTCTGGCTCCTGGGCTGGCTCTCGGTCGCTCGGCCCCTGGGACGCCCCTTCCCTGTCTGGTTTTGGTTATTTTCGGTTGTCCGTCGGTTGTTTCGGTCGTTCCTGGCTCCTGGGCTGGCTCTCGGCCCCTCGGGGTGCCCCTTCCTTGTCTGGTTTTGGTTGTTTTCGGTTGTCGTTCGGTTGTTTCGGTCGCTCCTGGCCCCTGGGCTGGCTCTCGGTTGCTCGGCCCCTGGGGTGCTCCTTCCCTGTCTGGATGTGGTTGTTTTCGGTTGTCTGTCGGTTGGTCTGGTCGTCCCTGGCTCCTGGGCTGGCTCTCGGTCGCTCGGCCTCTGGGGTGCTCCTTCCCTGTCTGGTTTTGGTTGTTTTCGGTTGTCCGTCGGTTGTTATGGTCGCTCCTGGCACCTGGGCTGGCTCTCGGTCGCTCGGCCCCTGGGGGTGCCCCTTCCTTGTTTGGTTTTGGTTGTTTTCGGTTGTCTGTCGGTTGTTTCTGTGTTCGGGAAATCTGAACTGCACTGATTTTCCCGGACTCCGAGGATGTCCCAAGCGAAACGGGCCCGACCACCTCGCGAACAACATCTGGAACAATGAATCGTGAGGATGTCGTGGGGGAAACGGGCCAGAGCACCTCAAGTCTGAGCATATCGGAACCCCAGACTTCCCAGGATGTCTCAATCACAACGGGCCTCAGCACCTCGCGAGCCACATCTTGGAACCCAGAGATGCGAGGAAGTCTCCAGCGAAACGGGCCAGAGCACCTCAAACCAGAGCGTGTCAAACCAAGGGCCAGGGGCGACCGAAACAACCAGCGGACAATGGCCGAGCGACCGAGAGCCAGCCCAGGGGCCTGGGGCGACCGAAACAACCGACGGACAACCAACACAGGACAAGGAAGGGGCACCCCAGGGGCCAAGCGACCGAGAGCCAGCCCAGGGGCCAAGGGCGACAGAAACAACCGACGGACGACCGAAAACAGCCAAAACCATGACAAGGAATGGGCACCCCAGGGGCCGCGTTGGTCGGGCAAACGACCGACCAGCGCGAAAGCCCCCGGCGGCCCGGAGGCCCTCGGAGGCCCTCGCCGGGCCCCCTGGGGCCAAGCACGCCAAGTGGTTATGGGATGGGTGGGAGAGCTAATGGACCAGGCCCCCGAAGCTGTCTGCACCCCCGCGTTGGTCGGGCAAACGGCCGACCAACGTCGTCGACTTACGCTTCTGTGAACACTCATGAAGCGTCGGGCAATCGGCCGACCAACGTGGGAGCCCCCGGCGGCCCGGAGGCCCAGGGGCCAGGGCCGACCAAAACAACCGACGGACAACCGAAAACAACCAAAACCATACAAGGAAGGGACGCCCCAGGGGTCCGAGCGACAGAAAGCCAGCCCAGGGGCCAGTTACGACCGAAACCACCGATGGACAACCGAAAACAATCAAAACCAGACAAGGAAGGGGCACCCAAGGAGCCGAGCGACCGAGAGCCAGCCCAGGGGCCAGGGGCGACCGAAACAACCGACAGACAACCGAAAATAACCAAATTCAGACAGGGAAGGGGGACCCCCAAGGGGCCGAGCGACCGAGAGCCAGCCCAGGGGCCACGGGCGACCGAAACAACCGACGGACAACCGAAAACAATCAAAACCAGACAAGGAAGGGGCATCCCGAGGGGCCGAGCGACCGAGAGCCAGCCCAGGGGCCAGGAGCGACCGAAACAACCGAACGACAACCGAAAACACCAAAACAAAATAACCAAAACCAGACAAGGGGCACCCCCAGGGGCCGATCGACCGAGAGCCAGCCCAAGGGCCAGGACCGACCAGATCAACCGACGGACAACCGAGCGACCGAGAGCCAGCCCAGGAGCCAGGGCCGACCAGAACAACCAAAACCAAACAGGGAAGGGGCACCCCAAGGGGCGGAGCGACCGAGAGCCAGCCCAGGGGCCAGGAGCGACCAAAACAACCGACAGACAACCGAAAACAACCAAAACCAGACAGGGAAGGGGCCGAGCGACAGAGAGCCAGGGACGACCAGGGACGACCAGAACAACCGACAGACAACCGAAAACAGACAGGGAAGGGCCCCAGGGAAGGGGCCGAGCGACAGAGGGCCAGCCCAGGGGCCAGGAGCGACCGAAACAACCGACAGACAACCGAAATTAACCAACACCAAACAAGGAAGGGGCAACCAAAGGGCCGAGCGACCGAGAGCCAGCCCAGGAGCCAGGAACGACCATAACAACCGACGGACAACCAAAAACAACCAAAACCAGACAGGGAAGGAGCACCCCAGAGGCCGAGCGACCGAGAGCCAGCCCAGGAGCCAGGGACGACCAGACCAACCGACGGACAACCGAAAACAACCACATCCAGACAGGGAAGGGGCACCCCGAGGGGCCGAGCGACCGAGCGCCAGCCCAGGGGCCAGGAGCGACCGAAACAATCGACAGACAACCGAAAACGACCAAAACCAAACAAGGAATGGGCACCCCCAGGGCCCGAGAGCCAGCCCAGGGGCCAGGAGCGACCAAAACAACCGACGGACAACCGAAAACAACGAAAACCAGACAGGGAAGGGGCGCCCCAGGGGCCGAGCGACCGAGAGCCAGCCCAGGAGCCAGGGACGACCAGAACAACCGACGGACAACCGAAAATAACCAAATTCAGACAGGGAACGGGGACCCCCAAGGGCCGAGCGACCGAGAGCAAGCCCAGGGGCCACGGGCGACCGAAACAACCGACGGACAACCGAAAACAACCAGAAATCAGACAAGGAAGGGGCACCCCCAAGGGCCGAGCGACCGAGAGCAAACCATGAAGCGTGAAGCGTGAATAACTTCACGCCTCGCTCTGAGGTCGCCCAGAGCGTGAAGCATGAAGCGTGAATAACTTCACGCACCCGCGGGTGCCCTTAAGGAGGAGGAGGAGGAGGAGGAGGAGGAGGAGGAGGAGGAGGAGGAGGAGGAGGAGGAGGAGGAGCTGGAGGAGGAGCTGGAGGAGGAGCTGAAGCAGAGGGGAGGCATAAAGGAATATGCCTAATCGGCATGAGGTGGCGTCAAACGGCCAGGGCAGAAACAACGGTGTAACGCCAAGCAAATGCCACTAGGTATGGTACCTCCCCAGAACTCGGATTCTTATGATCTGGTCCTATCAATAGACATGTCTGCTCATGTGAGACGCGGCTGTCGCTCGGAAAATATATACCCCACATGATGGATTGAGGCTGGTTCGTCGCGTACCACGAACGAGGGCAATACAATGATGTTCGCACTGGTCATCGAAAATAATCATTTACTCATGGAATGGGGAGGGTCAGAGAGTACATCGGCTCGTGTCGGGAATATGGCACCGAACTCAATCCATACTCTCTTGGACATCTGTGTGAAAAAAGGTTCAGGTAGGAGCCCACCGGAGCACTCAAAGCATGCAAGATGGTCTTGGGTGTTACTTCGACCCTAGGATGTCCAACTCATAGGGACATCGATTGTAGTGAGAGCGTGGTGCACTGAGGCCTTGGGAAGATGTGGGGAGCCTAGTGGAAACCCCAGTCCCTTCTGCTGCCAACGTTGAAACTGACTTCGCACTGGCCTGGCACCGGCTTGTTCGTGGATCGCGGATTATCCATCGACGGAGGCCCGTCAGAACCAATCTGCGTGTCACGAGGCTGCGCCACCTACGAGCCCCCAAAGAGAAGGCATCTACCTTTTGCGTTCGCGTCATCGTCCCATCGAGCACGCAAGGTGGGGAGGTAGGACTCTATTTCTCTGTTCTCTCTCTTGCTCTCTCCCTCTCGATCCCTCTTCCTGAAATGCATATGAAACATTATCGATGTATGTACATACGATCTATTGGAGCCACGCGCACATTTCGCGCGCGCTCAGGTTATAGTCACAGTTGCGCCGCAGTGTGCGGCCATCCTTTCGCACGTCTGCTCAGTGACATTGGGTGGCAGCCATGCGCGAGAGCTCATCTGCAGGACTGTCGCAACAATGTCGCATGTTTCGTTTGATTGAACACGGAATGGCGCAGAACATGCAACGGGAAAATGAGCGAGCAAGCCCTCGCGAAGTTCGTTGTGCGAGCACGTTCTGGGGACAGGATTCGGGAAATGGTCGCAACCTTCGTCGCCATAGGATCAGGAAGGTGGTATTGCAGGTCCTCGATGCTGACTCAGGCGACAAGGCTGGAAAACTTCTCGCGCGGCATCTATGACTCCAGATGCGCGAGGATGTCTCACACGAAACAGGCCTGACCACCCCCCGCTGTCAATCTCGGAGCCCAGGGAACGATGACGTCTCAGGTCAAATGGGCCAGACCAGACCACCTCGCGCGCGGCATCTTGTAACGTAGTGTCGCAAGGATAACTCAGGCGAAACTGCCCCGACCAGACAACGTGCGGAATTTCGGAACCTATAGTTGCGAGGATGTCCCAGTGAAAGTGAACCCAAAACCGAAAGAATAGGCATGCCGCATGCCGGATATCAGAACTGCGAAGGTGCCTGAAGCAAAACGCGCCAATCCATCTCTCAACCTGCATCGCGGGTCCGAAAACTGCGAGGGCGTCTCTGGCGAAACTTGCCCCTCCTCATCCTCCGTCTCCCCCCTCCTCCTCCCTCCTCTTTCTCCCCCTCCCCTTCCTCCCCCTCCCTTCTCATCCTCATCTAGATCCCTCGGCCTCCAGCCCAGCTCAGCGGAGAGACATAGTTGGCAATGAGTTTGCTGATTGGCGCTCCGATGGCGCAGCACCCCAGCATCCCTTCGTGTGGCCTGGAAGCCCTGCAGGATCAACAGTCCATGCCCTGACAATCAGTCCAGACAGCTGATTCGTGCCCCTTTCGTTTCGGGCCATGTTTATTCGGGGGGGGACCATTGTAGGCAACACCTGAAACGTCATGATTGGCCACATGTCGTTGTAAGCGTGGTGCGTGGCCACACTCTTACCGCAGCCAACCTGACTCGAGGTTCAGAAAACCAAACTTGAAACAATTGCTCGAGACACTGCTTGGGCAAAACTAGCCTGGGATCGCCGTTCGGGAAGACGGATGACCGGCAGCGTCGTCGCGCGGCGGCCGCTGCGGAGGGCGCCCGCGGTTGCTGCGAGCCCCCCCTAGCTGAACGCCACGCCACTGCCGTGGACGCCGTCGATTTGATGTCCATTCGGCGGCGGCGGCTCGTGGCCCTGCGCTCTGAAACTTCGCCGCGGAGACGCAGCGCCTCGGGGCGCGGGCGAAGCGCTGAAGCACGTCGCGCTGGGCGCCTCCCTTCGCCGCTCTTTTCATCGCTGCGCCCCGTGGCTGCCTCTTGCCACTGCCCCAAGTCCACGCCTGAGTGGGCCGCTTGGAGCGCGGCCCTCACGCGGATCGACTTCCGACGGGGCGCCCCCGCGATGACGCGGGCGCCCTCGGGGCGCGATCAGGTCACGGCGCTCTTCGGTGGGAAGCGCAGCTGATGCTTCTCGAGGAGCTGGGCGACGAGGGCCACGCCCTTGACGAGAGTCTCTCGCGCGTGCCGTCGAGATCCAACCACGCGCTGAGATAAATCATCAACTCGCCGCCGTTCCGCAAGCGATGCGCAACTTTTGGACAACCCAATGAAGCATGCATCTTGCGAAACGCGCCCCATTGCGGTGGCCTTGGACCACCGACTTCGACGGTTGAGATACATGTGAAAACCACTCCAGATGCGCTAAAAGTTCGTGGACCCACACATAGATGCAGCTCAGGAAATAACGCAACTGGCGGGAATCCAGATTTGACGGCTAACGTGACAAGGGGGCAAAACTCAATATCGTCTTAAAACGGATCTATGTCGGCAAACGAACCCCCACGGGGCAAGCCCGTCGCGCTCGCGACTTCGACGCCGAGAGCTCGCGCGAAGGCTTCTCGCAATGCGCTGTAGTCGACCACCGCTGCGCCCCGCGCCGGCTCCCGATTAACCGCCCGCCGCCGCATCGAGCGTTCTTGACGCATCGGCCAAATTCGGCAGAACGTGGCCAGACGTCCGATCGCTCGGTCCCCCCCGCTCTTGTTGCTCAGAAGGTGGCCTATGGCCGCCGTGACTTGACGTGGACAAGCCAATCCTTCTTCTGTCATCCGACGAAGCCCATGTCGGAAAACCGCCCCGGGACAAGGCGCGGCACAACTCCGCGACGGCGATGGGCTGCAACGACTCGACCACCGCGCGTTCCCAGATGAAACTACTGACGCCCTTGACCGAACAGAAAGTCAAAGACTCCAACCGCCGCAACACGTGGAATTGCTGCACCTTCTTAACCACGATAGGTCTTTAGAACCCCCTGCAAGAATCGGAAACTACTTGTCTTGTCGGCGACCACACTGACAAACTGGGGCCCCCACCGAAACGGGAAACATAATATTTCTCCGCGGGGCCCGCCGCGCAACAATGACGACGACGACGATTGCGACTGCGACTGCGATTGCGACTGCGATTGCGACTGCAATTGCACCTATCACCACGCCTACGAATACGACTACAACCGCGACCGCAGTCACGATTGCAATCGCGATTGCAACCACGACTACAATCGCGACTGCAACCACAACCACAACCGCACATTCGCATTACAGTCCTCATGAGGAGATGCTCACGCATCCTCTCGCGCGCAGGGTCGCCCACAATGGGTCATTCCATGGGGGAAGGGGCACCCCCCAGCATTATCCAGCCCGCACAGCAATAAAGGGACACGAATCTCCGCCACGACGACGACGACTGCGATTGCGACTGCGACTACACCCGCGACAACCAATACTACATCAATATTCTCATCACGAGTATAACTGCGACTTCAATCGCGACAACAACTGCAACCATTCTTCCGAGTGCGCCCCCCATGAGAAGATGCCCGCAAATACTCTCGCGCACGGGGTCGTCCACAAAGGATTATTCCCCAGGAGAAAGAACCGCCCGACATCATCGAAGCCACCCAGCAATAGCGGGCGAATAAACTCTGACGCCGCGACGACGACTACGATTACAATTACAACAACGACTACGACTAAGAGTACACTCGCGACTCGATGCACGACTGCAATCTCGACTACAACCGCGACTACAATTACTACCACAACCACAGCCACTGATTCCGAATGCAATCTTCATGACAAGATGCTCGCGCATCCTGTCGCGCGCAGGGTCGCCCACATTGGGCCATTCTATGGGAGAAGAGCCTCCCCCCCAGAAACAAATATCATCCAACCCGCCCAACAACATAGGAAAACCAATATTTGCCGCGACGACGACGACTTCGACTACGGCAACGACCACTAGGAGGATTAGGAGGAAGACGAGAAGGAAAACGAGGAGGAGGAGGAGGAGGAGGAGGAGGAGGAGGGGGGAGAAGGAGAAGGAACAGCAGGAAGAGGAGGAGGGGCGAGTTTCACAACTAGAATGGGGGAGTGCACAACTAGAGGAGCAGGAAGAAGAATGGGGGGAGTGCACAACTAGAGACCTGCCTAGGTTATCGATGATGTCCAGCGGGTGAACGAAACACTGATCGATGTGCAGTTCGTCTGGTACTGGCGGTGGCTCGATCAAACTCTTGTGAACCACTCCAATCGCAGGTGTCGATGCAATCCACGCCTGGAAATCTCTTAAAGATGCCGAGGCCGCGCGTGATTCTGCCGCGCGCGTACCCCGAAATATCAAAGGCTCCAGGTGCTCGGGCCGCTTCAGACTCAGGTTGCCCAGGATCGACAGGTCGCACTTCAACTGTGACCATTGGCCGTGACAGGCTACCTGGATCGCATTGGCGCCGTCTGGGATAAAGTGGGCAATCCTCGAAGCTGCTGCACGGAGATGCTGGGCCTGGATCGTGCCGCCCT
Organism: Prorocentrum cordatum; assembly: GCA_963575745.1. Taxonomy (NCBI): domain Eukaryota; class Dinophyceae; order Prorocentrales; family Prorocentraceae; genus Prorocentrum; species Prorocentrum cordatum. The sequence goes on from CAUYUJ010015215.1 coordinate 47,896, forward strand.
TCCTGCTGCGATGCCGATGCGCCTTCTGAATCACTGAACGTGCACCCGCCCGCCAGCTGGCCGCCGCTGGCGGCGGCCGCGTCGCGCGGCGGCTGCTCGCGCGCGGGCGCCGCCTCGCGGACTCGGGCGACAACGAGCTGAAATCCTTGGGGCCCTCAACGTTCGGGGGGGCCCTGCCAGAGATGCAGCGAGGCCCCTCGCCCCACTGACTCGATCCAGGCAGCGCGCCGATTGCTGATGGGCTGGGACTGCTGATGGCCGGTCTTAAAGGCTAGAAATTGCCTTGCTGCTGGAAGCGCCGCATGAAGAGGGGGCGTGGGCCAGCCAACTTGAGCCGATGCTAAGAACCACGTGCAACCAGGGAGAAATACGGAGAAGCACCAGCAATGGCAGAGGAGTTGGACGTGCTCTCGCCAACTCCGCTGGGGTCGCCGGGTCGCGCCCGACTCTCCCCCGCCGAAGCTTCTGCTGAACTTGCATCGCCGGTGCGCCCCAGGGAAGGCGCGGCCCGGGCGGCGCCCGGCAAGCTAGGTTCAGACCTGGACGCGGGGGCCGAGATCCACCCAGCAATTTTTATATCCCGCGCTGCTGGCTGAAAACTGGATTCGCCGGCCCAGGGGCCCTCTTCGCCCTCGCCCTCAAAGACAGCGCTAAAATTCCCGCGATCCTCGGGCGGCACCTCGCCGAGGGCGGGCGCGGACGCAGCGGGGGCGCCAGACGGATCGCCCACGCTAGACCAGCCCACCCCGCTGCACTCTTCGGGGCGCCTCGGAAGAACAAAAGAAGCTTTTCGCGCGGTTGTTGATTTCTCTTCCGCGCGAGCTCGCGCTGGACAAGGCGGGCGCGGCGAACTCGGCTGGGCTGCGAACCCGCTGCGGGGCCATGTTTGGGCGTCTCGACGCGAGGCAAACGAGGTGCAAAAACAAGCTGTCGCATTTTTAATTGCTGACCTGCGCCTTGCAGACTAATGGATAAACGGCAATGGCGCCTCTACTGAACGTGCGATGCGGCTTCTGCACTGCTTGCATCCAGAATGCAAGCACCACCTGCGATGATATAGCCCAAGCGTGAACACCCTGGCCCCCCCATGCGCGCATACTCCGCTGCTGACCTCATGACGTTGCCACTTATCTTCTGCAAGGACTGAGATTCTTCCACGGCGCGAACGTTTGAAATCGCCGATGATGCACCGGGGCAACTGCAAGCTGAGAACACATGCCCCGGCTTTGCTGGAACGCATGATACTGTCGCTAGTGAAACCGGCCGATGGGTGCCAGCAGGGAAGCACCACGACGCAGATGTAGCTCTTCTGATGTATCAGCAGTAGTAGAACCCCGTCGAGAGAGTCGCTTCCCTCGCCGCAGTAGGCTGGCAGGTCGCGCGCCTTCTCGGTGAAGCGCTACGCGCATCTGTGTTCCTCGCCAAGAAGGCCTCGCCTCCCTCGGTTGCGCGTTCACGAGCGGCCTCGAACTCCCCTTTGCCCCTGCCCGCGCCTCTCGCGCCGCTGTCTATGCACCGCCACTTGGACGCCTGCGCCTCGCGCGCCCGCTCGTTGCGAGTCGCTCCGCTTCCCGCCAAATGTGTCTCGACCACGCCCATGTGCTGGTACTGGTTCATCACGTCGCGCGTGCTGAGGCGCGTCCATGACTTTTCCCGGGACTGCGATGCTCGCGAAACTCATATTGCACTCGCCGTGCTCCTCCTCGTCGCAGGGCTGCACAGCTGTAGGCTCCTGGGCCTGGGCAGCAGCACCTTGCGGCGCCTCCGTGGCCTGGGCTGGAGGGGGCGCGGGGCCTCCAGCCGCCCCGCTCGGTCGCGTGGGCGCAGGAGCAGCCCCGCCCGCGGCGCCCGCGGCCGCGGCGGTTGCTTGTGCCGCGGCAGCCTGGCCAGCCTCGCGCGCTTGGCGGACGCGCCCCACTTAGGAGTCAACCTCCTGCTGCGACGGCTGCTCTGGGGCCGCGGCAGCTGGGGGCGCGCCCGGGGAGGCGCCGCCACTGCCGCCTCCGCCCGCGTCCACCGCCATCGGTTCAATGTCGGGAGCGCCCGTTTCCCGTTTCTTGAGCATCCGCTCCTCGATCCTCTTCTTGATCTCGGCCACGGACGGACGCCCTCCACTGGTCAATCTCCTCGGCATTCGCCGCGAAATTGGTCCTCGCCGTGCGCCAGTCCTGTTCGAACCACTTCAGTTTGTGCCGCTCCTCTTCGCCGCGCTCGAGGTTGCCGAAGTCCGCGAAGAAGGTCGTGTTCCACGGCAGCTCTATGCGCGTGGAACCTGCGCCTCCTGCCGCGGAGCTCCCGTCACTGGTGATGCCGACCTACACGTGCCATGGCCTTGGCGGCCACCTTACGACTGACTTTCGCAGGCGCCAGTACCCGAATCGCCTCGGCCTCACGGGCCTCGGCCTTGGCCAGGCTCTCCTGGTAACGAGCGATGTGTGCCGTTGCCTGCTCGTGCAGCACGGGCGCCTGCTTCAAGACGCCTTCTGCCTTCCGCGCCGCCTCGGCCGCTGGGGCGTCTGGTGTCGGCGATGTCTCGGAGGCCCGCTTCTTCGCCTGCGCGTCGAACACCTGCTTCAACGGTGGATCACGAATGGTCGCCGCAGCCTGTGCGAGTGGCCCCATCCACCGCGGGTTGGTGCCAGCTGGTGTCGACGAGCGAGGCGGCGCCGTCCACCTTCTACTTCGTCTTGAAGAGTTTCACCCGCAGCCCACATGTTTTACGCTTGCAACTGCATGCCTGTAAGACGTCGTTCCACTCGTGCAATCCGCACGCCTTGCAGGTGGACTACGCTCTGCGATTCGTAAGCGCCATGGCTGAACCTCTCTTTGCCAGCGAGGGCGCCAACAATCAAGATAGCTGGTGGCTCGCTGCCCCCCACTGGCTTGATTTAGGGCGGGGCTTTCGGACTCAACCGACTCAACCTGTTTTTGTATCATCGTCATCATCATCGTCATCATCGTCGTCATGATATTCATCATCGTTCGCGTCATTGCCATCACCATCACCATCTCCTCATCATCGTCATCATCATAATATCCATCATAATCTCCTCGTCATCGTCATCATCATGTAGTGATGGTGATGATTAAATCAAGACCCGCATGACGATGATGGCGGCGTGAACATGTTGATGCTGATGCTGATGACGCTGATGATGAAGCCGATGATTGCGATGATGATGGCGATGAAGATGATGATGCTGATGATGATGAGGATGACGATAACCTTCTTTCGGACTGCGCGGGCCGTGCTGAATACTAATCGGAAAGCCCCACAGCCTCCGCGCAAGCGGGCCACCGCATGTCGTCGAGCACCTCCGTGAGGCCGGGCAGCGCCACGGGGACCCGTGCCAGGTGATCGGCCACGACGTGGTTCACGACGTTGAAGAACTCCTTCGGGCCAGGCGTGGCGTCGATCCTGCGCGCCCTGAACTCCCGAAAGACGTCGGAGCGGATCATGGCGGCGATCTGCAGCCTGCTGTCGTCTACGCGCTGTTGCAGCTCGTGGTGGGTCGCGAAACAGTCCTGGCAGTCCGCGGAGGCGTGGCGGTGCACGTTGTGCTCGAGGGGGGACAGGGTGCCCATGTAGAAGGACCCAGGCTTTTGCTCGAGGGTGACGACCCTTCCGCAGGAGGCTGTGCTCGAGGGTGACGCCCCATCGTGTGCTCCCAGGACCCCTGGGATCCTCACTTGCACGGAGCGCGTCCCGAAAATCGCCACGGCCGCGTGCAACAGGGAGCATCCGCCATCTGTGTGCCAACCATCGCCCCGTGCGCCTGGTTGCGTGAGCTGGATCGATGCGTACGCGAACGCGTTGTCGGCGAAGTGCTCTGTCATGATGGGCTTTCCGTTCTGCTCGACGATGGCAGGTGGCACGCCGTCGGCTTTGACAGCCTCGCGCACTTTGCCTCCCAGCTGTTGCAGCCGCGGGCGCATCTTCTTCCGCAGCGCTCGCACGAAGGCGGCCATGTGGGGCGAGGGGGTGATCTGCAAATGCCCGCCCTTGTTGAGGCTGCGGCACTTCGGGGGGCTTTCGTCGTCCACGATGCCTGCGACCTCTGTTTTCAAGCCCTTTGCCGCCTCGTCGCATCGGACGCATGTGGCGACGGTTGCCCCCGCGTCCAAGCGCTCCTCGGCCAAATTCTGCCAGCGCGGGTCTCTCTGCAAGAAGCGGAGCAAGTCTGGGTCCAGCTCCGCCCCCGCTCTCGTGCCCGTGCCGTTTTTTCCCTGCGCCATGGAGATGCGCGCGTCGAGCTGGGCGCCAGCCGGCTGCAGGAAGCGACGAGCCCTTAGACGACTAATTGTCGCTCTGGCGCCAGGGTGCCAAAGCAGGCAGCTCTCGGCGGCCTTCAACAAGTCTGGGGGGGCAGTCTGCAAGTTCGTCAACGGGCCAGCGTCCTCGGCCGTCGAGTGTCTTCGCTGTTTCAGCCTTTAGCCAATCCTCGCCCGACCGCTTTAACCACTTCTCAAAGAAATGCAGGTTGTCCAGCCACGGGGCGGGTTCCTGGTCCTCGTAATTGTAGAAGTCTCCCGACCCTGGCTCCTTGCCTGGGACCCCCAAGACCTCCCTGCAGAAAACCACGAAGTCTTTCGGGTACCCCCCTGGATGCCCGAGCGCGCCGCAAGGCTCTGGTTGGAACAACACCTTGCGCGTGTACAACTCCGCCATCAGGCACCCGATGGACCACGTGTCCAGGTCCTCTGAGTAGCGCTGGTTCCCCCAGAAAACGTCTGCCGCTCTGTAAGCGGGCGTGCGTACTCCGAGGTCATCGCAGGTCGGGCTGTAGCGCAGTTTCTTCTTCAACCTGCCGTGGGGATCCGCCATCTCCACACAGCCGAGGTCGCCGAGCACCACCTGCGGAGGAGGGCGGATGGAGGAGAGGGGAGCGACGGCGACTGAGCTCCCCCTGGAGGGAAGGGCGGGATAGAGGGCACGACGACGGCATCTCGGGGGAAGGGTGGAACCTCCCTTGTTAGAACTCGGTGTGAGACCTAACATGAAGGCGAGTGAGATAAGCTGAGCTCTGACCTCGTCTATGAGGGCGTCGCCGGAGTTCTAACATGCTATGTTAGAGCTCCATGGGAGCTCTAACAAGCTATGTTAGAGCTCCATCGGAGCTCCCACATGCTATGTTAGAGCTCCCTGGGGAGATCTGACATGCTAGGTTAGAGCAACCCGTGGAGCTCTAACATGGCATGTTAGAGCTCCATGGGAGCTCTAACATAGCATGCTAGAGCTCCCTGGGAGCTCTAACATGGTATCACGTGCCATGTTAGAGCTCCATGGGAGCTCTAACATACTATGTTAGAGCTCCATGTGAGCCCTGACAACTCGGGATCTTAGTCGAAGGAACGACGATGATGACGGACGACGACGACGAGGATGACGAGGATGACGATGATGACGAGGACGACGAGGACGACGACGACGAGGAGGACGACGACGAGGACGACGAGGATGACGAGGATAACGAGGGCGACGAGGACGACGACGACGAGGACGAGGAGGACGACGACGAGGACGACGAGGACGACGAGGACGGCGAGGACGACGAGGACGACGAGGACGAGGAGGACGAGGAGGAAGGAGGACGACGACGACGACGACGGCGACGACGACGGCGACGACGACGTCGACGACGAGCGCCTCGAAGGAACTCGGGATCTGCCAGTCGAACTGCAGCTTGCCCTTTGGGCACGGCGCGACGGGATCCCATTCGCCGAGCTCACGTGATACAAGTGCCTGCTTCTCGAAGCAGCCGCGCGTCTGCGGCGATCCTCGTATCAGGATGTTCGCGGGCTTGATGTCGCAGTGAATGAGGCCCCTGTCGTGCATGTACTGGAGCCCTTCGAGAACGCTGTTCAGGACGCGGCGCATCCCTGTCTGCGTGAAGGAGGACTTCTTGAGGAATTGGCTGACATCGATCTCGAACAACTCGTGCACGAGGCCGATGTGCTCCGTCCATTTCCAATCTATCCTTGGTACTGACTGTTGCAGTTCTCGGTGCGCTTTCTTCGGGACTGTTGCAGTTCCTGGGCACAACCTCTTGAAAAGGCCCACGTCGAGTAAGCGAGCGAGACGCGGGTGCGCGCCCACAGCACCGCGGCGCGTGACCTCATCCAGAGCCCCTCCGACGGCATCCGCATTGAACCCCTTCTGCGCATCGCTGGGGCCGCCCCGCAGCATCTTGATCGCAAGGCCAGTCTTGTCGCCCCGTCGCGTGCCCAGGTAGACCTTGCCGAAAGAGCCCTGACCGAGCTCCCCTCCTTCCCACTGCACGTCGCACTCGAGCGGCAGGTCCTCGCACTTGCCATTCTGTTTGTTTTGGTACGCGTGCCCGACCGCGTCGAGCTTCAGTGCAAGTAGATTCACGCGACCCTCGTCGTGGGGCACCGCTCTCGGACCAGCAGACCCGCGACGAGCAGCTGCCGGTGGCGTAGGCTCCGATGCCCCGTCCGCGGCGGGAACGAGCACCTTCCCCAGCGCGTCCTCTAGGGTTTCTCCCGCGACACCGTGGCCCTCGGCGACAGCTGGCTCATCTTCTGCAGCGTTAGCTGTTCCAGCCCATTTCGCGCACCCTGGCACCCCCGCAGGCTTGCTCACATAGTCTTTCCAGTTGGCGCCCAGCGCAATCTTGAGGAGCCGCGCGCAGGTGTCATGCAGACTTGGCTTTGGCCACGTCAACACACATTTGTTCTTCGTTACCTTCTCCAGCGTCACTTCTGCGGTCGGGGCCCCTTTTGCCACCCTGGCCATGCTATTGCTGCAGGTCCCCCTCAGCTTCTTGTTGATCTTGTCGCTGTTCGACCCGTCACCCTGCAGGTAACAGCCCCACTTATAGAAGAGAACCTTGTTCCTGTCGCGACCGCCGCCGCCTGGGGCAGCCATCGCCGCGGAGGCCCGCTGACGGCAGTGTCGTCCCTGCGGGCCCGCTAAGTTTCAGTGAACCGAGACGCCTGCGGGCCCCTCCTCCGCCCTCCCCCTCCCCCTGCGGCCGCTCCTCGGAGCGTTGCTTCCCGTGTCTCCCCTACCCTGCTGCATCCCCATCCTGGCCCGCCCATGCAGAGCGCCGCAAGGATGCAAGGGCCTTGGCGGCATGGTATCTGTTGTTTATCCAGCTCCCCAGCTTCGGAACGGAAAGCGTAGGATGCAAGGGTACCCTTTGGAAAGGTAAGCATCCTGGCTCTGCGCCTTGCCTGCGCCGTGGGCCAAGTGCGACGGATGGCGACGAAGGGGTGACGGAGGACTATGTTCCTATCTGTACGCAAGGTGCCGTGTACTACACAAGCCAGAACGTGGCGCGCGCCCCATTACGAGAACGGAGGCGACGCCGCCAGCGCGCGACTGTTGCAGTCCAAAGTCAAACAAGTGGCAGCTCCACGGGAACAGGAGCGTGCGGGCTGGCTCCTGCGTCGGAGCTGTCGAATTCTGTTGCAGCCTGTGCTCAAGCCTGTGCTCTGTTTCAGACAGTCTTCGGCTTCTTCTTCTTCTTCGAGGCCGAGGAGTCGTCTGAGGACGAGGGGTCTGAGGTCGAGGGCGCGTCGGCGTCGCGCTTCTTACCCTTCTTACCCTTATTATTTTCATCATTCTTGTCCTTTTTCGTATTATCCTTCTTGTCCTTCTTCTTGTCCTCCTTCTTGCCCTCCTTCTTGTTGTCGTCCTTATTCCCATCCTTCGGGCCCTCCTTCGGGTCCTACTTTGTCAGGCGCAACTGCACAGAGCGTGCGAGCAGGTCCTCTTTCACGAACACCATGGTGCTGCTCCCGAGCATGGCCTCGACGGCACGCTCCACGAGAAACGGCTCGAGCACCTTCGCGTGGTGGTCGTCGAAAGTCAAGGCCAACACACTGCGCCCGCTCTCGATGCAGCCGCGCATGCCTGCGCCGCCCGCAGGCGTGCCGAAGTGCACCCACCCGGGCTTCCCCGCCTCGTGGCAGAGCTCCTTGAGGAGCTCGACGTCGTTGTCGTGCGGGAACCACGGCACCTCCGTTCCCGTGAGCTGGCGGTAGAGCTTCCGCTTCTTCACGGCCGCAGTCACGAGGCCTTCTCGGGGCGGACGGCTGTTGCAGCTTCGTCGCGCGCCTCGGCGCCACAATCAGCGCCCTCGTCCTCCTGGAGAGGGTGGCAGTACCCCAGCTTCTCTCGCTCCTCGGCCTCCACCTCGGTGACGCACTGGCCGACCATGCTGGCCAAGCTGGTCTCCCGAACCTGCTTGGGCACGAGGGCGTGGCTCTTCTGCGGCAGGACAGACACGTTCCTCATCACTTCGTTGAAGAGGGGGCTGCCCGCGCCCACGAACTGCCTGATCTTGGCCATTTGCTTCGGCTTCCTCCCCTTGTAGCAGAGCAACATGACCTCGTGCGAGCGCGAGTTCGCCAGGCCTCGCTGCCTCTGGAAGTGGCCGTACTGCTGCATCTGCTTCGTGTTGTAGGCGAGGTGGTATGTGACCGTGCGGAACTTGTTTGCGGCGAGGATCTTCTGGATCTTCGGGGGGTTCGACTGCGCGCGGCCCGTCAGCACCCACAGCACGTCCCGCCCACCGACCATCAGCGGTTCCAGGGACTTCAGGTAGCGTGTGAAATCCAACTCGTCCAGCGCGGGCCCACGGTGCGCGAGGCCTTGCCCCTCGAAGACGCAGCGCAACTTCGCATTCTTGACATCGTAGAAGCCCATAACTGATGCATTCTCTGTGAGGTTCTGGTATAGGCGTGTCTTAGTAACCGAAGCGTTGATAGCCATGGCGCTGCCCTCCGCCGTGATCATGACGACCCGCGTATCCAGCTGGCTAGAGCACTGCTGCTCGCACAGCGCCTTGAAGTTATTCACGTCGCTCGGGGAGACGTCGATCTTCTCCTTGTCCTCGGAGGCCGCCTCCGCTGTTCCAGCACCGCCCGCTGTTGCAGCGCCGACCGTGTCGCTGTCTGCAGGCTTTTGCTCTGACGGTTCCTGGGGGTTTCCCACGAGGGGGTTGTACGCGATTTGGAACTTCTCGAAGAACCTCTTGTTCACTCGCACGCTCTTGTGGAACTTGTCCATGTTGTAGCGCTCGGCGTACGGCTGGGTGAGGGCGCCAGAGATCTCCTGCTTGTAGAAGTCCTGGTCTATGTCGAGGAAGTGTTTCATCGCCAGGCGCAGCGCCTCGGTCGGCAGTGACTGCACCCAGGTCGGGTCCTTGTCAGGCCCCTCAGTCTTCTCGAAGGAGCGGCGAGTCGAGGTATTGCCCCGCCATGACCATGACTTTTCTCTCGGCGGCGTTCTCCTGTGTGTCTGTTGTTTCAATGCTGTTGCAGCCAGTGCTCCATTTGAACAAGTCTGGGCGCTGTTCCAGAAAGTTCGCCACGTACTTCTTCGCCCACAAGATCTCGCCCACTGCCTGGCCGATGGTGGAGGCGCTGCACGGGTCCTTCACGCTCTTCCGCCACATCCGCGTGTACAGGCTTTCCAAGACGTACCCCAGCGAGGTAGCGTCCGTCTTCGCGATGATCGTCCCAAGCTGCGTGGGCCTGTCCAGCAGATTGTCTCGCCCCCAACGGTTCACGGCGGCATCCAAAAGCAGCAATGCCCGCGGGCATTTTTCGAGAGCGAGCCAATTGACCATGTGCGTCTTGACGGTCCTCAGGCTGGGGCAGTGCAAAAGTCCCCACTTTAAGTTTTTCTCCAACCGCGCCTGCACCTTCTCTGCCGAGGGGTTCCCGCCACCTGGCCCGCCGCTCTTCAAGATGTCCGCCGCACGTGCCACGATGCGCATGAGGTTCCGGTTCTCGACCCCGAGGAAATCGCGCAGGCGCTCGTTGCGGGATCTCTGGTTGACAGACCACTTGAACTTGTTCTCCTCGACCTCCTCAGCCGCGCGCCCCGGGATCAACGCGAAATCGAAGGGCCAATCCAGAATCAAGCCCTCCACCGCTTCTACGGCCTGCCTGTTGCCTTCCTCTTTCGCCCAGTAGTAGGCCAGCCAGACAGCGTTGACCACGACGTCACTGCCCAAACGCTTGAACGTGCCGATCTCGGGCACAGCGGTCTGGCTCACGTTGGTGATCATGATGGGGATCTCGGACCCTTTCTCAACCTGCTTCGGGATGTTCCAACGCCTGCCACCCTTGACCTGGCTTAGCGTCTCCACGATGCGCCGCTGTGGGTTACCCTGGGCTGTGCATACGACGTCGCCAGCGCCCTCAAGAGAGTCGTTCGCTGTTTCAGCCGCGTCGTCCGTCGGCACGTTCCGCATGAACATGTCCGCAGCCACGTTCTCCACCTTGTCCACCGTGATATTCTCCTCCAGGAAACTGTTGTCGATGGGCGCCGTATACGCCAGGTTCAGATAGGCATTCCTGCGCTCGACCTTCTCGTTGCACTCTTCGATGATCCTGGCGAGCTTCTCCTGCAATGGAGTTCTCTCCTTGCTGTCCTTCTTCGAGATCTTCTTCGACTGGTCCTCCTGCGACGCGCTTCGGAATGGTCTTGAGAAGCCGTTTGAAGCCAGTCTCGATGAGGGGGAAAACCTTGTCGGCCCAGAAGTCCTTGAACGGCTGCGCCGCGAAGCCGCTCATCGCGCTCAGGCGGGCTGGTTCAGCTGCGGGCTGGCCGTTCCACCTCGCGCGCCTGCTGCAGGTCGGGCTGGAGCCGCGGCGGGAATGGAATTGGGCAATGATGGAAGAAGAGGGGCCGTTGTAGCCGATGGAACGTCCAGGGGGCGGATAGGAAGCATAGCGAAAATAGCCGCAACCAATTCTAGGCGAACTCACGGATATCGGAAGTCGCCCATTCCCTCGAAGCATTGCGAATATTAATGCATTTTCAGCGAGCGAGGGCGCCAAGAGCCTGTCGAGTTCTCCCCGGATGGCCTACCAGCTCTTGGTGGGTGGGCCCAGAGATTTTACAAGACCCCAACGGCACCAATAAATTCTAACTACCCTAAGGGCCTCAAGAGGAGATCCCAGAATTTCTATCTCCCCACAGGGCCTCAAGAGAGATTGCCAGAAATTCCTCGCCCCTCAGGGCGTCAAGAGGAGATCCCAATCTTCAACGCGCTCATTTTTTGAGCCCTAGTAGATCCAGAACCTCATGAATCTGTTATTCTTTCGAGATTCGCTGCCAGGCCGATGGTTTCGACTGACTGCGCTAGCCGCTAGAACAGAGAACAGCTACAGCGCGCCCCCCCTCCCCCCCCGCCCTCGCGGCGGACAGCGTCGGATAATCCATGTACTCGGGGGGGGGGCCTGGAGCCATGGGGCGTTGATCCGATCGGCATAAGCCCGACACTTGCGCAAACGTCCAGTGGTGCCAGTGGGGGGGTGGGGGGGGGGCGCGCGCGCGCTGCGGGGCGGGGGATGAGACGGCGCGCATGCTGCAGCTCGCACGGCTTTGCATGGAGCGCGCGTGTGGCATCGGGCCGACGGACCGAAAGAAGCAGCCGCGGGGGCGGCGTCCTGCAGGGCACAGAATGCAGATGAGGCCTATGGATTAAGGGCGAGTCGGGTCGGGTCGTCGTCGCGTCGTCGTCGTCGTCGCGGTCGTCAAAATCTCTGATCATATCGCCTCGCCCCCATCCCCCCCCCTCCCCCTTCCCCCATCTACTCCAACGCGCGGCGCGTGGCGGGCCCTCACCACGCTAGCAGCCCGCAAAATCGCGGTTAGTTTTGGGGTGGTGGCCGACGCGCATGTGAAGAAGGTTGCGCCTGCCATAGTGGTCACTGCGGATCCCTGAACAGGGCGCGCAGAGCTTCCTGGAACATACACGCTCAGAGAAGCCGCCGCATACGGTGCAAATGTCAACGCTGCGATAGCGGGCCATCACGTGGCTGCTGTGGTATCCGAGCGCGCCAGCCGCGAGGGGCAAGATCCGGCGGAAGTGCGGTGCGATCCACGCCGCAGTGGCTGGCCAGCCGAAGTCGTTGGCCTCAGACCCCTCGGGCACCTCCAAGGCTTGCCCCGCTGGTGCCGGTGGAGGCAGCCCAGGCTGCCCAGGCTGCGCAGCGACAGGAGGAGGCTGCCCAGCGGCAGCGACAGGAAGTGCTGGGGGTGGGAGTGGGAGTGCGGCCCCTGCGCCACCCGGAGCTGCAGCGGCGCCCACAGGGCCTGCGGCCGCAGCGCCACCACCACCAGCAGTTGGCACATGAACCGCATGCTGGAACACGGCGGCGGCCCCCGGGGCGCGCTGGTCGTCGCCGCCGCCGCCCACCACGACTCCATCTCCATTGATGGTCACACCGCCCACCACGACTCCATCTCCATTGATGGTCACACGAAGCTGGAGCTGGATGTGAATCGTCGTCGACGGCCCAGATGCTGCCATCGCGGCCATCGCGGCAAGCGTCGACGCCGCGTCGACGCCTGAGTCCGAGGCGGGGGGGGGGGTCGCCTGCTCAGGCTGAGGAGGAGTACAGCCGAAACACTGGACCTTCGCACTGCAGACGGCTGAGGCTGAGGCAGCGACGCCGACGGACGGTGACGACGACGACGGGTCACGGGCCATGGGCCGCCGGCCACGGGGGAGACCGTCGGACCGTCGGGGGGCGCCGCACGATGACTCATCTGCGAGGGCCCTCCGTCGGGAGGCCCCTCGACCACTCGGCCCTCCCGACGGGAGTCGACAGCCAGGGCCCGAGAATCCAATCGTATGTTAGAGCTCCAATGGAGCTCTAACATCGTATGTTAGATTATGTTAGAGCTCCCTGGGAGCTCTAACATCGCATGTTAGAGCTCCGTGGGAGCTCTGAGGCGGCGGCGGCGGCGGCGGGTAGGTTAGAGCTGCCAGGGAGCTCTAACATAGCATGTTAGAGCTCCCAGGGAGCTCTAACATGCTATGCTAGAGCTCCCATGTAAGAGCCCCCTGGGAGCTCTAAAATACCGAGCTCCAACGGAGCTTTAACATAGCATGTTAGAGCTCAGTGGGAGCTCCCTGGGAGTTCTAACATGGTATGTTAGAGCTCCGTGGGAGCTCTAACATGGCGAGTTAGAGCTCCAACGGAGCTCTAACATAGCATGTTCGAGTATGTTAGAGCTCCCTGGGAGCTCTTACATGGTATGTTAGAGCTCCATGGGAGCTCTAACATGGCATGTTAGAGCTCCCAGGGAGTTCTAACATGGTATGTTAGCCTTGAGCTCTAACATAGGATGTTAGAGATCCCTTGGAGCTCTATCATGGCATGTTGGATTATGTTAGAGCTCCCTGGGAGCTCGAACATCGTATGTTAGAGCTCCGTGGGAGCTCTGAGGCGGCGGCGGCGGCGGCGGCGGGTAGGTTAGAGCTACCAGGGAGCTCTAACATAGCATGTTAGAGCTCTCAGGGGCTCTAACATGCTATGTTAGAGCTCCCACGTTAGAGCTCCCTGGGAGCTCTAACATACCGAGCTCCAACGGAGATTTAACATGTCATGTTAGAGCTCCGTGGGAGCCCCCTGGGAGCTCTAACATGGTATGTTAGAGCTCCGCGGGAGCACTAACATGCTCTAACATGCTATATTAGAGCTCCCATGGGAGCTCTAGCATAGCATGTTAGAGCTCCAACAGAGCTCTAACACAGCATGTTCGAATATGTTAGAGCTCCCTGGGAGCTCTATCATGGCATGTTGGATTATGTTAGAGCTCCCTGGGAGCTCGAGCATCGTATGTTAGAGCTCCGTGGGAGCTCTGAGGCGGCGGCGGCGGCGGCGGGTAGGTTAGAGCTACCAGGGAGCTCTAACATAGCATGTTAGAGCTCCCAGGGAGCTCTAAAATACCGAGCTCCAACGGAGCTTTAACGTAGCATGTTAGAGCTCCGTGGGAGCTCCCTGGGAGCTCTAACATGGTATGTTCGAGCTCCGTGGGAGCTCTAACATGGCGAGTTAGAGCTCCAACTGAGCTCTAACATAGCATGTTCGAGTATGTTAGAGCTCCCTGGGAGCTCTAACATGGTATGTTCGAGCTCCGTGAAAGCTCTAACATGGCATGTTAGAGCTCCCAGGGAGTTCTAACATGGTATGTTAGCCTTGAGCTCTGACATAGGATGTTAGAGATCCCTTGCAGCTCTACCATGGCATGTTGGATTATGTTAGAGCTCTGTGTGAGCTCTATCATCGTATGTTAGAGCTCCTTGGGAGCTCTGAGGCGGCGGCGGCGGCGGGTAGGTTAGAGCTACCAGGGAGCTCTAACCTAGCATGTTAAAGCTCCCAGGGAGCTCTAACACGCTATGTTAGAGCTCCCATGTTAGAGCTCCACACGCTATGTTAGAGCTCCCATGTTAGAGCTCCATGTGAGCTCTAACATACCGAGCCCCAACGGAGCTTTAACATATCATGTTAGAGCTCCGTGGGAGCCCCCTGGGAGCTCTAACATGGTAGGTTAGAGCTCCGTGGGAGCTCTAACATGCTCTAACATAGCAGGTTAGGGCTCCAACAGAGCTCTAACATAGCATGTTTGAGTATGTTAGAGCTCCCTGGGAGCTCGAACATGGTATGTTAAAGCTCCGTGGGAGCTCTAACATGTCATGTTAGAGCCCCCAGGGAGTTCTAACATGGCATGTTAGCCTTGAGCTCTAACATAGGATGTTGTTAGAGGTCCCTTGGAACTCTATCATGGCACGTTAGAGCTCCCATGGAACTCTAACATGCTATGTAAGAGCTCCTTGGGAGCTCTAACGTGTTATGTTAGATTTCGATGTGAGGGTTGTGAACTCTAACATGCTATGTTAGAGCTCGATGGGAGCTCTAGCATAGCATGTTAGAGCCCCCATCGAGCCGCCCCCCCCCGCCGTCGTCGTCGTCGCCGTCGTCGTCGTCATCGTCGTCGTCGTCGCCTCATCGCCCCCCCCCCCCCACCTCCTTGTAAGCGCACATAAGTAAGGAAACATGTCCGAACACGGCAGCACTCTCGCACGCACCGTTGCCCTGTCCTCGACCTCGAAAACGAAGGCTCCCCCCTTGAAAGGCGGGGGCGCAGGGGTGGGGCCCTGTCTTCGACCACGGTGAAACATGGGGGTGGGGCCCTGTCTTCGACCACGGTGAAACATGAATAGGGCGCGCCCCTCCCCGCCCTCGCGGGGCCGCCTTGCCCCCTGGGGCGCGGCCGGGGATCAGGGGCGGAGGGGGTTCAGGGACTTCTGAATTAGAACTAGAAGGTGGGGGGGGGGATGAGGAGGAGAAGCAGGAGGAGGAGGAAGGCTTCACCGCCCTCCACGCACCGCCGACTTTCATCATGTATCCGTCCCGTGCTGGCGAGCTCTGCACTGAGAAAGTACCCACCCCTGGCAATATGAAGACACGCTTCTCGTTGAGCTCCGTAATGAGTGCTATGGCCAGCGATTGAAGCATGGCCGCCGTGGTAACCAAGTTGGCGCCGCTCCCAACAGATATCCTCTTCGTCAGCGCCTGAGGGGAGATCGATGTATGGCCGTGAGCGCGGTATACCGCGATTTCGCTCTGGCCACGGAGGTTCAAGACCTTCGGGGCCATCGGAAAGAAAGGCGGCAGGCCCTCGATAGAGCAAACTCGCCAACAACTTCTCGAGCCAAGCGAGACTACGTACAATCAGATGGCGCGGGCCAGGAAACTGGGAGACTCCAGAGCGGTTGTGGGTACTTTAGGCTAGGGTCAGGATGAGCATTGGAAGAGCCTAATGGGGGACCCAAGGATGAGCCAGCACTGGAAAGGCCTCAGCACAATTGCGCGAGGCTGCTGCGAGAAGCCTGATGGGGACTGTGAGAAGGGAATGCGGCGGCACGCCGCTGTGAGAAGACTTATACGACAACGCTACCCGTGTGAGAAGCTACTGCCGCAGGCAGCGGCCCGCGTGAGGTCACTCGGTCATCCTTCTTCGTATGGTAGCTGGGTTTCTTATGGTAGTTTGGTTTCTTATGGTAGCTGGGTTTCTTAGGGTAGCTTGGCTTCTCATGGTAGTTTGGTCTCTTATGGTAGCTGGGTGTCTTATGGTAGAGCAGCCTAGCATGGTAGCTTGGTTTCTTTATCTGGCATCTGTCCTGACATGTTCGAGCCCCCACGGAGCTCTAACATGCGATGTTAGAGCCCCCATGGAGCTCTAACATGACATGTTAGAGCTCCCACGGGGCTCTAACATACGATGTTAGAGCTCCCAGGGAGCTCTAACATAATCTAACATGCTATGTTAGAGCTCCCTTGGAGCTCTAACGTGCGATGTTAGAGCCCCCAGGGAACTCTCACATCATCTAACATGCCATGTTAGACCTCCCAGGGAACTCTAACAACATCTAACAACATGCTATGACAGAGCTCCGTTGGAGCTCTAACATGTCATGTTACAGCTCCCTGGAGCTCAAACATCATCTAACCACCCTAAGGGCCTCAAGAGGAGATCCCAGACATTCTATCTCCCCACAGGGCCTCAAGAGATATTGCCAGCAATTCATCGCCCCTCAGGGCGTCAAGAGGAGATCCCAATCTTCAACGCACTCATTTGTTCAGTCCTACTAGATGCAGAACCCCAGAAATCTGTTATTCTTTCGAATTCGTTGGCCCGCTGCACGGGCGCACCGCGTGAGCGCGGCGAAGGAGACAGCGCGCGAGCCAGGCTGCACGCCTCCGACATCGGCTACCAGACGCCCATGCGAGGTCACTTGTCCTGCTGCTGAGCTCACTGGTCCTGCTGCTTGTCCTGCTGCTTGAGCTCCTCCACTTTCTGATCGAGCTCCTCGACTTTCCTCTGCAGGGCCTGGAGCGCCCGCCCCTGCGCCCGCAGGAGGTCCAGAATCGGATCCATCGTCTCGGCCATGTTCTGCGCCATAAGGTTTGGAGCAGCGTTGGTCAAGAAATTGAGCATCGAGGTGATAACGGTGGTTCGCCCGTCCTGCTGCTGCTGCGTAAGCTTCTGCTGCCACTGCTGTGCTCCTGCTGTTGCAGCTCCTGCTGTTGCAGCTCCTGGTGACGCAGCTCTTGAGCTGTTCCAGCTTTTCCAGGTGTTCTCCCCTGCAGCTGTTCCAGCTTCTTGCTGATGGCCTTCACTTTGCCATTGCTCTATGCTCTCTCTGCCCTTGAGCTTGGGCTTCTTCGACGACCTCCAATCATCCGCTTCGTCGTTGTTTTCCGCTTCGGGGCGCAGCTCGAGTGGAGCACCACAGTCTTTATGATCTTAGAGCACCATGCGGCCTTCTCCTCATCAGAACCCTGTGGACAAGCATTATGCCACCAAAGATGCCTATTCTTTACATTCTTGATGTGGTCCGCCGAAATCTGGTGCGTCGGGGCTGCCCATTTCTCGCGCGGTAAACAAAACCACCAGGGCTCCTTAGGTTCTCCACTCTTCTTCGAAACGTAATCGCGAACTTCTAGCCATGGCGCATCAATGGGTCCAGTGTCAGGGTCCATGATGACGGTTTCTGGACATGGGCCAGGCCTCCCTGCGCTGGCCCCCATTTCTGACATGGCAGCCTGCAGGCGCTGCAAGAAATGCCTTGAGCCGAGGTGCATGCGCTACAGGAAAGCTGGGTGATCTGATAAATGGAACCAAGAGGGGTCCAGGAGGCTATTTCGTGGGTTCCCGAGGGGCAGGGCGAGTTGAGGGATCCCCCTTCGTTGATCGATTTTCCTCACACGGTAGAGCTCCCAGGGAGCTCTAACATGGTATTTTAGAGCTTCAGGGAGCTCGAACAAGCTATGTTAGATCTCCCTGGGGGCTCTAACATAGGATGTTAGAGCTCCCGTGGAGCTCTAACCTGCTATGCTAGAGCTCCCGTGGAACTCTGCCATGGCATGTTCGATCCCCCATGGAGCTCTAACATGCCATGTTAGAGCTCCCACGGAGCTGTAACATACGATGTTAGAGCCCCCCCAGGGAGCTCTAACATACTCTAACATGCCATGTTAGAGCTCCGTGAGAGCTCTAACATAATATATTAGAGCTCCCTGGGAGCTATAACATGCCATGTTAGAGCCCCCTGGAGCTGTAACATACCATGTTAGAGCCCCCTGGGAGCTCTAACCTACCCGCCGCCGCCGCCGCCGCCCCTTAACCGCTTTACAATCGATTGCGCAACGGTTAAGGCCCCCCCCCTCTCGCCAGGGGGGGCCTTAACCGTTGCGCAATCGATTGTGAAACGGTCGAGCGCCGCAGCCGCCGCCGCCGCCGCCGCCGCCGCTCCGCAACCGCCTAACCGTTTCACAATCGATTGCGCAACGGTTAAGACCCCCCTCTCGCCAGGGGGGCCGCAACCGTTGCGCAATCGATTGTCAAACGGTTAAGCGCTCCGCCGCCGCCGCCGCTGCCGCCGCCCCTCAACCGTTTCACAATCGATTGCGAAGCGGTTAAGGCCCCCCCCTCTCGCCAGGGGGGGTCTCAACCGTTGCGCGATCGATTGCGCAGCGGTTAAGGCCCCCCCCCCTCTCGCCAGGGGGGGCCTTAACCGTTGCGCGATCGATTGTGAAACGGTGAAGCCCCCCCCTGGCGAGAGGAGGTGGTCTTAACCGTTGCGCGATCGATCGAATCCTGGTTGAGACCCTCTATTTCGCTGGTTAAGGCGCCCCCCCCCTGGGCATCGATCGCGGAACGGTTAGGGCCCCCTTATCGCGAGGGGGGGGGGGTCTTAGCCAGGATTCGATCGATCGCGCAGCGGTTAAGACCCCCTCGAGGATCCTCTCGCCAAGGGGGGGCCTTAACCGTTGCGCAAACGATTGCGACACGGTTAAGCCCCCCCCCCCCGGCGAGAGGGGGGGGGCCTTGGCCGTTTCACAATCGATCGCGCAACGGTTAAGACCCCCCCCCTGGCGAGAGGGGGGGTCTTAACCGTTGCGCAATCGATTGTGAAACGGTTAAGGGGCGGCGGCGGCGGCGGCGGCGGGTTAGAGCTCCCAGGGAGCTCTAACAGGGCAAGTTAGAATATGTTAGAGCTCCCTGGGAGCTCCAACATGGCATGTTAGAGCTCCGTGGGAGCTCTAACATGGCATGTTAGAGCTCCCTGGGAGCTGAACCATGTAATGTAAGAGCCCCCAGGGAACTCCCTGGCACCTCTAACCTAGCATGTTAGACCTCCCAGGGAGCTCTAACATGGCATGATAGAGCTCCAGGGAGCTCTAACATGTTATGGTGGCACTCCCAGGGAGCTTCCAGGGAACTCCCTGGCACCTCTAACCTAGCATATTAGACCTCACAGGGAGCTCTAACATGGCATGATAGAGGCCCAGGAAGTTCTAACATCTTATGTTGGCACTCCCAGGGAGCTCTAACATCGCATGTTAGAGTATGTTAGAGCTCCCTGGGAGCTCTAACATCGTATGTTAGAGCTCCATTAGAGCTCCAATGGAGCTGTAACATAGCATGTTAGATTATGTTAGAGCTCCCTGGGAGCTCGAACATCGTATGTTGGAGCTCCGTGGGAGCTCTAACACGGCGGCGGCGGCGGCGGCGGGTAGGTTAGAGCGACCAGGGAGCTCCCTGGGAGCTCTAACATACCGAGCTCCAACGGAGCTCTAACATAGCATGTTAGAGTATGTTAGAGCTCCCTGGGAGCTCTAACATGGTATGTTAGAGCTCCGTGGGAGCTCTAACATGCTCCAACATGCTATGTTCGAGCTCCCAGGAAGTTCTAACATGGCTTGTTACGGTGGGACGACGAAATGTTGCGAGTTGCTCCTGAATGCGCGCGGCTGCACTTACATTGCGGCGCCACCTCGACGAACAATCCCCGCCCCCTACATCTCAATGTTGGCGCCAAGCGAGCACCCCAAGTCTGGGTGGACACAATAACGCAAGTCAACATTGAAATGTGGGGATGGGGGGGTCCTCAGAGATCGATGGAATCTGATCCTAATTGGCACGCTGTTCATCATAATGCTCAGATAACTTGCGATATTTTGTCCACCGACTGCGTTTATCATCGCCCTGCAGGGTGAAGGCTGACGTGGAGGGTAGAGGATGCGGAGAATTGGGGAAAGGATGAGGGCGAGGAGGATCAAGGATAAAAGTTTGACGTTCGATCGAAGGCCGACTACCGAGGTTCAAACAAGGATAGAAGATCGACGTTCGAGGTTCCATCGATAGCAGCGGTTGCATTGGAGGAGGGGTAGGAGGAGAAGGAGGAGGAGGAAGAGGAGGAGGGAGCGGAGGAGGAGGAGGAAGAAGAGGAGGGACAAGACGCTTTTCGAGGTTTTGGGGGGAGTGGGGAGGTTGAGAGAGGAATGGGAAGAACCAGGGAGTTTTCAGAGGAGTGCGGAGTGATGTGGAGGAATGGGAGGCATTTGGAGGTTCTGGGAGGAATGCGGAGGTTTAGTGAGGAATGGGAAAGGGTCTAGAGGTTCTGGGGGAATGCGGAGGGATCTGGAGGTTTCAGGAGGAGTGCGGAGGCTGTGGGAGGAATGGGGGGGCCCAGAGGTTTTGGGAGGGGTGCGGAGCTTGTGAGAGGACTGGGAGGGACCCGGAAGATTTGGAGGAGAGCGGAGGTTCAGGGAGGAGGGGGAGGAGAAGGAGGAGAAGGAGGAGGAGGAGGAGTGGGAGGGAGAGGAGGAGGAGGAGGAGGAGGAGGAGGATGAGGAGGAGGAGGAGGAGAGAACAAAGGAGGAGGAGGAAGAAGAGGAGGGACGACACGCTTTTCGAGGTTTTGGGGGGGTGGGGAGGTTGAGAGAGGAATGGGGAGAACCAGGAAGCTTTCAGAGGAGTGCGGAGTGATGTGGGGGAATGGGAGGGGTTTGAAGTTTTTGGGGGAAATGCGGAGGTTGAGTGAGGAATGGGAAAGGGTCTGGAGGTTCTGGGGGGATGCGGAGGGATCTGGAGGTTTCGGGAGGAGTGCGGAGGTTGAAGGGGAATCGGGGGGCCCAGAGGTTTTGAAAGGGATACGGAGGTTGTGAGAGGGCTGGGAGGGGCCCGGAAGATTTGGAGGAGAGCGGAGGTTCAGGGAGGAATGGAAGGTTCCCAAAGGTTTTCGGTAGAGTGCGGAGGGGTGCATGGAAAGGAATGGGAGGGGTCTGGAGGTCTTGGGAGGAGTGCGGATGGGTGTGGAAGAATGGGAAGGGATTGGAGGTTTTGGGAGGACCGCGGAAGGATCGGAGGGACCCACAGGTTTTGGGAGGGGTGCGGAGGTTGTGAGAGGAATGGGAGGGACCTGGAGGCTTTGGGAGAAGAGCGGCGGTTTAGAAGGAATGGGAGGTTCCGCGAAGCGGATGTTTTTGGTATAAGGGTAATGGAGGTGGTCTGTAGGTCTTGGGAGGAGTGCGGGGGGGCGTGGAGGAATGGGAAGGTCTGGATTTGTTGGGAAGAGTGCGGAAGGGTGTGGAAGGACCCGTAGGGTTTGGGAAGGGTGCGGAGGTGGTGAGAGGGAGGATCTGGAGGTTTTGGGAGGAAGCCGGAAATTGAAGGAGGAATGCAAGGATCCCGGAAGTCTTTGCCAGAGTGGCGCGGGGTGGAGAAGAATGGGAGCGGTCGGGAGGTGTTGGGAGGAGTGCGGAACGGTGGGCGTGGAGGAATGAGATGGCCTGGAGGTCGTGGGAGGAGGGCGGGGTGTGTGGAGGAATGAGAGGGTCTGCAAGTTTTGAAAGGAGTGCGAAGGTTTAGGATAGATTGGGGGGGGGGTCTGGGGATTCTGGGGGAGTGCGGAAGACTCATCAAATCAGCACATGGCCCCCGGACGATTGTCGGGCCTTGTGGGGCCTCTTGGAAACCCTTCGTCGCCACGGCTGGATGCGCCTCGAAACAGGGACAACCACGCGGAAGATGGCGATTACGGCGGCGATGGTGGCGCATTCAGACCACGGGTGATGCAGGGTGCGTTCGGGCCCCGGGCGGCCACCGTGCTGTCGGGCGCCGCCCACCGACGGGCAGAGATGGGGGGGGCGGAAGTGAGGGGCACGAGGATGACGATGATGAGGGCGACGGAGGGGGGCGAAGAGTTTTCTGGACATGCGACCCCCCAGCAAAACCAATAATGCACCCCAACTGCTGGCGCGTAGCCGTGATGTGAAGAGCGCGCCCGACGTTGCTCAACTTGCTTTGTCAATCGCGTGCCGACTGGTGTCCCCTACAAAAATGTTTGTTTGACACAGTCATGCGAAAAGGAGGCCAAAGCCACAAGTGGCATCTAATGTAAAAAGCGGCTGGACCAGGTGACGCGTCACAATAACGAGAACAGTGCGCCCCACGTCTGTAAACTTGCCCCATGCGTCCCGTGCCGACTGGTTCCCCTAAACAAATGGTTGTCTGAAACAATCACAGTGCGAAGAGAAGGCCCACACAGGATGCGACACCTAATTCAAGAGGCAGCTGGGCCAGGCAACGGTGGCAAAGGCAGCACAACCTTGCGCGGCTGCGCCTCCTCGCGGGCTGTTGGCTGCCGCGGGGGCCTGTTCCCATAATACGTAGAACCCGTGACCAGCCACCGCGCAAAACTCTCCGAGCACTTAGGCACGGTCCTGAAATCAGCCTCTTTCAGCTTGCCCTTCGCCTCAAATTGGACGACTCTGGCCTGCATGTGGCGGATTTCCTCCTGCGGCACAACGTCGCTCGGCATCCACAAGCCCTTCTTTTTCGCAGTCATGGCAGCCCCGCGCTTCCAGATCGTGTCCGGCTGGCCGTTGTTGAAGCATTGGCTGACTTGGACTTGAAACTTCTGGCCACAAAACATCGCCAGGAAGTCCGTGACTGGCACTGTGGGGCTTCTCTCTGCCATGGAAGCGTACTCCACAGGCCTGTAGTCGTCAAAGAAAATGAACCGACGCTGTGGGCCGACCAGCTTGGCCAGGGGGCAGAAGGCGCCCAATTTGGGCTTCGTGAAAACGCCGTCCTCCCCAAAAAGAGTCAGCACCGGCTCCAAGACCGTGCTCTTGCCGGCGTTGCGCGGCCCAACGATGAGAGGCACGCGCGCCGTCTTGCTCGGGCCTTCCTTGATGATCTTCACCAAGCACGCCGCCAAGTAGTCCCTGTCGACCCCCGGGTTCCTGTCGAAGAAGGCCACGGCTGCCGCCCACCACTCGCAGCCCGCCTCGCCGCAACCGCACGTGCACGCAGCCTTCCGCAGGATGAGGTCCCAGTCGCTCTCGTCGTCCTCCTCGGCCCTCTCCGACGCCCCCTCCCATTCCAGAGCTTCCTCGATTAGCTCGGCCAACTTCCGCTGGTTGCGGGCGACGTAGTTCTGCATGGCCAGGGAGCCCTTCTTCTGCGCGTACGTCATCACCTTGCGAGGCGTCAGCAACTTGTCGGTCGCGACAAGGGCGTACAAGTCCAGCTTCCCGAAGATCTCCTTGGACTTCTTTGCGCTGCGTTCAAAGACCTGGTCGCCCGGCGCCATCGCCGCCTGCTCCCGCCTGCGCTTGTGCATCTTCGCACCCCAGCCCTCGCTGCCCATCTCGTAGAGGTTGGGCGCCGAGCCGTCTTTCGCCCAGACGTCGGGGCTGCGGTCGACCGACTTCTTCCTGTCACTGGTGCGCGTCAGGTAGCGCACGGCGCTCCAGAGCTCTGTGTGCGAGGTGCTCCAGTGAGAGGCGAGCTTCGACCGCTGCCGGAGCGCAGTCTTTATTGGCAGGAAGCGAGTCTCGTGCGACAGTTTCACTGCCTGGTGGTAGTGCACCTTCCCGTCCTGGTGCTTCTCCTGGACGGTGAGCAGGAAGATGACCTCCAACGCCCTGGTCCGCGGGCGCCCCCCCTGGCTGCCGGCGGCGGGGGCGAGGTTGGCCACCGCGTCTAGGAGCGCCTTCCGGAAGAACTCCCTGTCGTCCATGTCGGCTGGGTTCGCCATATCCGCGTCCTCGGGCGCGTTGAGCAGGGCGGAGTAGGTCACCAGGAAGACGTGGCTTCGCGCCTGCTCGTTCTCCTCCTCCTTGACCCAGTCGGCGTCCGACTCGGCGTCGGGCTCGTCGGCAGCAGCGTCGCCCTCGCTGTCGCTGCCGCCGCTGGAGCTGGAGTCTGAGCCGCGGCCGTCGGCTGGCAGCGCCGCCGCGGGCTGGGCCCTGGGCGCGGCCTCGAGCAGGGGCGCGGGCGCGTCCTCCGGCTGGGCCACGGGCGACCCCTCGGGCCGGGCCGCGGGCGCGCCCTGCCGGGCTTCCACCGCCGCGATGGCGGTCGCGCGGCGGCAAGGAGAACCGAGGGCGAGCGCGCGAGCTCGAGCCAAACCGCCACTGGACCGATGGGGTTCACAACTCGCTGGTCTCTGAGCTGGACCCAGCTGGGCTGACCTGGACTCACCTGCGCCGGGCTGACCTGAACGGCACTGCACTATATTGAGCTCACGGGGGCTGGGGCGCGCAGAACGGTGCTCGGCCGCGCTGGGCTGCCTCCGCTGCGCAAGCAAAGCAAAACCAGATCTTCGGCTTCGCCTGCGCCGGGCGAGAAGCGCCGAGCCCGCGTCGGGTCTGGCCCGCGCCCGAGCCGATCACCAGCCGCGACGAGGACGCGCGCGCGGCCCGCGCTGCGATTGCAGCGCCAGGCGCGCCCTGGGCTGCGCTGGGCACTGCCCAGGCAACATGGCGAGCGTCGCCCGTCGCGGGGACGCGGCCGCGCAGCGGGGCAAGGCGCGCCAGGCGACGACGGGCTGGCAGGGCGCGCGCAGCGCCCGCATCTGGCCTATTTGAATACTCCCCGAATATTTGAATACTATTTGAATACCTATTTGAATACCTATTTGAATACCTATTTAAAAACTTCACTTATATGGGGGGACCGACGTTTGATGTTTATGGTAGAAAGAAAAAATACATCCTTTTTAATTCCACGATTCGCTCGTAGCAAATCCAAATCCCCATATGAGTGGAGTTTTCAAATAGGTATTCAAATCGGTATTCAAATAGGTATGCAAATAGCACTGGAGTTTTCAAATACGGAAAATGCAGGCGCGGCGGCCGCGCCGCCAGCCTGTCGCGCCAGCTGCGCAGAGCAGGCCACGCGCCGGCGTCGCCCAGGCAGAGCCTGGCGCGCCGAGCCCGCGCAGGCTCGCGCAAGTCCGCCGCGCGGCCCAGGGGCGGCCGCTCGCGCCCGGGCCCGACCCGAGCGCGGCCCCAGCGAGGGCCTGGAGCCGGCTGGAAGGAGGTCCATGTCACTCAGCAACCAACTCATGCCCTTCGGGGGCCCACGGCGGTGGGGCCGACAGGCCGAGCAACCCAGCGCCAAGATCGGCAGGGGGGGCCCGCGACAAACTGCTTCTCTCGGGAAGGCCAGAACAAAGCGCACGTCAAGATCGGCTGCCTGTCGGGAAAATACAACTCAAGAAATTCTAGACGCTTCGCGTATCCCCACCAGCCCGTCCAGAAATGAGCCCCAGGGGAGTGGAGGTGATGAGGGAAGCGGGGGAGCATGCAGAAGAACAAAGAGCGGGTTGAGCCGCCATACGCCCCAAGAGGGGGAGGATGTAGGAGGAGTCGTCGTCGTCGGAGTAGGAGGAGGAAGACGAGGAGCAGGAGGAGGAGCAGGAGGAGGAGGGAGGAGGAGGAGGAGGAGGAGGAGGAGGAAGATGAGGAGGAGGAGATGGAGGAGGGCGAGGACGAGGAGGACGAGAAGGAGGAGGAGGAGGAGGAGAAGGAGGAGGCGGAGGAGGGGGAGGGGGAGGAGGGAGGAGGGAGAAAAAGAGGAGGAGGAGGAGGACAATGGCGAGCTTGGGGGCCTCTTGGGCCGTCTTTGGGGCCTCTTGGCGGTCCCGGAGGCCTCTTGCGTATCTCGGGGAGCTTCTTGTGGCCTTTTGGGAGTCTCTTGGAGGCCTCTTGGAGGCCTCTTGGGGGCCTCTTGGGGCCTCTTGGGGCGCTCTTGGGGCGCTCTTGGGGCGCTCTTGGGAGCTTTCGAGGCGCTCTTGGGGCCATCTTGGAGGAGATCTATCAAAGAAGGGGGGGTCCTCAATTAGCGCTGCCCCTCTAGAGTGCCTCGAATCGCTTCTTGGGCCCTTCTTGAGGCCAAAATCTTTCCAAAACCTAGGTAAAATCAATGTTTTGTGTTTTCTCGCCTTTTCGCTCTTGGAGCCGTCTTGGGCCGTCTTGGGAGCCTCTTGGGCCTCTTGGAGGTCTCTTGGGAGCCTTTTGGAGGCCTCTTGGGCGCCTCTTGGGGCCTCTTGGGGCGCTCTTGGGGCGCTCTTGGGGCGCTCTTGGGAGCCTTCGGGGCGCTCTTGGGGCCATCTTGGAGGAGATCGATCAAAGAAGAGGGGGTCCCCAATTAGCGTTGCCCCTCTAGAGTGCCTCGAGTCGCCTCTTGGGCCCCCCAAGAGGCCAAAATCCTTCCAAAACCTAGGTAAAATCATTGTTTGTTGCTTTCTCGCCTTTTCGCTCTTGGAGCCGTCTTGGGCCATCTTGAACTCTCTTGGGGCCTCTTGGGGGTCTCTTGGCAGCCTCTTAGAGGCTTCTTGGGGGCCTCTTGGGGTCTCTCGGGGCCCTCTTGGGGCGCTCTTGGGGCGCTCTTGGGAGCCTTCGGGGCGCTCTTGGGGCCATCTTGGAGGGGATCTATCAAAGAAGGGGGGGGGCTCCAATTAGGGTTGCCCCTCTAGAGTGCCTCGAAGCGCCTCTTGGGCCCCCCCAAGAGGCCAAAATCCTTCCAAAACCTAGGTAGAATCAATGTTTTGTGCTTTCTCGCTTTTTCGCTCTTGGAGCCGTCTTGAGCCATCTTGGGCGCCCTGACACCTCGCGAGACGCCTCGTCCAGGTCAGTGGGGAGGGGTAAGGGGAGGGGTAAACCCCTCCCCGAAGGGAAAGAAGGGGGGTTGGCAGGGTTGGCAGAGGAAACGCTCTAGACCACCTACGCCCTAAAGGGCTGGTGGGGGGCCCGCGACAAACTGCTTCTCTCGGGAAGGCCAAAACAAAGCGCACGTCAAGATCGGCTGCCTGTCGGGAAAATACAACTCAAGAAATTGCCACCATCTGGCTGTTGGGCGGCTGGCCCGAAGTCCTGGCGCCCCGCCTTGGCGACTGGGCACGAACTTCGCGCGCTCCCCGCGCTCTCGGCGGCGGGCAGCCGGCGGGGGGCCGAACGTTCGCGGCGTCGGCAGCCGCGAGGGCCGCCCGGGCCATCACTCCTCGAAGTCTTTCCCCTTCGCCCGCTGGAGGGCCTTGCAGCGCCGGCCCATGGACTTCACCAGAGGCGTCAAGATGGCCTCGGGCACGCGCTGGATGGTCCTCTTGAGGCGCGCCACGAACTGGGCCCTGGTTTCCTTCTTAGCAGACGAGTAGGTGGCCTCCTGCTTGCGGAGGCGGCGGTTGACGCAGTCCCAGAAGCCGCAATCCAACGGGTTGATGTCTGGCGAGCGCTTCGGAAAAGGCAGCACCTCGATAGAATGATCGACTTTGGTCTGCACTGCACTCTTGGACTTGTGCCCCGAGGGGTCGTTGTCCTCCAAAACCAGGAAGAGCGTCTTGCCGGAGTACGCACGGCGCAGCGCTGGCGACAAGGACTTCGATCGTCGACGCCTCCGCGGCGTTCCACTGCTTGGGGACTACGTGGCACATGAGAACCTTCTTCGCGGAGATGGCGACGGCCACGTTGACGCCCTTGCCAAAGGTGACCTTCAACGATCTACGCGGCTTCACGTGGCCCTTCGCCAAACCCTTGCCCTTGGCGCGGTAAGTGCCGCGAGCAGCCCTCCTGGCCGCATATGCACGGCCCTGTCCATTCGGGTAGAACGGGAACATCTTGTTATCCAAATGCGCATGGATCCCACTCACCCAGAAGCTGGGGGGCTTCTTGGCGTGCCGATTACCAAAGGCCAGCTGGTCCTTCTCGTCGTCGACGGTGCGAATGGGCTTCTCGCGCATGGGGCGGAAGCGTACCCCGCGGCTGCGCAGCGCCTCCTGAACCCGCTTGACCGAACACTTCAGCTCCAGGGCCTGGGCGCGCAAAAACCCCGCGCCGAATCGCATCGGGCGCGAACCGTCGATCGAGGATCCGACGCGCCCCGCGCGATCGCAATGAGACCAGTCGATCGGGGATCGCAGGCGCGGGAAAATAGGACCTCGAACGCGAGCGACGGCGACCAAACGGAATAGCATGGCACTCCAGAGTAGCGTCGGAGATCCGCGGCACCAAACTGAGACCCGAGCGTTTCGAACCATCAAGGCCGTGACCTGGTACTTGCCGTCGGCAGCCACAACCATGGCCTCGGTGGTCTCGACCACCTTGTCCACCTGGGTCGCCGACAGTGCAGGTGGCCGCCCTGCAGGGTTCGGTGCCGAATCTCCTTGCAGATTGCGTTGGAAGTGGCGGTGCACGTTGGATAAATCTCGGCCCATCAATGTAGCGATTTCGGCCGGCTGCTTCCCCTGCCCCTGGAGACTCTTCAAACGGGAATGCTCCTCAGCGGAGAAGTGGGGCATGGTTCCAACAGAAATGCGCTTGGGCGAGAGCCCCTCCTACAATCGCAACCTGCGCCCTGCCTCGGGCCCGAGCGGCTGCGACGTGAATCTCTCGACCAGCTGGACGCGCAATCGAAGCGCTGGGCCGGCTCACGCGCTGCCATTATATCGGCGACACTATTGCTCCACAGTGAGGGCATCCGCAATTAGGGCATCCCGTTTTTGGATGCCCTTACGGACATGTGGGGGTCCATTTATTGGATCCCCCATTCGCGATTGCCGCGTCGGCCGCCGCGCCAGTGGTTGGTGCCCCCGTCGGGCGCGCCAAGGCCCAGCGCGGGCGCCCAAACTTTGGGCCCCCCACGCTCCGCAGTCTTGCGACTTCGGAATGCCGCGCTGGACTTTGACCTCTCAGCCGCTGAAATTGCCGCGGCAGGGGGATCCAAAACAGGATCCCCCTCGTTCCGACCCGTCGCTCCGAAACGAAACTGGCTTGGGCCGCGCAAAGATCCCGCTGCTGCTGGTCTGGGCAAAACCCAGCGACGAGAAGGCTCATTCGCAGACCGGCCCTGTCGTCCGCGACAACGCTGGTTTGGGCAAACACCAGCGACCAGGAACGAGGATGACCAGAAAGTCGGGTCACGTGCTTTCGCTGGCGCCGCAGGGCACCAATTCCACCGCTGCGCTAACTCAGGGTGACCGGCTGGCTCGCGGACGGCCAAGTTGACAGCTCCCTTGGCTGCTTCGCTGGCCGCCAAATTGACAACCTTCTTGGCTGCCTCGTCGGCTGCCGTGCTGACAGCCTTGTTGGCTGCCTCTTTAGCTGCCTTGTGGGCTGCCTTGTCGGCTGCCTCGTTGTCTGCCTCGTCGGCTGCGTGCCCACTACCAGTCTTCTTGGCTGCCTCGCTGACGGCCAAGTTGAAAACCTTTCTGGCTGGCTCGTTGGCTGCATTACTGACAGCCTTGTTGGTAGCCCCGTCAACTGCATCGCTGACTGTCTACTTGATAGCCTTGGTGGCTGCCTCGTCGGCAGCCTCGTCGGCTACCTTCTTGGCTGCCTTGTTGGCTGCCTTGTTACCTGCCTTGTTAGCTGCCTCTTTCGCTGCCTTGTTGGCTGCCTCGTTGGCTGTTTTTGTTGGCTGCCTCGTTGGTTGCCTCGTTGGCTGCGTCGTTGACTACCTTGCTGGCTGCCTGGTTGGCTGCCTTGTTGGCGGCCTTGTTGGCTGCCTCGCCGGTTGCCTCGCTGGCTGCTTCGTTGGCGCACTTGGCTGCCTTGTTTGCTGCCTCGTGTGCTGCTTCGTTGGCTGCCTTGTTGGCTGCCTTGTCGGCTGCCTCATTGGCTGCCTTGTTGGCTGCCTTATTGGCTGCCTCGTTGGATGCCTTGTTGGTCGCCTCGTTGGTTGCCTTGTTGACTGCCTCGTTGGCTGCCTTCTTGGCAGTCTTGCTGGCTGCCTCGTTGGATGCCTAGTTGGCTGCATCGCTGGCTGCCGCGTGGGCTGCCTCGGAAAGGCCAGAAAATATGTTGTTTGATTCGCGGGTCGAGAGCGCACCTCTCCCGGTCGAGACTAAGCGGGCCGCGCGAAGCCTGAACTAACAAAGAGGGGGGGACAGAGGGAGAGGCCTCACGTCAAAGCCAGGAGGAGACAAAGCCTCGGGATCAGGCGGTGCCGAAGACGATGTGCTTGCAAGGCCAGGAAATACAATCGGAGGACACGAAGACTTCCCCGCGAGCCCAAAGAGAGCAAACGCACGTTCTACTCTGGAAGCTCCACAACGTTGCACCGTAGCCAGGGGTAGCGCATTGACTCGTTGCCGGCTGTCTGGTAGGGATGGGAACTGCGGCTGATGAGGTGTTTGATTGTTAGATGCACGTGCACGTCGAGTCACATAAAAGTCTGTACTTCCATCGGTGGGACGACGAAATTTTGCAAGTTGCTCCTGAATGCGCGCGGCTGCACTTACATTGCGGCGCCACCTCGACGAACACTCTCCGCCCCCTACATCTCAATGTTGGCGCCAAGCGAGCACCCCTAATTGGCACGCTGTTCATCATAATGCTCAGATAACTTGCGATATTTGGTCCACCGACTGTAGAGCTCTCACGGAGCTCTAACATAGCAGGTTAGAGTATGTTAGAGCTCACTGGGAGCTCTAACATGGTATGTTAGAGCTCCGTGGGAGCTCTAACATGGCATGTTAGAGCTCCCGGCCTCCTCGTTGGAAGCGGCCCCCTCGACTGGCTGGGATTAGGGCTGGTTTAGGTTGATGTGTTTGATGCGTTTTTGATGTGATTATGGTCTTTCCTGTTGTTTGATGTTTTTTTGATTGTGATTATGACGATGTCCTGTTTTTCTGATTGTGTTGATGACGATGCTTATGACGATGATAATGATAATTTCGAATGGCAACTATCCGATCGTATATATACAATCAACATCATCCCCATCACCATCATCACCATCATCCATCACCATCATCACCATCATCATCGTCATCACGACGACGACGACGACGACGATGGCGGGGGGACGGCATGCGGACGTGCCCAATGGGACGACGACGACGACGACGGCGGGGGGGACGGCTCGATGGGAGCTCTAACATGCTATGTTAAGAGGTTCCATCGAGTATGGGAGGCAACTCTAACATGCTGTTAACATCGCAAGCTAGAGTCTGTTGGAGCTCCTTGGGAGTTCTAACACCGTATGTTAGAACTCCGTGAGACCTCTAACATGTCATGTTATATATAGCTCCCTGGGAGCTGAACCATGTGATGTAAGAGCTCCCAGGGACCCCCCTGGCACCTCGAACCTTGCATGTTAGACCTCCCAGGGAGCTCTAACATTGAATGTTAGAGCTCCAACGGAGCTCTAACATAGCACGTTAGATTATATTAGAGCTCCCTGGGAGCTCTAACATGGTATGTTAGAGCTCCAGTGGAGCTCTAACATACATAGCATGTTAGATCATGGTAGAGCCCCAATGGAGCTCTAACATCGTATGTTAGAGCTCCGTGGGAGCTCTAACAAGATATGTTAGAACTCCGTGGACGCACGAAGTCAGCGCCTGAAATCATTATAGCAACACCTGCTCCCAAAACGAAGTAGTCGAGGACCGAGCTCGAGGTGGGGCTCCGACAGGTGGGCGCTGTGGGGGCCATAAGGAGCATACCCAATTCGCGAACAAATCCAGAGCCTTCCAAAACTTCAGGAGCCACATTCCAGCCCCCTGCGCCGCGTCCGCGCGGCGAAAGAGCCAGCGCGCGAGCCAGGCTGCGCGCCCCCGACATCGGCTACCAGACGCCCATGCGAGGTCACTTGTCCTGCTGCTGAGCTCACTGGTGCTGCTGTTTGTCCTTCTGCTTGAGCTCCTCCACTTTCTGATCGAGCTCCTCGACTTTCTTCTGCAGGTTGCCCTGTGCCCGCATGAGAGCCGCGAGCATCTGCCCCTGTGCCCGCAGGAGAGCCAGAATCTCATCCATCTTCTCGTCCTTGTTCTGCGCGTTGGTCAAGAAATTGAGCATCGTGGTGATAAAAGGTGGTTAGCCCGTCCTGCTGCTGCTACTGCGGAAGCTTCTGCTGCCACTGCTGTGCTCCTGCTGTGTCAGCTCCTGCTGTTGCAGCTCCTGATGACGCAGCTCTTGAGCTGTTCCAGTTTTTCCAATTGTTCTTCTCTCCTGCAGCCGTTCCAGCTTCTTGCTGGTGGCCTTCACTTTGCCATTGCTCTCCTCTGCCCTCTCTGGCCTTGACCTTGGCCTTCTTCGTCGACCTCCAGTCCTCCGCTTCATCGTCTTCCCGCTTCTGGACGTAGCTCGAGTGGAGCTCCACAGTGCTCATGATGGTAGAGCACCATGCGGTATTGTCCTCATCAGAACCCTGTGGACATGCATCATGGAACCAGCGATGCTTATTCTTTACATTCTTGATGTGGTCCTGCGAAATCTGGTGCGCCGGGGCCGCCCATTTGTCGCACGGTGAACAAAACCACCAGGGCTCAGTGGGTCCTCCACTCGTCTTCGAAACGTACCCCTTAACTTGTAGCCATGGAGCATCAATGCGTCCAGTGTCAGGGTCCATGATGACGGTTTCTGGACATGGGCCAGGAGGCCCCCCTGCGCTGCCACACATTTCTGGCATGGCAGCCTGCAGGCGCTGCAAGAAATGCCTTGAGCCGAGGTGCTTGCGCTACAGGAAAGCTGGGTGTGCTCTACTACTGCAGCGGCTGTCGCAGCGGCTGTCGCAGCGGCTGTCGCAGCGGCTGTTGCAGCGGCTGTTGCAGCGGCTGTTGCAGCGGCTGTTGCAGCGTACTGGCGATTCTGTCACTTCTGCATCGCAGCCTCAGTCGTCCCAGAGGTGAGGTCGAAACGGGAGATCGTCCTCACGCTCGCCAGTTTCTGGGTTGAGCTCTACTACTGTTGCAGCGGCTGTTGCAGCGGCTGTTGCAGCGGCTGTTGCAGCGGCTGTTGCAGCGTACTGGCGATTATGTCACTTCTGCATCGCAGCCTCAGTCGTCCCAGAGGTGAGGTCGAAACGGGAGATCGTCCTCACGCTCGCCAGTTTCTGGGTTGAGCTCTACTACTGCAGCGGCTGTTGCAGCGGCTGTTGCAGCGTACTGGCGATTCTGTCACTTCTGCATCGCAGCCTCAGTCGTCCCCACCACGTACCACGTCTGGGTAGTGGCCACTGCACGCACAAGACAGCGGAGCTGGGCAGCTTCGCAAATGGCGCTCATAATGTCCTACAGACATATAGGAAGCTGTATGCGCAGTGCCTGGCCGCAAGCCCCTGCTGCGACGCGACCTTGTTGTCAGCGCGGGGGAAGTGCGCGATCACATGCTTCTCAACCTCTCCGCATTGTTTGTCGGGGAAGGACGCGACCACTTGCATCTCATCGTAGCTGAGCTTGTGCCCGCGCGTGAAGCTTCGGTCGTTTCCTCGCCACCCCCACCCTCCATTCCATCGCCATGAAGGGTCGCTCGCCGTGCCGATGTAGACGGGGCGCACAGAGGCGATGGCACGATCGTGGAGGTGCCGCACGCGCTTCATCACTAGACCAACGTCGATGTCGATGAGGGGCTGATGTACAAACATCGATTGCATGCCGCGGCAATCACTAAGCACCTGTCGAGCGTCCTCCCGGGCGCCTTCCCACATCATATTAAGCCGCGTCTCTCGGCTGCGCGAGCGCATGCGACGCCTGGCAGGCGCTGCCACTCGTTTGCCGTTGTCGTCGAAACAGGCGACCTTCGCGAACTGAAATGCGCTGCCGCCATCGACCCCTGCAAAGGCCCTCGGGCTCCGAACTCCAGAGGCCTTGTCGCCACCGTCGCCGCATCCTGCTCGGCCCTCGACAGCGTCGGTAGGCGGTCCCCCGCGTGAAAGGTCGAGCCCCAGGCGATCTGTGATGAACGAAAATATGTCATTGTTCCCCTTGCTCATGCCACTACCATTGACGCCCTCGACGCCGATGGTGTCATTGGTCATGACCTTGACCTTGACGTTCACGCCGCAAGGCCCTCGAGCTGCTCCGCCGTCTCCGACGCTCCCTGGAGGAAGCGACGATGCTGATGCTGGATGCACCTGTGCTGGAGAGGACGATGCTGCCTGGATCTCGCAGGCCCTGATCTCTGGAGGCGATGCCGACGGCTCTTGCAAGCCGTTCTCTGGAGGAGGCGATGCTGTCTGGATATCGCGCTGCTCTGTGGGTGCCGCCAGCGGCGCCCACGCCCGCTGCAAAACCTCCCTGGTTGGCTTGTTGCGGACTCGCAGCGGCGGCGGCCACGGTCCGAACGCCCACAGCAACTCTGGCTTCAACATAGAGCGTCATACCTTCAGTGGCCTCGTCATCCGAGCCGCCGAACATGCCTCGCAGAAGGCAGGCAGACACCGACTGCGAGTCCGCGCTGGGGGACCCCTGGGATGAGGTGCTGAATAAAGGATCCCCCGTGGCTCTTGCCCCAGCCATGGGGAACTAGCTTGGGCCAATATGCCAAGATGATGTAAGGATGCGAATCCTGTCGCGGATCTGCTGAGGTGCTCGGGGCTCTGTGGGGTCCTGGGCGTGGTGCTCTAGGGCCCTAGGGCCCTCTCTGGTGGCCTCTTCCTCCTCGCTTGCTGCGTCCAGCTGGTGGCGACCAGGGGGGTACTGGGCACCAGAGAGCCGAAGGCTAGAGGCTAGAACAAGTCGAACCAGGCAGCCCAAGCATCCAAGCGCCTAGCGCCTAGCGGCCTGGAGAGTGAGACAATCTGCATAAGGAACGCAGTTGATCTGAATATGGGCGTCTTTCTCCTCATCTCTGAGCTCAGGGATGCATGGGGGCGCCTGCGCTCGCTGTTCCAGCCATGCGCAGCACATGCGCAGAGTCCTATCGTGGGGCCATTCCCACTCGCGCCAGTTACAGATGCTCTCGCGGGCACCTTAGCTCAGAGCGTGATGCGCTCCACCCCCCTCCTCCCACCTGGACTCCTCCTCCTGCTCCTCCTCCTAGCCTCGTCCTCCTCGTCATCGTCATCCTGGTTCCCCCACGTGGGCCTGCGGGGGCGCCGCGGCCGCCCGCGGCAGCGCCGCCCGCCACCAGGGACCTGGGGGGCGGGGAGGAGCAGGAGCTGTTGCAGCGGAGGCGCAGCAGACGGCGAGAGGAGACGAGTCGGAGAAGCTCGCCGTTTTGTTGTCACGCTTCTCTGCATAAACAGCTGTTCCTACGATGCCTGGCCCTATCGAACCTCGGGCGCGCACCCGCATGCCTATCACTAGGAGCCTAGTGGACAGGCTTCTGCACGCCGAGAGACGGAGGGCGGCGCTCCTCTGGGGAGAGCTTGAAAGGGAAACTACACATTACCTGCCTCCAGCACGACAACGGCGGCACGCCGAACGGAGGCGCTGTTGCAGCGGAGCGCTGGCCAGAAAGACTCTGCCGATTCCGCACAACCGTCCCCATCCCAGCCCCTTCCCATTCCCCTCGCCACTGCCATCCCCCTGAGTAAGTCAACTGGCAACCTGAGGCCAGCGAGCTGGATGCCAGGGTCCCTGAACGAATGGCACGCTCCTAAGATGAGACGCACGAGAGGACAATACCACACACAATACATGTACTTCGCGTTGATATGTGTGCTAATCATAAACAAACACACACACACACACACACCTCAGTCGTGCAGCCGGCTCAGCATCAAGGAAAACCCCAAGACAAACCCAGTTCGCACAGCGTCAAAGCGTATGCGGTGGGCCGCACAGGCGTGTCACTGTTACAGTATAAGGCAAACTTCAGGTCACCCGCGCCGAAGGGTATCTGACAGACAGTCACCACCAGACGCGACTGGAAGCACTTCGCCGACCGGGTAAGGCGCTCGAGAACTTGCGGTGTTCAGTCATGCTAGCCGCCCACAACCGCACTCGAAATGTGTGCGAGGGTGCCGCGTACTCGAATTGCGTGCGTATCTGTTGCATAGCGGAAGGCAGGGCTCATCCGAGAGGCGCATCTGTGCAGGTCGGCCAAAACTGGCGCTGACAGAAGCAATGCCTAAACCAGAACTGGCGCGTCGCAGTCGACTGTTGCAGTCTACCAGAAGCGCGCTCGGAGAGGCCCCGCGATTTACAGTGACAGTCTGTGCAAGCTGTCAGCTGCTCCCAGACGCGGGCTGGTCCCACCGAGGCTCACAGAGTTGCTTTGCCTCGTCAGGGTGCGCAGAGGCCACATGGAGTTTCCCGAGCTCGGGTACCACACGGGGAAGCCGGCTAGGAGGCACTCATGTATCATCTTGTTCCTCTCTCCCCGCAGCTTTAATTCCAGAACGAACTTGTCGGGGTCCGACGCTGCACCCTCGACCAGCGTCCAGTCCTTGTGGAGCACGGGAATGGCCTCGTGCGGGGACGACAAAACAAAGGGTGGAAGG
Source organism: Prorocentrum cordatum (assembly GCA_963575745.1). NCBI lineage: Eukaryota > Dinophyceae > Prorocentrales > Prorocentraceae > Prorocentrum > Prorocentrum cordatum. The sequence goes on from CAUYUJ010015215.1 coordinate 83,978, forward strand.
CGCTTCGGCTTGCTCTGCTCGGCGACTGCGGCCTCCTCGGGGGGCAACTTGGCGATGGACTTGTAACCTTTGGGCTGCTCCGCCGTCTGACCGACCTTTGCACGTAGTGGGGGGGCTGCCTTGGCTCTTGCAGCTATGCGGGCATTCGTCGTCTGTTCCGCCTGCCGCTTAAGAAGTTTCCCGCGCTCGATAGGCTCCTCGCTGTGCTTCATGGTGGCAGAAACCGTCGTCGCCCGTGGGGCTGACCCACGTGGAGCCTGGGATAAGAGCTGGCGCCGCTCAGCCTCCATGTGTTCCTGCCGCGCTCGCTCTGGCTCGGGCTTGTAGTGGTCCGCCTCTTGTCGCAGCTGCTCTCTCGTCATCGGCGGCGGCGGCGGCACGACCCTGCCCGATAAATCGATTGGCCGTGGCGGGCGGGCGGGCATCCGTTTCGGAAGAGGCTGGCCCTCCGCGGGCGTGTCACTGACCCTCTTCGCTGGCGCGCGCTTGGCCCACGGAGTCTTTTGTCTCCAATCATCCTCCTCCTGCCGAAGCGGAGATGTGAGAGGAGCACCCATCCCGCGCCGTGCATGGCTTTCTGGCCGTGTCCGTGCCGTGACAGGAGCATCCCGCGCCGTGCTGCGGGTGCGCTCTCTGCCTCTGCGGGTGCGGTCACCAGCCTCTCGGGGGGAGTCGCTGTCGGAGATCGCAATCGTGTGGTGCGGATCACCCGACTGCTCGGCCTGGGCCCGCGTTCTGTCGGCCTCCGACGGAAGCTCCGTCAGCCTGAGCCCGCTCCTCGCCGCCATCGGCGGGCCATTAGCGCCTGCGCCCTCACGAGCTGTTGCTGCCTCTCGCCGCCCGCTTGACGCTGTTGCAGCCAACTGGCGCTGGCGCGGCGACGCCTCTCTCTCTGGCGACTCTGGGCGTTTGACAGGCGCCGCTGCTGCCTCGCCCACCGCTGCAGATCCCAGTGGTGCCGTACACAGTCTTCGATCCCAGTCGCCCCTGGCGGGTTCCGACGCTCCCAGTCTATCATCTGAGTGTTCCACCTGATCTCCTCATCGCTCAACTGCCTGCGTGCGGTCGCGTCCAGGCATCCGTAGGGTCTCTCCTGGCCCTCCCAGACTCCTGGACGGTCGAAGATCATCATGCCGTCATTGTCCAACTGCTGCTGCTTATGTTGGACCCAGCGCAGGCGGCGCTCATGATCCAACGCCTCATCGTGTTCGCCCTCCTGACGCGCTAACTTTATATTCAACTCGCACCGCTCCCTCTGGCCCCGCAAGCCTTTGCGCTGGTTGTGCAAGTAATCCCAGGTGCCGACCTGAAGACTAGCCAAAACTGGAGGAGCTGTAGTACAACCCGACGTCGAACTTGATATGTTACACCTCCCTGGGGCTATCCGACATGCTATGTTAGAGCTCCCTGGAATATCTAACATGATATGTAGGAGCTGCGTGGGAGCTCTAACATGGTATGTTAGAGCTTCCTGGGAGATCTAACGCCCTCTGGCATGCCATGTTAGATATCCATGGGAGCTCTAGCATGGCATGTTAGAGCTCCAATGGAGCTCTAACACCCTCTAACATGGCATGTTAGAGCTCCCTGTGAGCTCTAACATCATGGAACATGCCATGTTAGAGCTCCAGGTGAGCTCTAACATGGCATGTTAGAGCTCCAATGTAGCTCTAACATCCTCTAACCTGCCATGTTAGAGCCCCATTTGGGAGCTCTAACATGGCATGTTAGAGCTCCATGGGGGCTCTCATCAGACAGGGGGGGGGGGGGGGACTACAGCCAGCCCAGATTTGGCTGGTCTGGCCTGGCGCCCATTGCCCTTGCCCTTGCGCGCGTCGTTGCCCCTGCCCCTGGCGCCCTTGCCCATTGCCAGCGCGCGCGCGGCGCGCGGGCAGAGCAGGGAGTTGAGCCGACAGCTACGGAGACGAGGGAGACAGAGAGAGGGAGAGAGAGATCCCCAAAGTTTTCGGATGAGATCACTGCAGAGGTTTCGATGGGGATGGGAAGGTTGAACTGTCTCAGCTGCGGCAAAAGGGGGGGGATCATCGCTCTGGAGGTTTCGATGGAGATCGCTCGCACGCACGCGAACACGTAGGTGGACTGGGGGCTGGGCTGGACAAGTGCGGTGGAAGACGGCCTCGTCGCTACTCCTGCCTCGTCCTGCCCCCCCCTCCTCCTTCAGCCCCATCACCCCCCTCATCCCCCTCCTCCTGAGGGCGGCCCTGGGCGCCCGATGCTTCCCATCCCCCACCCCCCCACCCTCGCCGCCGACAACCGCCGCCACGGGCAACAGCAGCCCCCCCCCCCCCCCCATCGGCGACCTTCAGGCCCCCAGCGGCGGGCAGCGCCGCCCGCGGCAGCGGCGCCCTCTGGGGGGCGCAGGGGAGGTAAGGTCGGACGACGTTGGGCGGCGCTCTTTTTCAACAAAACTGGCACGATCGCAATCTATGGCACGGCCTTGGTGCCCGGGCACAGTGCTTCAACCGTCGCGTCGAAACGCAGAACCCAGTTCCTCGGGCTGTTGCAGAGCTGTTTGACGGCTCTGTCGACGCCCGCTTCTTCTCCCGAGCGGCACAGCGCGCAAGTTCGCTGCGCCAGGCGGGGATTGGCCTGCCTCTTGAAGAACTTGCAGAGCTTCCTGGGGCTCTTGTAATAGATCACACACCCACTCGGCGTCTGGGCAAGCGCTCGCAAAACCTGGGGCAGTGTAGGCAGGTCTTCCGCGAGAGCCTCTGTTACAGCCACGTGGTAGCTCTTGCTCGAGTTCCGAAGCTTCTCCGTGTACAGGATGCCTTTTGGAGAATCCCCCCGTGCAAAGTCAGTCGGCGTTTTTTTTCTCAAAAAAAAAGCTCCCGTGAACGCTGCTACAATATGGGCGGCCATGCAACAGTCGGTGTCAGCTGTTGGCGCCAAGACTACGTTCCCCTTCTTCCCCTGGGCCGCATGACGGGCAAGATAATCCGGGAAGTCCGCCGGGTCCTGAAACACCTTGAAACGCAAGCGCTGCGCCTTGTTGCGAGCGTCCACATCCACCATGCGAGCCAGCGTGAGCCCAGCGGGGCGCGGGGGGGGCAGCAAGTAAGCGTCGCGGCCCGCAGCTGGCCTGGCACTGCGCAGGACTTTCTTCTCTCGGGTACTCCTGGCATTGGCGGCGGCCTTCGCCCCTCCAAGATTGCGCTCTCGGACCTTGGCCTCCCGCTTGGCGACGGCGGCGACGACTTTTGCAGCGGGCCCGACTGGATCTGCGCCGCTCGCCTGGGCCGCCTCCTGAGCCAGCGCAGCGAGATCGGGGGCGCCCTCCGCGAGAAGGCGGGCGCGCTTGCTCGGGGAAGCGGCCGCCATGGCGTCGACGGCAGCTGCTCGCCTGCGCCCGAAGCCTACCTCTGTCCGACGTGCTGCCCCAGGCTCCCGCGTGCTTCCCTTGTCGCGCCTCTCGGCCCTCCTCAGCGGCACGATCTTCCCCTGCGCGACCTCATGTAGCTTGAGCACATGCCTGTGCCAACGACTGGCGGCAGAGCTGCTCTCGTCGTTGTCGTCCAGCCACGTGCGCAGCAACCTGCTGGAGGGCGCCTGGTCCACGAGCGTGCACTCCTCGACGGACACGTCGAGGAGCCGCGCCCTCTCGGGGCAATGCACCTCCGAGAAACGGCGGAATCGCCTCTCCAAGTTGCCCGTGCTCGTTTTCCATACAAGGAAGAGCTCCACGAGGCGACGGCCGCTGGGGAGCTCGGGCCACTCCACCGCAGCGCGGCCCCAAGCCTGCCGCGTGGTGCCCCCGTCTCGATGATGCACCTCGGCACGGGGCAACATTTGCCGCAGCTGGGAGATTGCCTTCTGCTCGGGGAGGTCTGCCGCCTGGCAGATGCGCTTCAAACAGGCCTCGGCTTCTGTTGCATGCTCTGCTGTTGCAGACAGGGACAGGGGGGAAGGCAAGCGAAAGGCTGTAAAGGCGTGCAACCAAGAATGCTCTGGCCGATATAGCTTCATGTTCTCCTTCACATTGGCCACGATCCCCTGCGCTCGTCGAAGAGCCGCGTGGACGGCTTCGCGGGCTCGGGGCTCCGTGCTCCAATCGCCGATGCCAGCGGTCTGGGCGCCAGTGCCGCACGCGAACCGCTTCGTGGCCTTCAGAAAGTTGAGGGTGACGCCAGTAAACGTGTTGGGGATGGCCAGAATATTCTCCTGGACGAACAATGTATCCAGCTTGGAGAGGAAAGCGGCGGCCCTGGATTGAACGCTGGCAGCGTCGGGGTTGATCTTGTCTCCGGTGGCGACCCAGGAGTAGTGCTCCGCGCTCAAGTCGGCCAGCACCCCCCCCAGGAGCAGGCGCGAACTGTTCTCGCCCCCGAGCCCTTCCAGAATCTGTCGGGCGAGAATGCGCCGATCTTTGTCCTTCCCCTGGGGCTCCACTCCGAGCGCCTCGAAAATGACTTCCCAACGCCGACTTTCCCGTGCTAAGTGCCTCGCCCGACTGTTGAAACGCTGGGGGGCCCAGCCGAAGTTTTCGACGAACGCCGCGCCGTCTTCCACCGGCTGCTGCCCCCCGAGTGTGTTGCGGAACACGGTGGAGGTAGTCGGGAACTTGGCCAGACTTGGCGGCTTCTTACCCGTTACCAGCAGCTCGTCCGTGGTCGTTATTTCGCTGTCTCCTGTCATCGAATTGGCCAGAACCTTCTGGGGCGAGTGAGACTCGCCCCACGCGTGAAACGCCAGCCCAGGGAACGTAGCTGCTGCAGCCAGGGGTGCACTTAGATCCGCCCCATCGCTGCACCATGCCCGAGTCTCCTGTCGCACATGCTTGTGCAAGTCCCCGTCCAGCTCCCCGCCTGCCGCCTGGCATGCGCGACGGACGCACTCCTCCATCATGGAAGCCTTGCCGTCGCAGTCCATGCCCCGCGGGAACTCCCGCATCCCGATCACCCGATCCACGATCCAGGGCCCTCTGGGGCCCAACTGTTCCAGCCAGCCTGCCTTGAGACCGTGGCTTGGGAGGAAGTCCAAAGCCTTCGGGATCGACCGCAGCACGGTGCCAATTTCGACCTGGTACGTGCGGTCGAGGCCGTCCGCAGCCAAACGAAAAACAGCACCATGTTTGAGGATCCTCTGCGTGATGATCTTCTCGTGCTGAGCCACGGTGGTCGCCAGCCTTCGGCGCTGCCGACTAGACTCCAAAACTTGGCGGTCGCCCCCAACGAACGCATCCCGCCACACGTCGAAACTACTGAAGGAACTGGTTGTCTCCAACATTGCACGGGTGGCGACCACTGCGCGGCAACCAGGGCGCTGGTCGGCGTTGCGGACGACGGCGGGCGCAGGCGCCACGGCTGTTGCAGCTGCTGCAGCTGATGCAACCGTTGTGGGGAACACAGACACGGGGAGACCCGGGTGCGCACCTTCCGCTCGAATCCGCTCTTTCCACGCCGCTTCTGCTGCCTGGTGCTCCTCGCGCTGTGCATGGCGCGCGAGGTTTTCCTCGCGTTGGAAACTCGCGGATCCCTGGCCCATGGTGGAATAGCAGCGAGCGCCCTTGAACGCCGAGCAGAACAAGCAGACTGCAAGTCTACCACCTACGCAGCCGATCCAAGTTTCACTCTTCAGTGTTACTGGATTCGTCGCAGACATCGAGGCGCTCCACTTCTCCTTGTTCTTCCAAAATTTGCAAGCGCCGCAGGTGGAGACATGCTTTGGGTAGTCGTGGCTGGCGACGCGCTCCTCCAGGGTCGTGGACAACGAAGGCGGGAACTTCTCGACTACTTTGCTCGGGGCGGCCTTCGCCTTCGCTCTTGCAGCCGCGGCTGCCTCGCTGCTGGAGCCGCTGTCCTCTTCGGAGCCGCTGTCGGAGCCGCTGTTGGAGCCGCTGTCCTCTTCGGAACCCGCTGCGTCGGCAACTCCGTCGGCGCCGTCGGCGTCGGACCCTACGTCAGCATCGGCGTCCGAGCTGTTGCAGCTGCCACGGCTTGGCGAAGCTGCCCTCGACGAGGCCGCCGAGGCCGCGCGGCTCGACGGTGCCGCTCTCGACGAGGCCGCACGGCTCGAAGAAGAAGCAGGGCTCGGGGAAGCATGGCTCGGGGAAATCAAAGGAGAGGACGAGGCCGCAGGGCTCGGGAAAATCAAAGGAGAGGACGAGGCTGGAGGGCTCGGGGAAACCGCCCCAGCGGACGACGACATTATTTTGAGCCAAGTCCTACGGACCACAATGGTGACGATGGTGATGGTGATGGCGATGCTGATGGTATGGATGGTGATGATGATGATGATGATGATGATGATGATGATGATGATGATGATGATGGGGATGGTGATGATGGTATGGTGAGGGCGGTTGTGATGGTGATGGTGATGATGGTGATGATGGTGATTCTGGATGTGATGAGCACCACCATCATCACCATCACCATCGCCACCACCATCAGCACTACGATTTGATAACCACCATCATTACAATCGTCGTCGGCATCAAAACACAAAAACACTCAACCGACTCAACCTAAATCCGCCCTAAATCAAGCCAGCCCAAGCACTGCGTGAAAGTGGGAGGCCTTGGCGCGAGTCTGCAACATAATGATGTGCTCGAGCCACTATGTGCTCGAGGGGGCGGGAAGAGGCGGAGGAGGAGGAGGAGGAATGAGGAGGACATCGCCTGCTTGTTCCTCATCGTCGGCTGCTTGCTCGACTGGGACAACGTCGGGCTCGCCGCCCCGGGAAGCGGCACCTGCAGGAGGATGGAAGATAGGGGATGGAGAACTCAGGAGGACCCAGATCTCCAGGAACCGAAAACACAACCGCACGATTTCGGCGCCTGGGAGCTGACTTTTTCGGGACTTCCAGCGCCTGAAACACAACGACGCCGCGCCATGATGAACACGACGCTGGAGGGCGGGGGAGGGGCAGGATGAGGAACAGGAGCAGGCGGAGGGGCAGGAGGAACAGCAGCAGCAGGAGGACCAGGAGCAGGAGGAGCAGGAGCACGCCTGGCCCTGGTGTTCTCGTGTCCCAAAGATGGACAAGTGTCGGGGCCGCAGATTCAAGCAAGGAGGAGGAGCGGTAGCAGGTTCAAGAGCGGCAGGAGTGCGGGGGCCTCGTCCCCGAGCGCCGCCGAGAGCAACCTCGTCCTGTTCCTCACCCTCCCGCGCAAGAACAAGGCGGGGGTGGAGACGGCGGCCTGGGTTGGGCGTCCCACAGCGGTGCGGTGACAGACCGTGTGGCGACCCCGGAATCCCAGTAGACCTCGCCGCACGGTCCGTCACCGCACGGTTTTAAGACCTCGGGAGCTCCAATCGCCCGAGACGTCCTCGGAGAACGACCCAGGTCCTAGAAATGTGCGGTGACCCCGAATACTCACTGACTCACCACACGGCGTGGTCACCGCACCGCTCGGGGGTCCCAGAGCCTTGGAGGCCTCCCAGATGAGGCTGGAGGGGATCGGGTCGGAGGGTCGCACTACATGGCCGATACATCTATGGAGAAAGCGGGGCTCTGGATCGCACCGAGTCGCCGATGCATCGGCGATGAGGCGCGATCCTTCGAGCCCAGCTGCTCCGACCCAAATCGGGAGGCCCGGAGCCGAGCCCGTTCGACGGCCCACTCGGCTGCCGAGCGGGCTCGCACGCCGAGCGGGCTCAGATAGGAGAGTGCCAAATATACGCCTACACCGATCCTGGCCAGGCTCATCGTGGGCCTGGGATCTGTGCATGCGCCCTCCTGGCCTGGACAGGAGGGCGCACACACCGATCCCAGGCCCGGGGTCGGTGTAGGTGTACGGTTGGCGACCTCTGATCGGAGAGGAGCCCTGGCGGAAGCGGCGGGCGGCCTGGGCGTCGGGCGCTGGCCCGGGCGGCGGTGGCGCGTCGGGCCGCACTGGCGAGCGGGAGGGCGAGCGCCAGCTCCGCCGGCAAGGCTGCGACTGCACCGCCAGCAGCTGCGGGCCTGCGCCGCGCGGGGTCGCCGGCGACCGCTCATCTCGCTGGGTGGTGCCTCGGTGCGTCGGCTCCTCGGTGCTCGGCGAGCGCGCGGTACTGCCCGCCCGCTCCAGCTCCAGCTTTGCTTGACGGAGGTGCCACTCCAGCTCCGCCTGCATCGCTGAATGTCGCTCCCAAAGCGAGTCCGCAAGGGCCCTACGCTCGGTGGCCAGCGACTCTCTCAGCCAGGCCGCCAAGTCCACGTCGCCTCGCGCGCCCGCGGGGCTCCTGGGGGGGAGAGGCGGGGGACGAGGACGAGGGGGGGGCAGGAGGACGTCGACGAGTAGGGGGATCCCCCTCCGCGCCGACGTCGTCGTCTTCCTCTTCCTCCTCGATCTGCTCCTTCACGGCCTCCTCTTCCTCCACCCACCCCTCGAGAAACATGATGGTGGGAAGGAGGGGGGCGACCGAATACAAGCAGGAGGAGCAGGTGGAGGTTCCTGCTCAACGACCTCGCGCCGCAACGTGTAGGCGATATCGAGGGGGCCTGCTCACGCCGCGCACCGCCTGGACTCGGCGGGCGCAAGGCTATTGTGGGCGCCCGCGCGGCCTCCATTAAAACCTCTTGAGGCACTCCAGCGGCCTCCTGGGGGGAGGAGGAGG
>CAUYUJ010015215.1:92638-100138 GCA_963575745.1 Prorocentrum cordatum
TAGTAGTAGTAGTAGTAGTAGTAGTAGTAGTAGTAGTAGTAGTAGTAGTAGCAGTAGTAGTAGTAGTAGTAGTAGTAGTAAGGTAGTAGTAGTAAGGTAGTAGTAGTAGTAGTAGTAGTAGTAGTAGTAGTAGTGGTCGTAGTCGTCGTAGTCGTAATCGTAGCAAAAAAAACAGCAGTAGTAGTCGTAGTCGTAGTCGAAGTCGTGGCAATAATAATAATAGTGCTAGCAGCAGCAGTCGTAATAGTAGTAGAAGTAGTAGTAGTACTAGTAGTAGTAGCAGTAGTAGTAGTAGTAGTAGTAGTAGTAGTAGTAGTAGTAGTAGTAGTGGCCGTCGTAGTAGTATTGGTAGTAGTAGTAGTAGTAGTAGTAGTAGTAGTAGTAGCAGTAGTAGAAGTAGCAGCAGTGGTAGTAGTAATAACAGTAGCAGCAACAGTAGTAGTATTCGAAATAGTAGGAATAGTAATAGTAGTAGTAGCAGCAGCAATATTAGCAGTAGTAGTAATAGTAGTCGTCGTCGTCGTAGTAGTAGTAATAATAGTAGTAGTAGTAGTAGTAGTAGTAATAATAGTAGTAGTAGTAGCCGAAGTAGTAGGCGTGGAAGGAATAGTAATAGTAGTCGTAGTAGTAGTAGTAGTAGTAGTAGTAGTAGTAGTAGTCGTAGTAGTAGTAGTAGTAGTAGTAGTAGTAGTGTAGTAGTAGTAGTAGTAGTAGTAGTAGTAGTAGTAGTAGTAGTAGTAGTAGTAGTAGTAGTAGTAGTAGTAGTAGTAGTAGTAGTAGTAGTAGTAGTACTAGTAGTAGTAGTAGTAGTAGTAGTAGTAGTAGTAGTAGTAGTAGTAGTAGTAGTAGTTGTACAAGTACTAGTACTAGTACTAGTAGTACTAGTAGGAGTAGTAGTAGTAGTAGTAGTAGTAGTAGTAGTAGTCCCCCCAAGGCTCTGGGGAGCCTGTGGGCGGGGGGGCTACTGCTGCCCTCGAACCGCGGGTGGCAGCCACCCTTCCTTTTCTCGTGCCCTTACCGTTGCGCACACTCTTCCTTGCCCTGAAGGGAGGTCCCGGGATGGCGGCGGCCGCTGGCGGCGCTGCGGACGCAGGTGCAGGGGCTCGAGTGGCTGGGAGTAACGACGCGGCGGCCCGAGGTGAAGGCGGTGCGCTGGCAGCCGCAGCGGGCAGCGGAGGTGCCGGGGCCGCCCCGTGCGCCTCCGCTGCCGCACTCGCATCGGCCGGTGCAAGCGTTCCAGAAGTCCCAGTGGACGGCGGCACCGGCGTCCACATGCGGGACAGTGAAGGTCAGCCGGCGCAGCGGCGCCGCATGACGGGAGGACGTATCAGTCGCTGGTGCGTCAGCGCCCAGGCGACCCGCGGCAAGCAAGCCCATTGCACCCGCTGCATGGGAGGCTTCGAGGCGGGCGAGTGGCGCGTGGCAGGCGTCGTGACGCGCCCCGCGGGCTCCCCGCGGGCAAGAAGTGGTTCCACATGACCTGCGTGGATGGCCCCTTGCCACCAGCGACGGCGATGGAGGGCTACGCGCAGCTCCCCGAGGGCGACAGGGAACGCCTCACAGCTGATCTGGAGGCCCGAGGCGGCCCCATCTTGCCCCTGCTGGAGACGGTCGAAGGCCAGGTGCCCACTCCCCCCTGCCAGGGAGGCGGCGTGGCAGGGGGTGCTGGGGTCGCCCCGAGGCTCCCTGCCGCCGCCGCGCCAGGGGCGTATGGCCCAGGCCCCCGTGGGGCTCCCCCGGTGGCAGCCGAGGCGGAGGCGCCGTCTCCCGCGGACATCCTACAGCCGCCCCTTGACGCCCCCGCGGCCGCGGACGACGACAGGGGGCTCGAAGCAGGCGTCTACGATGACTACCTGGACGACCAGGTGGCTGACGAAGATGCGTACCATGAGATTCGGTTTGTCAACCTGGATTGGTGGGACACCATCGTGCGGGGCCGCATCCTGCTACAGGGCGCGCCCACCACGGCCATGATCCCTGACAGCATGGCCGCCGCGGTTAGCCACGTGAAGGTGCGGCTGTGCCTGGCGATCGAGCAGGCCCGCCAGGGCGGTGGCGGCCTGGCGTCGCGCACGCTGACGCGTTTGTGGAAGGTGTTCTTAGCTCTGGACGGGCTGCTCTTCAGCGAGAACGCGACCCCGACCCCGACGACGCGACGAGAACGCCTCCAGGGGCGTTTGCAGTGGATCCAGGACGGCCAATGGGATGTCGCCTGGCTCTCCATGGAGGACCAGACGCGCACCTCGGTCACCACGAAGGGCCGCGAAGACCACGTCGCAGCCCGCGTTCGCCGTGTCACTGAGCTCGCGAGAGCGGGCGAAATGTCTCGGGCGGCAGCGGCAGTGTGGCCCCAGGGTGATATGGCGGATGCGGCGGCGGCGGTTCGGAAGTTTAGCACCACCCAGCAGCCTGCGGCGCCTCGCCCAGGCGAATGGGGCCCCCCCCTTGGCACTGGGGCCGCCCCGCATGGGCCAGGGGGGGGGCCCCCCGCGGCGGGGGCCGACACGCGTGGTCAACCACCTCAAGCGCCAGTTTGGTCGCTTCCCCCGCCGTGGCGGCGCGGGACCTGGAGGCGGACGCTACGAGCACTGGGCCCCGCTCAAGCACGACGAAGACGGAGCGGAGGCGGTAGCCAACACGCTGGCGCGCCTGGCCATCGGCGACCTTCCTCCCGAAGCTCTAGCCGCCCTGACCGCGGTGCGCCTCGCAGGCATCCCCAAGGCCACCCCTGGGGACGTGCGAGTCCTGGTATGTGGGAATGTCACCCGCCGCATAGTGGGCCGCAGCGTGGCCAAGGTCCATCACGCGGACACGCGGGCGGCGGTGGGGGACCAACAGTTCGGCCTGGCTAAGGGCGGCTGCGGTGCCCTCCACCGACGCCTCTGTACGATGGCCAATTCGAGCCCTGGCAAGTGGGTGGTGGCAGTGGACCTCGGGGATGCGTTCAGTAACATCCCCCGTGACCTCGTTAAGGAGGCCGTGCGCTCCAAGGTGCCCGCCCTGGCGCCGCTGGCGGAGGCCTGGCTCCCTGCTCGCGCACGCCACGTGGCGGGTGGTGGGTCCCAACCTATGAGCCCTGGCTTCTACGCGGTCGGCACTACGGATGACCTCAGCATCGGTCGCATGGCCGTGCGCGCGGTGGACGTCGAGGGGGACTGCCTGGCGTTCTTGGACGACGCGTACTTCGTGGGCACCGCGGCGGCTGTGTTCCGCGGCTTGGATGCCTGGCGAGCCCGCATCGAAGCCCATGGGATGAAGCTGAAGATGTCCAAGACCCAGATCTGGTCCCCGGACCCCAACGCTGTCCTGCCGCCGGAGTTCGCGGAGCATGCCCAGTACCGCGTCCCGAAGCTCAAGGCGGTGGGGTCTACTCTGGCCTACGCAAACCACGACGTGGATGCTGACTGGCGGGGCGTCCCGCTCACGGACTTTGCCGCCCCGGAGGACCTCGACGCGGGCGGCCTCGCGCCGGCTGGCGGTGCCGGGGTCGCCCCGGGCGCCGCCATGCCACTCCCCTGCGGCGAGGCCTTCCTCCAGAAGCAGGACCGCTACTTCCGGGAACTCCTGACGCTCCGCACGCGCGGGCTGTCTGCCTTTGACGCCTTCCAGTTGATGCGGATCTGGTCGAGGGGCGCCTGCGTCCACATCCAGCGCGCGCTTCCGCTCACGGCGGCGTGGGGCCGCCGGGTGGATGACGGAGTGGTCGCCTTCGTCAACGCCCTTCTGGGGGTCGCGGCCGCCCCCCGGGAGCAGATCTTCATGAAGGTCAGCGACGGAGGTTTGGGCTGTGGCAGCGCCGAACAGCGCGGCCCCGCTGCCCTCCTGGCGTCCTGGGAAGCCGGGATCCACGCGGCTGCCCATGCAGGAGCTCCGCGAGACGACAACAGTTGGCTTCTGGCGGCGGTGGCCGGGCCTTGGCCGCGCCCTCTCGGCGGCGGACGCGGAGCAGGGGCGGTTGGCAGGAGGCCGTCGCCCCCAGGGTGACCGTTGGCAGGGCCTCTTGGAAGGGCGGAGGGGCAAGGACCAGAAGACGTACACCCAGCATGTACGGGACCACGCCACCAAGACGTTCTTGGCCGCGCTGCCGGCGACGGCGGCGGCGGCGGTGCATAGTGCCTCGGGCAGCTCAGCGGGCGCCTGGTTGGATAACTTCGAGGGGGCTTCGCCCCTCGCCGACCACGCGTTCTGCATTGCGGCCAAGAGGCGCATGCATTTGCCGCTGCTGCAGTCCGAGTGCACGTGCCAGAACCGGCCGGCGGCGCCCACTCGCGCGGTGTCTCAGGCCGGCCCGGCGCGCGGCCGCACGGTGGACGTCCACTGCGTTCGCGCGCTCAACTGCCCCCGGGGAGGTGGCCCGGTGCGCCGCCACATCGCCATTCGAGATGCTGTGGCGCTCTGGTTGCGCGGGGTGGGCCATCACGCCCTGGTGGAGCAGGTCATCCCAGAGTGGCACACGGAAGAACAGGGCGCGGCCACACTGGACGTCGTCTACCATCGAGGCCTCCACGGCCGGGTGTGTCTCGACATCAGCTTGGTGGGCGAGGTGGCCGTGGCCCAGACGGGGCGGCCGCATCAGGCATCCCTGCAGCGCAGAGAGAAAGTGAAGCACCGTAGATACCCATTTTCTGGCCTGGTGCCCTTTGTTCTCGATGTCAATGGCCGCTGGGGCGCAGAGGCGGAGACGTGGCTGCGCCGCGCCGCAGGGGAATTGCCCGAGGCCGAGCGGCCCGAAGCGCGCTCGTCCCTGCGCTCGGCAGTGGCCAACGCCCTGCAGGGCCAAATCGCTGAGCAAATCGCCCTGGCGACGGAAGACGTAGTCGGGCTGGGCGCCGGGGTCGCCCCGAGTGCCCGGTCTTGACTAGATGTGGCTCCCTCCCACACATGTGTGCTCCCTGCCCCTTCCCCCCCCTTGCCTACCTGCTGCCCTGATCAGTTGTAAAGCCGTGGTCACGTCAGCTGTGTGTACTGTACTGTGTAGTTCCTTCATCGTGTGCACGATGCGCTCTTGCTTTGTCATGTCAGCTTTGCATGCTGCGTTGTGCAGTTACCCAGCCTTGTGCGCGTTGTGCTCCCGCCATGCCACCTTCGCTGTGCTCATAGTCTTGAGCTGCTCTCTCAACCCGTCCGCGATGGGCCATCGTTCCGCCAGCAGCATCAGCCCGAGGCCACATGCAAAAGAGGCGTCAAGGCGTTCAAGATCGGGGGCGCACCGCGGGTCCTGGGACCGTCGGCGGCCCGCCGTCCGCTTTGTCGCCCGCCCGCGACGCGTTTTCCTCGCCCCCCCTCCCCCTCTCCTGCCCGTCCAGGGTCCCGAACGGGGGTCAGGCCGTTTTCAACCTGCTCAAGGATCGGTCTCCGCTCACCTGAAGCCGCTGGTTTCAAGCTTTAGTTCCCCTGTTTCGTTTTCGCTCCGCGTTCGCAGTCGGCCGCCCCATTTTTGTTCGGTGTGCAGCCTCTCTCCCTCCCCTTCCTCCCTCGGCAGCTGTTTGGCTCTTGAAGTTTCGCTTCGCGCGATCTCTCGAGCTGCACCTCCCGCGCCATCCTTCCGACCGAGTGATGGCGCCCAAGGTCTCGAAGCCCGCGCCGATGCCGTGGCCCGCGGTGACGCATACTGACTCGCCCAGTCACGATGCGGCGCCCCTTCGCGAAGCGCTGGCGGCGAAGGCTAAGGCGATGTCCGAGGCGCGCGCGAAGGCCAGCGGTTCGACCGCGGCCGGCGCGCCCACTCCCAAAGCGGGGCCTGCGCCGCGCCCTGGCCAGCAGGTGAGCGCGTCGGAGAGCAGCGACATCTCGGACGGGGGGTTCGACGTGATGTCGGAGGCGGCGACCGTTCGGACGGCGCCGACGCTGCCTACGGAGTCGGCGACGCCTGCTGAGGGTGCCGACGGAGGCAGCGGCACGGGGGCCGCCCCCAGTGCCGCTGCCTCTGACGGTGCCCCCACGGCGACGGCCAAGGCGCCTGCTGAGCCCTCGGCGATGCCCCCGTCGGCGGTGGTGCCAGTGACGAAGGCGGCCCTGGCAGCGGCGGCCACCTACTCCAACTTCATCGCGGAGCAGCGCCGCGGGTTGGACGCGGTCACCCTCGCGCTCCACAACCTCCAGCTGCGGGAGCAGGCTGTGAGCGGCCACGGCGGGCGAGGCGCGCGCAGCGACGCCGACGGCCGCCGCCTCATGGACGATGAGACCGCCAGTGAGGCTCCGAGTGCAGCGACCACGGGCGCCCTCAGCGGGCACGGCGGCAAACGCCACCGCCGTCGCAGCAACAAGGCTGCCTACGGCAAAGCCCCCCCACCGAGCGGCGGCACGGTCGCCGAGCTCGAGGACGCTGAGATGATGACGGACGTGGACTACCTCGCGGCGGGCTACGTGCACTGCATGGGTGCGCACTGGCTCCCGCCGCAGCGCCTGGGCTGGTGTCGCGAGTGCGCAGCGCTGGATGACTGGAAGGTCATGATGGTGGAGTATGTGGACGAGCTCAACTGTGGCGAAATGCGCCGCCACACCGAAGCTTCAGAGCACAACCCGCAGTGCCCCAAGCTGCGGAAGGGTGATCAAGGCCAATACAAGCTGTACACGTGCTCGCACTGCGTGGCGGCGGCGCAGGGCATCCCCGAGCACGAGGCTGTGACGCGCGCAGCGCGCCAGAACAAGGGAGCTGGCTCCATCGACCACGCCGCCAAGCGCGTGGCGAAGTTCCGCGCGAGCTTCGACCACATCAAGGAGGGCGTGGGCGTGCTCGCGGGCCACGCGCTCTCCAATGACGGCTTGCTAGCCCTGCGGAGGGCGACGGAAGGCGTCGGGGTGGGCATCGCCCCCGAGAGCGTGGCCGCCCCCCCAGCCACGGAGACGGTGGCGCAGGAGGTCGGTCGCCCGATGGCGGTGGAGGTGGTGCCGGGGCCGCCCCGCGCGCCACCCCCACCCCTCGAGGATGGGCCTGGCGCCGCAGACCCTCCCCGTGGCGATGATAGCGACCCCCTGCTCAACAACAACGCCGAGGGCCAGGGGCACCAGCTGGTCGACGCCAAGACTGTGGAGGAGGTCGCGGATGTCGAGCCCCTGCTGCGACTCGGCCTCTCCAAGAAATCGCTGAAGCGTATGGCGCGGGCCTGCGGCGCCCTCAACTTTGAGACCATGCGCACCCACATGCTGGGAGGCACGGGGCCCATCCTGGAGAAGAAAGAGGACATGATGAAGGGCGCGGCGGCGCAGGGCGGGGTTCAGAAGTGGCTCGACGCGCTGGATGCGGAGGCAGAGGATGATGTGGTAAGGCTGAAGAAAGACCTCCTGGAGGCCTCGGAGGTCGTGGACGCGCACCTGGGACACAAGCGTGCGTGGAAGGAGGAGAGCCAGGGCAACGCCATGGCGCAGGAGGCCCACCGACGGATGGGCGACTACACGGACCAGCTCTACCGTGGCAAGGGCTTTACGTTCAACATGTACTACAAGTGCTCGGCCAACAAGACCTGGGACAATCCCAAGGGATGCTGCTCGGTGATCCGT
>CAUYUJ010015215.1:105138-110138 GCA_963575745.1 Prorocentrum cordatum
CCCCGCGCCCGGGCTTCGAGCACCCCGCGCAGATCTCGATGAAAGGTCTGAACAAAGGTAACAATGCTGACCTGTGTTGCCTGTTCGTGTCTGAGCCTGTTCGCCTTCATTCTTACGAGCAGGGCGAGCAGTTGTCGGGCGCGGAAGTGGTTCAACGTGCATCAGCTGCGCCGGCGTCGATCGAAACCTCTCAGTTGGGGCAGCGCCTGCCGGCGAAGCCGCAGGCGCAAACTCAGCCCCTGCTAATACCTCTGTCGCGGGTTGCCCGGCTGTCCGAACTTTTCCTCGCGACCCCCGTTCCGTCCGATGCTGTTCCAGGTCAGATATCAGCCTTCTGTTCTCCTCACTTACTGCGCGAGTAGCAAGAACATTACTTCTCAGTTGCTCACCTACTTGCCCTTTCACATGGCCCCAGGCCTCGGCCATTTTCCTTTGGTCCTCGCTTCTGATTGCCTCTGCCCTCTGCTCATGTTCTCGAAGGGCTCGCAGAGCTTCCGATTGTGTTTTTTTCAGCCTCGAGTCTAGCAGCTTCGAGTAGGTTGCGGAGCTCCTGGTTTTCGCGCGCCGCTTGTTCTCGGGCATCTCTCTCTCTCTCTCTCTCTCTCTCTCTCTCTCTCTCTCTCTCTCTCTCTCTCTCTCTCTCTCTCTCTCTCTCCTTCCCCCATGGCAGCGCCAGCCATATCTCTGCATTCTTTTTTTTTCTAGGCCTGTTGATGAGAAGCTGACGCCATTTGTTCGGCCATATGTGGAATTTCTCTTTTCTCGTTCTCCTCCTGCGCAGAACGCCGCTGAGCCCCGTCTGTAACTCCTGCCGCGCTAGCTTCTGCTTGCTGTATCCGTCTCTGCGCATCTTCCGCAATGACAGTTCTCTCTTGCTCAACCTTTCGCGTCATCGCCTGTCTTCCTGCTTCGGATTCCGCCGGCATGCGATCGGCATCTTCAGCGGCCCTCTCATCCACTTGTGCCTCGAGGATAATTTGCTGCATGCGTGCGCTCGCAGCTCTCAATTGTTCTCGATCCTGTCCTTGCTTCCCCCCCCATTCTTGGATGGCAATGCGACGGCAGTCGTGCTCCTCCAACTTAACGCAGTCTCCGCGAAGCCACGCAAAGCGACGCTTGGGACATACATTCGAACGGCGTGAGCGCACAGGCCTTGGACACGGCCCCCCCGGTTCACGCGCATTTCCCGGGCACTGGCTCTCCGCCCGAAGCCCGGCGTCCCAACAACTCTCCCTCATTGAGAAACTACTGGTGGTCCTATTTGACGGTCGCCGGGGTGGCTCAAGGGCATAGAATCCTCGGGAACTAAAGCGCCCGGCCCTGGGGGCCTTCCTGTGCCCCCTGCTGGAGGCAGGGGTATGCTGTCCCCTTGTTCTTGCGCCCTCATTGATGAAATCAACGTCCTGATTCTGGGCTAACTCATCTCTTGCGCCCTGCGTCACCAGCTCATCATGTTCTGGCGCCCTGTCCCTGCTAGACTTCGTCAATGCGAGGTCTGGTCGATGAAAGCCTTCCGGCAATGGGGAAGCATTTAGGTCGTCATCCTCATTCTTATGCTGCTTTACCTGTCTGATTGCACGTGAGACGTCGGGCGAGTTCGACATCGGCTGAGCCGACGAACTCCTGCCTCGGTCTGGGCTTCTTCCACCCCCAAAATCATCATCCGAATCAAGAACGGCCTTTTCGATTGCATCGACCGTTGCATAGTCAACTGTCTCGTTCTCCGACAGGTCTGCGCCTGGGGCGAACCCGTCGAACCCATCAGGAATGGGATTATGATGATGCGATGGGCCAGGCGAGGTGTGAAATTGGGCGTATTCTTCATTCCTCTCAATCGAGTGCGAACTGTCCCATTCTGATTGTCAATCGCTCACTTGCTCACCCTGACCATGAATTTCACATTGCGCTGCTTGTTCAGTGCCGCACTTACCCTCATCTAGGAGGGGAAGCAATTGGCGGAGCAACTGAAACCACCACAGTTGCAACTGAGACCGCCCCCCGTGGCGCCTAGGGGGCCGGGGGGCGGGCGGAGCAACTGAGACGGGTGGGCGGAGCAACTGGGCCAGCAACTGACCCAACTGACCCAACTGACCCAGACTGCCCCACACTGCCCCAGACCGCCCCAACTGCCCCACTGTCCCAGACTGCCCCAGACTGCCCCAGACTGGCCCAGACTGCCCCAGAGTGCCCCAGACTGCCCCAGACTGCCCCAGACTGCCCCAGACTGTCCCAGACTGCCCCAGACTGTCCCAGACTGCCCCAGACTGCCAAGGGGGCCGGGGGCGGGCGGAGCAACTGAGACGGGTGGGCGGAGCAACTGGGCCAGCAACTGACCCAACTGACCCAACTGACCCAGACTGCCCCAGACTGCCCCAGACTGCCCCACACTGCCCCAGACTGCCCCAGGCTGCCCCAGAGGGCCCCAACTGGCCCAGACTGCCCCAGACCCCAGATTGCCAGACTGCCCCAGACTGCCCCAGACTGGCCCCAGACAGGCCCCAGACTGCCCCAGACTGCCCCAGACTGCCAAGGGGGCCGGGGGGCGGGCGGAGCAACTGAGACGGGTGGGCGGAGCAACTGGGCCAGCAACTGACCCAACTGACCCAACTGACCCAACTGACCCAACTGACCCAGACTGCCCCAGACTGCCCCACACTGCCCCAGACTGCCCCAGGCTGCCCCAGAGTGCCCCAACTGGCCCAGACTGCCCCAGACTGCCCCAGACTGCCTCAGACTGCCCCAGACTGCCCCAGACTGCCCCAGACAGGCCCCAGACTGCCCCAGACTGCCCCAGACTGCCAAGGGGGCCGGGGGGCGGGCGGAGCAACTGAAACGGGTGGGCGGAGCAACTGGGCCAGCAACTGACCCAACTGACCCAACTGACCCAACTGACTGACCCAGACTGCCCCAGGCTGCCCCATGCGCCAAGAGGGCTTCCGCGAAGGGCCCGAGAGAGGCCCTCCTGGACCCTTGCAGGGAGCAACGCTCCGGTCCCAGCTGCACCCGGGGCCGCGCGTGCCGCGGGGGGCCTCGACGGAGGGCGGGGGGCTCCCAGAGCCTTCCGACGGGCTCAAAGGCGGCCCCAAGACAGGCCCAAGACGTTCGGAGCCTGCCCAGGGCGTTCGGAGGGGCCCAAAGGCGCCCCAAGACAGGCCCAAGAGGGCACCAGGGCAGCTTATAAAAACAGATTGTTTTATAACGTACTCCTGGGCCCTCTTGGGGGCCTCTCGGAGCCCCCTTGGGGGCCTCTGGGAGCCCTCTAGGGGCCCTCTTGGACCCTTCCCAGAAGGTTCGGGGGGGGGCTCAAAGGCGCCCCAAGACGGGCCCAACAGGGCACCAGGCCAGCTTATAAAAACAGCTTGTTTTATAACGTACTCCTGGGCCCTCTTCGGTGCCTCTTGGAGCCCCCTCTGGGGGCCTCTGGGAGCCCTCTAGGGGCCCTCTTGCACCCTTCCCAGGGCCCTCGGAGGGGCCCACAGGCGCCCCAACACGGGCCCAAGTGAACCCCAGGACAGCTTATAAAAACAACTTGTTTTATAACGTACTCCTGGGCTCTCTTCGGGTACTCTTGGAGCCCCCTCTGGGGGCCTCTGGGAGCCCTCTAGGGGCCCTCTTGGACCCTTCCCAGGGCCCTCGGATGGGGCCCAGAGGCGCCCCAAGACGGGCCCAAGAGGGCCCCAGGACAGCTTATAAAAACAGCTTGTTTTATAACGTACTCCTGAGCCCTTTTGGGGGCCTCTTGGAGCCCCCTTGGGGGCCTCTGGGAGCCCTCTAGAGGCCCTCTTGGACCTTCCCAGAGACCTCGGAGGGGCCCAAAGACGGGTCCCCAGATCCCTCCCGGGGTCCAAACGCACCAGTTGTCCGTCGCCGTCACCGCCGCCGTCGTCGTCGTCGTCGTCGTCGTCGTCGTCGTCGTTGTCGTCGACGCCGTCGCCGTCGTCGTCGTCGTCGTCGTCGTCCTGGTCGTCGTCGTCGTCGTCGTGGTCGTCGTCGTGGTCGTCGTAGTGGTCGTCGTCGTCGTGTTTTTTTTCAGGCCGTAAGGATGCTTACGGCCGGGAAAAACGCGCTCATCATTATCTCCCTCGTAGTCGCCGTCGTCGTCTTGATCGTCGTCGTCGTCGTCGTCGTCGTCGTGATCGTCGTCGTCGTCGTCGTCGTCGCCACTGCCGCCGCCGCCGCCGTCGGGCTTATAAAAACAGCCTGTTTTATAACGTACTCCTGGACCCTTTCGGGGGCCTCTTGGAGCCCTCTTGGGGGCCTCTGGGAGCCCTGTAGGGGCCCTCTTGGACTCTCCCCAGGGCGTTCGGGGGGGCTCAAAGGCGCTCCAAGACGGGCCCAAGAGGGCACCAGGCCAGCTTATAAAAACAGCTTGTTTTATAATGTACTCCTGGGCCCTCTTCGGGGCCTCTTGGAGCCACCTTGGGGGCCTCTGGGAGCCCTCTAGGGGCCCTCTTGCATTCTTCCCAGGGCCCTCGGAGGGGCCCAGAGGCACCCCAAAACGGGCCCAAGAGGCGCCCCGCGAGGTGCCAGAGGGTACTGTTTCGCCCAAGATGGCGCAAGATTCCTCCAGATGGCCCCGAAGACGCTCCAACAGGGCCCAAGACCGCCCCGAGACGGCTCCAGGAGTCCAAAAAGATTCCCAAGGAGGCTCAAGAAGCCAAAAACTTTCAAACACCCATAGAAAATCAATGTTATGTGCGTTCTCGCCCGCTCGCTTCCGATAGCCCTCCTCCGCCTCCTCCTCCTCCTCCTCCTCCTCCTCCTCCTCCTCCTCCTCCTCCTCCTCCTCCTCCTCCTCTCCCGTTCCGCTCCTCCGCCTCCTCCCCCTCCTCCACGCCCTTCGCCGCTTGGGTTCTGTTGCGGCAACTGCAACCACCCCATGTGCAACTGAGACTGCCCCAGAGGCGCAGGGGGGACGGGGGGCGGGCGGAGCGACTGGGCCAACAACTGGCTCAGTTGCTCCGCCGCTCCTCCGCTTGGTGTCAGTTGCTCCGCCACTT
>CAUYUJ010015215.1:112638-346593 GCA_963575745.1 Prorocentrum cordatum
ATGTTTTTTGGGGGCCAAGGCGAGCATCGGCCACGAACAAATTCCTCCACTTGTACCCAAGGAGCGGCCGAAAACTAAAACCCCTTCTTGGCCCAACGTTGTCCTTGTTTCAGCGTCTTGACTGTATCCCTCGTTCCATGGACCATCGAGAAGCACGGGCAAGAAGAGGAGGAGGCGGAGGAAATGTCCCGGAGGGGAGCACCGGAGCCACCGGCGACATCTCCGTCGGGGCTCGTGTCCATGAGCTTCGGCCGCGGCTCGGGGCCTGGACCAGCTAGGTCGTGCTCCAGCCGCACAACGGCCACACAGGAGCGGAAGGGGAATGAGGAGAAGAAGAAGAAGAAGACGGAAGAAAAGTAGGGGAGCAGGCCGAGAATAAATTGCAAGAGTGAAGAGGCGAGCTGCGGCAGGACGACTGTCATGATGATGACTATGATGAGGAAGAGGGAGAGGGGATGGGAGGGGGATTAACGTAACGATGAGGAAGAGGAGAAAGAGGAGGAGGAGGAGGAGGAGGAGGAGGAGGAGGAGGAGGAGGGGAAGGAGGAGGATGACTGGGATAAGTTACGACCCAAGGAAACGGAGGGGACGAACCCAGGAACACGCGCACACGAACCCAGGAAAAGCCGATCGCACGAGCCCAGGAAACGCGGGCGCCCACACATAGAAACCATGGAAGCGCCAGCCCCGGAAACCGTCAGCAGCACCGTCAGCGTCCTCGTCGTGCCCCCCCCCGTCCACCCACCGACGCCGCAAGCGTCATCATCATCATCATCATCATCATCATCATCATCATCATCATCATCATCATAATCATCGCCATCGTCATCAGTATCAACACTACCATCAGCATCGTCATCAACATCATCATCATCATCATCATCCTCATCATCATCATCATCAACATTGTCGGCATCATCGTCGTAGTCGCGCCGGTGGGTGGGCGTCACCTGCAACCAGTCGGAACGCTCCCGGGCGGAACCCCCGGAACGCGGCTTTCCGTCCCCGGATCCCTTCCTAACGGACCTGGGCCCCAAGCAGCCCCTGGAACCCACGATCGCGGAGCAGCCTCCAGAGAGCGAGGACACGATCCCCCTAGGGATAAGTTGTTGCCCAAGACCCAAGGGCCGAGAAACCGAGACCACGACCCAAAGGCAGAGACAACGAGAAAACAACAAAATTCGCCTGGCGAAGGACCCAACCATAGGCAGTTGTGAATACTGCAATTGTGAATACCATCTTCGCCCGCGCTCCCTTTGTGGCCACGGCTTCCCGCCAGAGCCCGACATGCTCAGGTACACGTTCGTGGCCGTCTTCGCGGGCGCCGACGACGACGACAACAAGGACGGCGTCCCTCTGACCGAGGAGCAGAAGCAGGAGAGGGCTTTGAGAGCCATGAGGGAGGAGGTGGCGTTGCACGTCGACAAGGCGGAGTACGACGCCCAGGCGCGGTTGTTGAAGCAGCACAACTATGGGGCCACGAACCTCGTGAAGGGTGTGCCGCAATGGCCCGGGGCCGCCATGCGAACCTTGTCACTGGCGCCTTCGGTGGAGCTCCCGTGGGGCCACGATCCTCGTGAAGGGTGTGCCGCAATGCCCCAAGGCCGCCATGCGAACCTTGCCACTGGCGCCTTCGGTGGAGCTCCTATGGGGCCACGATCCTCGTGAGGGGTGTGCCGAAATGGCCCGAGGCCGCCATGCGAACCCTGCCACTGGCGCCTTCGGTGGAGCTCCCTATGTGGACACGATCTTCGTGAGGGGTGTGCCGAAATGCCCAGAGGCCGCCATGCGGACCCTGCCACTGGGCGCCTTCGGTGGAGCTCCCTATGGGGCCACGATCCTCGTGAGGGCTGTGCCGAAATGGCCCGAGGCCGCCATGCGAACCCTGCCACTGGAGCCTTCGGTGGAGCTCCCTATGGGGCCACGATCCTCGTGAGGGGTGTGCCGAAATGGCCCGAGGCCGCCATGCGAACCCTGCCACTGGGCCTTCGGTGGAGCTCCCTATGGGGCCACGATCCTCGTGAGGGGTGTGCCGAAATGGCCCGAGGCCGCCATGCGAACCCTGCCACTGGGGGCCTTCGGTGGAGCTCCCTATGGGGCCACGATCCTCGTGAGGGCTGTGCCGAAATGGCCCGGGGCCGCCATGCGAACCGTGCCACTGGGGGCCTTCGGTGGAGCTCCCTATGGGCTACAATCCTCGTGAGGGGTGTGCCGAAATGGCCCGAGGCCGCCATGCGAACCCTGCCACTGGCGCCTTCGGTGGAGCCCCCTATGGGGCCACGCTCCTCGTGAGGGCTGTGCCAAAATGGCCCGAGGCCGCCATGCGAACCCTGCCGCTTGCTCCTTCGGTGGAGCTCCCTATGGGGCCACGCTCCTCGTGAGGGCTGTGCCGAAATGGCCCGAGGCCGCCATGCGAACCCTGCCACTGGGACCTTCGGTGGAGCTCACTATGGGACCACAATCCTGGTGAGGGCTGTGCCGAAATGGCCCGAGGCCGCCATGCGAACCCTGCCACTGGAGCCTTCGGTGGAGCTCCTTATGGGGCCACGATCCTCGTGAGAGGTGTGCCGAAATTCCCGAGGCCGCCATGCGAACCCTGCCACTAGGGCCTTCGGTGGAGCTCCCTATGGGGCCACGAAGCGCTGCACTGGATGGGTGAAACGCAAGGAGGAGGCAGGAGGAGAGGAGGAGGAGGCGGAGAGGAACGCGGGGCACCGTCTCATCAAAACGAGGACCCAACACCACAGGATGGTTCGGAGAAGGGAGGAGGGGGAGGAGGGAGGAAGAGGAGGAGGAGGGGGAGGAGGAGGAGGAAAGTTTGCCCGCACATTTGAGATAGTGCGCATGCTGTCGAAGGGTGGAGTGCGTGGGAACGCGGATGTTCGAATGGACTCGGGCGTTCTATCTGCTTCGCCTGCCGACCGTGATCTTGCATGGCTGCAGCACTACAGTGAGGTTTGCAAAGCGGACGTCAAGAAGTTGACCGACATCGTTGTTCCATGCCAGAGAGCCACCAATAAAGAAAAAAACACAAGGTTTTGCTAGCGGCGGTCCCCAAGTCTGACCATGTCCCCAGAGGCCACCTACGAGGCGCTCCAGAAGCTTGCGAATAACAAGGGTGTAGGATGTGATGGTATCCCAGCAGAGCTCCTCCAGGCAGGTACTTGGCCCCTCACCCTCCAATTGAATGCGATCGAGCGGTCGGTCCTGGAGTCCATGAGTTTGCCACGTCAGTGGACGGGTGGGAAAATGGCTTCTCTATTCAAAGGCAAAGCAGATACTCAAGAACGCGCAATAACTATCGTGGTATCCTACTAGCGGACCACTCGGGCAAGTCGTTCGTGGGGCGCTTGAAACGCAGCATCGGCCCCGTCCACAACAGTGAGATGCCCACTACTCAGTTCGGAGCTGTTCCTCGTCGCGGGACCGACTACGCAACGCACATCGTGCAGAGCATGATCACGTATGCGAAGAAGCGTGCGTGGTCTGTATGCATAGTGTTAGTCGATCTCGTCAAGGCCTTCGACAGAGTAGTGAGAGAGTTAGTATTCGGCGTTCCTTCGCATGTCCAGCCTGATCGAGTTGCGCGTTTGCAATACCTCGGGTCCTTGGACCTCGAAAATCATGTAGCCTAGCAGATTATGCAGCTGATCGAAGACAAAGGACCCCTCCTGGACCAGGGGCAGGTCGACCCATGCGTGCGTGAGCTCCTGTGTTCGCTACACTCGAATTCGTGGTTCAGCATAGGATCGCTTGACGAGGTAGTTTGCTCACGGCTGGGGGGGCGTCAAGGGTGTAAGGTAGGAACGACGGTTTTCAACGCTGTGCGTTCCATTGCATTGCGCGCGATGCAGGCCCGTCTGAAGAGCGAAGGTTTAACTTTGGTGCTTGAGGCCCCTGAGGGCGAGTTCTGGTCGGATCGAGTCGCCGCCTACGAACGCACTTGCAGTATCACAGACTGTGCATTTGTGGATGATGAGTGCACCATGCTTGTGTGTAGCAAGGCTCAGAGATTGAGTGAAAGCATTCCGAGGCTGTTGAGCGTGTTGGTTGAAACATTCTCTTCACTCAATCTCGAGATCAACTGGTCCCGTGGCAAAACGGAAACGTTGGTCCAGTTTCGTGGCCAGAAGAACCACAATATTTTTGAGTCCCACATGTTTGAAGGCTCCCTCTCGTTCCCTGTGCCAGGCAGTGATAGGAGGTTGCTGGCAGTCGAGAAGTATAAGCACCTAGGCTCGATGCTTTCTCTTCGCATGAATTGTATGGCAGGCGCCAGACATAAGGAGAAGTCAACGCTTGCTGCTTATTCTCCGTTGGCCTCTAGACTGTTCGGGCCGCCGGTCATTCACGATTGGGTGGAGCTTCATCTAATGCATGCATTGCTGTTCACACGCTCGTTCTTCAACGCACATATCGTTGTGCCGAAACGTCAGTACATTCGCGCGCTGAATACCGCCATGGTGCGCCCTCTACGTAGGATTGTTGGTGAATCATGTTACCAACAAGTTGAGCATCGTGATTGTGCAGTTAGAGAGAAGCTGAGCATGCCGTCGGTCGACTGCATCCTGCCGACAACCAGACTTGTGTATCTGAGACGTCTGCTGCTGCATGGCCCGGTGGAGCTTCATGCACTATTGCAAGTGCAGGTGAAAGGTGAGCGTCTCCCGTGGATTCGTTTCATGTTCAATGACCTAGCATTGCTGCATGAGAAAGTGATTCGGCATTCGGATTTTTTTCTCCCCGACCCCCTGGAATATCCGAGGGCCTGTGGCGAATTCATCCGTGAAGCTGGCTCCTTGTGGAGCCCGCTGCTGCAGAAACTGTTGTATGCCGACTCGGCGGCCGACTCGGCCCCTGCTGCCGCTTCTCCTAGTCCTTCGCGTCCTTTCGTTTGTGAGGTGTGTCGTGACTCGGGTGTGTCTGCACCTCCGTCCTTTGCCACCCACCAAGCTCTGCCCTCCCATAAAATGAAGGAACATGGGTGGCGATGTTCTGCTAGAAGGTTTGTCGGCGGGGATGCTGGCTGTCCTGGGTGCCAGATGCAGTGTGGTTCCAGATGCCGTGCTATAGTTCATTTAACTAGATACCCCCCGGGCGCCGACCCTCGAATGATGCCGTGTAACAACAAATTCCAGGAATGCCCCCCCCCTCCCAGAAAAAGAGATGGCGAGGCTCGACGCTCGAATGCGAGAAATGTGGAAGTCCGTATACGCGGACGGTCATAGCCAGCCTCTCACGAGCAGGCCCGCAAAACGACGGGTATCTTGTGAAAGCTGACTGACGGTGTACAGTTTGAACTTGAGACCCCTCTGGAAACCTGGGAAATAGGACGAGGAGGAGGCGGGAGGGAGGGAGGGAGGGAGGGAGGGACGCGGGGCGCTGTCTCTTCAAAACGAGGACCCAACACCACAGGATGGTTGGGAAGAAACCGAAGTCCGATAAAGCGAGACCACGGCCCAAGGGCAGAGAAAACAAGAGAACAAGAAAACGAACCAATGCTCGAGAAAACGAGACGACACCCCGCCCAGGGGACGAACAAACTAGAAAACAAACAAACAACAAACAAACCAGGGCCCGAGAAAACGAAATCACAACCCAGGGGCCGAGAAAACGAGAAAACGAGAAAACGGACCAGGGTCAGAGAAAGCGAAGCGAGACCACGACCCAAGGGCCGAGCAAACGAGAAAACGAACCAGGGTCCGAGAAACCGAGATTACGACCCAGGTGCAGAGAAAACCAGAAAACAAGACAAGAAACCAGAATCCGAGAAACCGAGACCACGACTCAAAGGCCGAGAAAACAAGAAAACGCGAAAACGAACCAAGTCCCGAGAGACCGCGGCCACGAGCCAGGAACCGAGAAAACGAGATGCCGATAAAACGAACCAACGTCCAAGAAAATTAGCCTGGCGAAAGGCCCAACCATATGCAGTTGTGAATACCGCAATTGTGAATACCATCTTCGCCCGCGCTCCCTTTGTGGCCACGGCTTCCCGCCGGAGCCCGACATGGTCAGGAACACGTTTGTGGCCGTCTTCGCGGGCGCCGACGACGACAAGGACGGCGTCCCTCTGACCGAGGGGCAGAAGCAGGAGAGGGCTTTGAGAGCCATGGGGGAGGAGGTGGCGTTGCACGTCGACAAGGCGAAGTACGACGCCCAGGCGCGGTTGTTGAAGCAACACAACTATGGGGCTACGATCCTCGTGAGGGGTGTGCCGAAATGGCCCGAGGCCGCCATGCGAACCCTGCCACTGGCGCCTTCGGTGGAGCTCCCTATGGGGCCACGATCCTCGTGAGGGGTGTGCCGAAATGGCCCGAGGCCGCCATGCGAACCCTGCCACTGGGGGCCTTCGGTGGAGCTCCCTATGGGGCCACGATCCTCGTGAGGGGTGTGCCGAAATGGCCCGAGGCCGCCATGCGAACCCTGCCACTGGCGCCTTCGGTGGAGCTCCCTATGGGGCCACGATCCTCGTGAGGGGTGTGTCGAAATGGCCCGAGGCCGCCATGCGAACCCTGCCGCTGGCGCCTTCGGTGGAGCTCCCTATGGGGCCACGATCCTCGTGAGAGGTGTGCCGAAATTGCCCGAGGCCGCCATGCGAACCCTGCCACTGGGGGCCTTCGGTGGAGCTCCCTATGGGGCCACGATCCGCGTGAGGGGTGTGCCGAAATGGCCCGAGGCCGCCATGCGAACCCTGCCGCGGGCGCCTTCGGTGGAGCTCCCTATGGGGCCACGATCCTCGTGAACGGTGTGCCGAAATGGCCCGAGACCGCCATGCGAACCCTGCCGCTGGCGCCTTCGGTGAAGCTCGTTATGTGGCCACGATCCTCGTAAAGGGTGTGCCGAAATGGCCCGAGGCCGCCATGCGAACCCTGCCGCTGGCGCCTTCGATGGAGCTCCCTATGGGGCCACGATCCTAGTGAGGGGTGTGCCGAAATAGCCCGAGGCCGCTCTGCGAACCCTGCCGCTGGCGCCTTCGGTGGAGCTCCCAATGGGGCAGCGATCCTCGTGAGAGGTGTGCCGAAATGGCCCGAGGCCGCCATGCGAACACTGCCACTGGCGCCTTCGGTGGAGCTCCCTATGGGGCCACGATCCTCGTGATGGGTGTGCCGAAATGGCCCGAGGCCGCCATACGAATGGGGGCCTTCGGTGGAGCTCCCTATGGGGCCACGAAACGCTGTATTGGGTGGGTGAAACGCAGGGAGGAGGGAGGAGCGAACGTCCACTTGCGGACGTGGTGCTTCATGCGCGGCCGCGCATGAAGCACCACGTCCGCAAGGAGGGAGGAGGAGGGAGGAGGGAGGGAGGGACGCGGGGCGCTGCCTTTCCAAAACGAGGACCCAACACCGTAGGATGGTTGGGAACAAAACCACGACCCAGGAGCCGAGACAACGAGAAAACGCGAAAACGAACCAGGGCCCGAGAAAACGAGACCACGACCCAGGGGCCGAGGAATCGAGAAAACGAGAAACGAACCAGGGTCTGGAGAAACCGGGGCCACGACCCAGGGGCCGAGAAAACAAGAAAATAAAAAACGAACCAAGGTCCGAGAAAACGAGACCACAACCTAAGGGACGAGAAAACGACAAAACGAGAAAACTAACCAGGATCCGAGAAAACGAAATCGCGACCCAAGGGCCGAGAAAACGAGAAAACGGACCAGGGTCCGTGAAAGAGAGATTACGACCCAGGGGCCGAGAAAACGAGAAAACGAGAAAACGAA
This sequence comes from Prorocentrum cordatum, assembly GCA_963575745.1. Classification (NCBI taxonomy): domain Eukaryota; class Dinophyceae; order Prorocentrales; family Prorocentraceae; genus Prorocentrum; species Prorocentrum cordatum. The sequence continues at coordinate 120,362 of CAUYUJ010015215.1, forward strand.
CCAGGATGCAAGAAAACTCCGCCACCACTCAGAGGCGCCCTCTGCTCCCGGCTGCACCTCCATTCCCTCCTCTCCTGGTTCGTCCCCGTCGCCCCCCGTGCTCCTCCTCCTCCTCCTCCTCCTCCTCCTCCTCCTCCTCCCGCTCCTCCCCCCCCCCGCCTCGTCCTCCCCTTCGTCCTCGCCCCCCCCCTCCCCGGTAATCGCGTGGACGCCCCCCGCCTTTCCAATTTCGCGGGGCCGGGCGGATTCTGGAACCACGCCTGCCCGGTGACCCTGTCCTCCCGGCCGAGGGCCGGCCCGTCGCCCCGCCGTGCCCGCGAGGAGTACCCAGAAAGCAGAAAGCCTTGAACCTCGAAGTTGGACCCTCGCCTGCGCCGCCGCCGCCGTCGGGGTGGCCGCGGTTTGGGCGGCAACCGCGCGAGCGGTTTACAAAGACGACTCCACCATTACATGCGCCACGCGGCAACGCCTGGGGGCGGAACAACGCAATGCCACTCCAGTGGTCACGGTTCCACTCAAGTGGGCGGACACATGTAGTACTCTGTTCGGCCCGTCATGTGGCAACGCGGAGGAAAGCGAAACCAACAGTCATCTTCTGCACTCGCCGCGTGCGACGGCGACAGCGACGGGAGAGGCGAGGAAGACGACGGTCACGATGGCGGCGACGGCAACGACAACGGAGATCTACGACGACCACGACGACGACGACCTCTCCGATTCAAATGAAGATAAAGATGGTGATGAGGATGACGAGGATAATTATATCAATGAGGATGATGGTGATGATGATGCGGAGGAAGATGATGATGATGATGATGATGATGATGATGATGATGATGATGATGATGATGATGATGATGATGATGATGATGCTGATGCTGATGCTGATGCTGATGCTGATGCTGCTGCTGCTGCTGCTGCTGATGATGATGATGATGATGATGATGATGATGATGATGATGATGATGATGAGCGCGTGCCGTCGGGTGCCGTCGAGCTTCCAGGGCTCGTGTGGTCTAGGTTTCCCGGGTTCGGTTCTTTTGCGGTCTGGGGTTCGCGCCCCCGTTTCCTGGGTGTTACTTGTTTCCTTGGATCGAGGTTTATCCGAGTGGGGCGATGATGTGAAGGAGGAGGGGAAATGGAATGATGGTCAGGAGCAGGAGGGCAAGTGCGATTGGGAGCAGAGCAGGACGAGAGGAAGCGGGTCGAGGAGAACAGCTCCTGCTGCTGCTGCTGCTGCTCCTCCACCTCCTTCCTCCACCTCTGACTCCACATCCCCCTGCCCCTCCTTCCATTCCGTCCTCCTCCCTTCTACTCCTCCTGCTCCTCCTCCTCCTCTTCCTCCTCCGCCTTCGCCTCCGCCTCCTCCTCCTCCTCTCCTCCTCATTTTCCTCCTTCTCCTCCCTATCTTCTCTCTCTATCTCTCTGTCGGCCATACCGAACCCTCGCGGGTCGTGTACCTGACCGTTCCCCGACCCCTATCTCCCTCCAACTCCTCCTCCATCCACCTCCTGCTCCTCCTCCTCCTGCCCCTCCTCTTCCTCCTCCTCCTCCTCCTTCTCCTCCTCCTCCTCATCGTGTACGTACTTGAAAATGCACAGCCCATTATTATCCTGCTCTTCCTCCCCCAGAAGGGGCCAACATTTTCCAAGTTTATGGCTCTTGCCTTGCCGCAGTTCGTCTTCGTGTTGACGCTTTGCCCCAATTGCACGATGGTGAGATTTGTTTTGAAATGTGGCTCTCGCCGTAGCGCCGCACACATCCGCTTCAACAATTTGCAGCAGCTGGCCACATCCACTTCAACATTTGCAGCAGCTTCACATTCGGTCTCACTATCGATCTCACTATCGATATCACAATCGATCTCACAATCAACGTCATCATCATCATCATCATCATCATCATCATCATCATCATCATCATCATCATCATCATCAGAAACATCATCGTCATCAGCGTCATCAGCATCATCATCGCCATCATCGGGAAACCATCCTCATCACCACCTCATCACCATCATCATCATCACCATCACCATCATCGGGACACCATGATCGTCACCATCTTCATCATCAACATCATCATCGTCATCGGGGCACCACCATCATCATCGTCGGAACACGACCATCATCATCACCATCTCATCATCATCATCATCATCATCATCATCATCATCATGGGCAACATCCTCAACATCATCATCATCATCATCATCATCATCGAGACACCATCATCATCAGCAACATCATCATCAACAGCATCATCATCATCATCGCGACACCATCATCATCGTCACCATCATCATCATCACCACCATCATCATCATCATCGGGTCACCATCATCATCATCGTCACCACCAGCATCATCATCATCATCGGGCCACCATCATCAAAATTAGCAGCACCTCATCATCATCAGCATCACCAACATCATCGGGACACCATCATCGTCATCATCATCCTCAAGATCATCATCACCATCGGGGCACAATCATCATCACCATCATCATCAACGGCACCATCATCAACATCATCATCATCATCATCATCATCATCGGGACACCACCATCATCATCATCTTTATCATCCTATCATCATCCACATCACCAATACCATCAACATCATCATCGTCATAGGGACACCATCTTCATTAGCAACATCATCATCAACATTATCAACATCATCAACATCATCATCATCATCATCATCATCATCATCATCATCATCATCATCATCATCATCATCATCATCGGGACACCGACGGGACACCGGCGGGACACCAGCAGGACACCGCGGGCCACCGGCCCCCGGAAAGGAATCATTTGGTCCGGCCGCGCCTCAGCCGGAGGCGGGACACTGGCGGTACACCGCGGGCCACCGGCCCCCGGAAAGGAATCATGTGGTCCGGCCACGACCACCACCACTACCACCACCACCGCCGCCTCAAGCCACCACCACCGCCACCAACCCACCACACAACCACCACCACCACAGCCACCACCACCACCACAACCACCACCACCACAACTCACCATCACCACCACAACCAAAACCCGCCACCACTACCACCACCACCACCACAATCTATCGCAACACCACCACCACCGCCACAACCACCACCACCACCAGCAACACAACCCACCACCACCACCACCACAAGCCACCACACCACCACCACACCACCACCACCACCGCCGCCACCACCACCACCACCACCTTGCACCACCTCCATCAACCATCAACCACTGCCACCACCACAACCCACCACCACCACCACAAACCACCACTACAAACCACCACCAAACCACCACCACCACCACAACCCACCACCACCACCACCACACACACCACCACCAAACCACCATCACCACCACCACCACCACCCACCACCACACCACCACCACAACAAACCAACACACCACCACCACCACAACCACCACCACCGCCACCACCACCACCACCACAACCACCACCGTCGTCCTCGTCGACGCTCCCCGCCGCCGCCGCCCGCCGCCGCAGGCGCCGGCGCTGGCCCAGAAAGGGAAATCGTCGTTCCCGCCGCCGCCGCCGCTGGCCGCCGCCGACGCAAGCGCCGGCCCGTGGAGAGAGGAAAGGGAGGGAAGGGGGGGGGGGGAGCAGGGTTCGAACCCCCCCCCTTCCGTCACTGGAGGGGGGGAGGAGTGGGTTCGAACCCCTCCCCCGTCCATCCAGGGGGAGAGGGGGTTCCGATTCCAACTCCCCCCCTCCCCTCCGAACGACCACAGAACGCGCTCTTTCAGACAGATGAGTACCTCTCTCGGCGTATCCTGCCACACCTCATCCTCAGCGAGAGCATTGTTGATACGATCGCAGGCGAAGCAACTCTCAAAGTTAGGGTATCGGAGGCTCTACGTGCGAGAGTGGCCGAAGTGGATATGAAAGCTGGCATGGTTGGAGAAAAACTGATGAGGATTTTGTTGGCGGCCAATTATGCGGCCGAAGCTCTGCCACAAAAAGACCCAAGACCAAGAATCCGCCGACCCCTTGTGGGTCTCTAGGCGTGTGAGACTATCCCTCCCTATACTCCCCCTCCAGGGACCCCAAGCCGGCAATTTGACCCCCCCCCCCCTGGCCTGGCCCGACCCCAGACCGAACGCGTCATGGGAGAGCGGAGGGCTCCAGAACGGGACAAGAAGGCACCAAAGGCTCCCCAGACGGTCCCAGAGGGCCACGACTCGCCGACATATCGCTCCTTGACGTCCACGACGACCTCCAGACGGCCTCCGAAGCTGCTGAGACGCCCCCAAAGGCCCCCAAGATGCGTCCAAAGAGGGTCCCAAGAAACAAAAAAACGTCCCATTCCCGTGGAAAGTAAAAACATGTTCTGCATACTCGCCTTATCGGCTTTCACAACGTCCAAGACGGGCAAAACAAAAACCTTCAAGATCGCCCCCGGACGGCCGATGGGGCCCCCAAGAGGGGTCGAAGAGGGTCCAAAAACAGCCCACGAAGCCCCCAAGACAGCCCAAGAGGGCCACCAGATGGCAGAGGGAGTCCAGAGGGCACCTTTTCGAGCCTTCGGCCTCAGGACGCTTTTAGCCTGCCCCAAGAACACCCCAAGAGGCCCTGAGGGACCCCCAAGAGAACCTCAAAGGCCTCCAAGAAGCCCCCAGGAAGCCCCCAAGAGACCCCCAAACTTGGCCCAAGATGCCTCGAGGCGGCCAGAGATGGCCTGCAGACAAAACAAGATGCCACCAAAAGGCCACAAAAGAACACCAAGAGGTACGATAACAGCAACGAAGCAACAGGAACGATGTCGAGCGCCGTGTCACGATTCGGACAAACCGCGTGAAATGCAGTCCTGGAGGCGCAATCGTTTATATAGGGGTCGGCAGATGTGGCATAAACCTATAGAATCATGTGGTCCGGCCGCGCCTCAGCTGGAGGAGATTTTCTTCTCGCCCGCCCACGCAGCTTCGCCTCGCCCGCACGCACGGCACGCACGAACACGAAACCGAAACCGATTTCCCGGTAGGGGGGCTCTCCGTTCTACTTCGATCTCACCCCCCCTCACCTCCGATCTTTGAATATCCTTGAATATGCTTGAGTATGATTCAGAACGTTTGAATACATTTTTCTGAAACAACGGTGATCTTTATACCTTGCAACTTTTCCAGAGATATTCAAACATAGCCCAGGCCAGAGGGCGGGGCCGGTTTTGGCCATGACGCCAGACCGGGTCCGGCTTCATCGCGATGCGGCCCAGCAGTGACAGACCTCATCGTGGTGGCCCCCAGCAGAGTCTGCTTTCGCAGCGCCTTCGAAGTGCCGTTCGGGGCGTGCGATTTGTTTGTGTTACAGTTCATGCATGCTGGATAATTAAAATATCTCTGAATGCTTCTACACAAAGCTAAGCCAGCACACGATACACTGATCAGAACAAATACTGTGTACCTGTCCTACCTCAAGCTTAAATCTTCGCTCCGGTTCTCGACGAGAACCCGGATGCCGCCACGCGCGCATCTCGAGCGAGCGAGCGAGAAGCCTAGCGCCAGACGGCGCGCGAGCAAGGTGAAACATGGCACCGCGATGTCAAATTGCGGTGCTACCCTGTGTTCGGGCACCAAGATCTCACTGCCGACTCCCACGATGCTGCCGCCCCACCTGAGGGGTGAAAGTATGCAGACAGCGCGTCGAGGGAACCAGCGATTTCAAGACAATTTCGAAAAACCATGCTTCCCCACGCTTGCCTGGGCCGCCCTCGTCGCCGAGGTCCGGACGGGGGCCGAAGATCTATGCCACCTGGCTGGAAAACAGATTGCCGGACAGGGTCGTTGTCAGGACGTCGCGCAAGTTGGCCCATGAAGAGCATCTGCCTCTTGATGACGGTCTCGCTGATAGGCCTCCGGCCTGACATTGCCAACACGGTTGCATTTGACACTCTGCTGTAATATGCCGGCGAAGCTCCTAATATTTTTCGCAGGCAACGTGCTTGAAAACTGTCTAGCCTCCTCCGCTCCGTCTTGTTCAGGCAGGCGGCAAACGCGCCGTATAATAGTCTGGACACCACACACGATTCGAAGATCTTGACTTTCTTCCTCCGAGGAAGAGAAGAGTGGGACCATATCGAAGACAAAATCTTGAAATCTTTGCCCGCTGCGCCAATCCCGTTGCTCAATTATGTTCCGCTCCTTCCGTCGGCGGACAGATGGGTACCGAGATGCACAAGAGAATCCATGCAAGTCACCAACCCACCGCTGCTGTCCCGAACGTCCGCCGCCGTCTTCACCTTCAGCATCTCTAGTTTCTGTAGGTTGAACGATAGCCCATAGTGACTTCCACATATCTCTATGCACTTCATGAGGTCCTCGATGATATCCGGGTCACTGTCAATCAGGAGCGTGTCGTCAGCATACACTAGTTCCCGCACAAACTTTTCCGTTGAAGCTTGGCCTACCCGTGTTCCGTGCATAGCGTGCGCGTCGGTGAGAAGGGTAGTCATCACAATGGTGAAGAGAAATGGTGACAGTGGGCAGCCTTGACATATACCATAGTTTTGTACATGTTCGTGGGATGTCTCTCCGCGGTCGGTCACGACGAACTGCCGACCCTGATAAATAGCAGACACAACGCTGACGAAATGCGACGGGCATCCAAACCGCCGGAGTGAGACTGCGAGCGCTTCGGGCGACACCGAATCGAATGCTTTCGCCCAGTCGAGCGCGAGGAACAAGGCAGCCCCGTCCTTGGTCGCCCATGCATCTTCCAACACCCTCCTTGCGATAAAGATCGCATCAGCGGTGCCCCGGCCAGAACGAAAACCGAATTGCGTCCTCCATATGTGATTCTCGGCTCCAGCCTCCTTCAGCCTGCTCAAAAGGATCATGGCGAACATTTTGTAGCCGATCGGCAACAAACATATTGGGCGGTAGTTGTCGCAGGATGCTGGGTCTCCTTTCTTGTAAATTAATGTGACCTTCGCCTTGTGCCACGAATCGGGCACTCTTGAGGTGCTCCACACCAGGCTGCAACATTTCGTAATCCATGACAATGCAGCTTCTCCCTGGTCCGTCGCTGCCTTCCAAAACTCAGGCGGTAGATCGTCCATCCCTGCTGACTTGCCATTGCGTAGGCGTTAGTTTCGCTGCGGCTCGGACCTCGTCTTCAGTGATAGACCCCATGCGGACTGGAAGCTCCTCGTTGATGTGCTCAATGTTCTGCATTGTTGTGGTTGGCCGGACAGCCCATTGCTTTTTCTCAAGGTGATCTGCCAGCGTCTCTGCCCGGCGTTCGCTGTCAACGAGTTGTCTTTCAGAATAATCGCGCAGTCGACCTTGGCAAGGGCAAAATCCTTTCCGAAGCTTCCGTATTTCACCCCAGATGCCGTCGGCGGTGAGCTTTTCCAACGCGAAATGCGCGTTCATGACGCATTCAGTCTACTGCCCCGCCAGACAGGGCGGACAAATCCTGCCCCCCTCGAGAGCACGAGGGCGGAAACGAGACAGCACATATACTGGATTATACGAATGTGGGGGAAATTGTATCACCCTCCTGCTGTCTACTGCTACATGGAGCATGTATAACGCGTTTAGACAGCTATATATATATATATATATATATATATATGAATCTAAAGGTTCAGTCAACTGGCACCAAGGAATTTTTTAAAGCTCACAGGCTTGCGGGCGAGAGCCCCTGACCCAAGCAAGTGGGCCGTTAGAATCCCATGGGCAGAATCCCGCAGCTGCCCACTGGCACAACACAAACTTTCGAGCGGCGCCCCGCCATCGTTGATGCAGCGCGGCAGCACTGGCTTGAGCGGTTGCGTTGGACCCCCACGGGCGCCCGTAAAGCCGCGCACCAAAGGTCATTCTAGCCTAGGGTCGCTCCTACGTGTAGTCGATGGTGCTCCTGTTAGTTCACCCTGTTGCCATCGTAGCTCAGCTGGTTGTTTGTGCATCTCTGCTGGTGGTTCTCGTAGCTCAGAAGGTGGCCCTCTCCTAGTGCCTTCCGTGGCTCTGCTGAAGGTCCTCGTAATTCAGCCTGTTGTCCCCGAAGGTCGTCTGGTGGCCCTGGTAGCTGTGCTGGATGCTGCAGTAGCTCAAAAGGCACGCTCTCTCCGTGCTCCCCCTTGTCCGAATAAGAGTTGCCGGCTGCCAAGTCGCAGTGTTCCACGTTTGGGAAGCAGGAATAATCCTGGGGGCTGCAGGAGTACAGGTCGCCGTGCCAGTCGCCGTGCTGGTCGCCGTACTGGTCGGAGCTCTGCGGCTGCTGCTGCAGTGGGACATTCACGACGATGCACTGTATGTTCTGATCTATATTCGCATGGTGCTCTCGTATAGTACCTCTCCCATGCGTGCTCTCGTATAGCACGTCTTCCTTCTGTTTCCGCACGTGCTCTCGTATTGCACCTCTTCCTGATGTCTCGTAAGTGGTGTCGTACTTTTTGACTTCGTGATTTCCAGAAGTCACTGCAAAAGAGAATGGCAGCACCCTTGGAATCCGCACTCGTCCTCTCTGACTGAGTAAGCCTATCTGCGATCCGCAGATCGTAGTCTCGCGCCATGCTGACGTGCGTATCGCGGTACGTCCATCTCGTAGCCTGTCTTCGATGCCCGAGCTTCTGGAGCCCGCGACCACCATGCCACCACCATGGCCCGGCGGCTGGCTGCCAGCGCGGGCTAAGGCCGGCCCCGCGGCGGCGGGCGCGCAAGGGGCCACAGTGCGGGGGGGGGGGGGGGAATCCCCGCGTATGGCCCTCCTCCTCCTCCTCCTCTTCCTACTCGTCCCTCCTCGTCCTGCCGAACTTCCGAGCCCGAGGCGTGCCCCCCCCCCCGCCCGCGGGGGGCCGCCGCCGCCCTGGCGGGAGGTCCTGCTCGCGCAGCCTCGGCTCGGTGGTTAGCTCGACGCTCATGCCCTTGAAGGCCTCCGCGCTCTCGGGTCGGACGGAGAGGGATGTTAGTCACGGGCCCTGGGAGCCGTAATTACGGTCAGAAGCTTGTGCTTGCTGTGTCGCGGCGGCGCTCCCTCTGGCTCAAGCCTCTGGCTCAAGCCGCGGAGCTGGAGGCCGGCCCCGGCGACCAAGGCACCCAAGGCGATCGAGGCGATCGAGGCAACCGAAGCGACCAAGGCGACCGAGGCGACCAAGGAACCCAAGGCGAGCAAGGCGACCAAGACACCCATGGCGAGCAAAGCGAGCAAGGCGACCACGGCGACCATGGCGACCGAAGGCGACCGAGGCGATCAAGGAGACCAAGGCGACCAAGGCGACAAGGCGAGCGAGGCGAGCGAGGCGAGCGAGGCGAGCGAGGCGACCGAGGCGACCGAGGCGATCGAGGCGACCAAGACGACCAAGGCGACCAAGGCGAGCAAGGCGCCCAAGGTGACCAAGGCGACCAAGGCGACTGGTCGGGCCTCATAATGCCAGCGTGAGGAAGTCTCCACCGCCAGCATGGTTTCAGATTTAAGCTTTGGCGTCCCTGGGGTCGAAGAATCGAAGTACGGCACTTTTGCGCAAGAAGCGGCACCTGGCAATGTCACCGCCGCGGCTATCGGCCCTGGTGACGTGCCCGGCAATCCTGCCGTAGTCTATGCCGCCGTTAGCCGCCCTAGTGACGTCCCTGGGAATCCAATCGTGGTCTGCGGCAGCTCGTCTCCTTCCGTGAAGGCGCCAGATTCTTTCCTCCTTTTCCTCCTCCGCCTGGTGCTCCCCCAAGGTCCGCCGCCCTCCACGCTCATAGCTCTGATGCCCATGCGAGTGGTGCTGTCGGCATAGTGTTGCACCCGTCCGATTCGGTTTTTTGCCGCCCTGGCGATATTGTCATGCCCACGCACACAAATCAGCCTGGCTCGACTTTTTCCTGCCCTGGATACAATGTTGACGTGCGCATGCCTGCTCACCCGTCGGTTCCGGCTTTGGCTTCTCGCCGCCCTGGTGATGTTATCACTCCTCGCGCACTCTTGTGGAACCGATTGTGCAAGAAAAACAGCGACAACAAAAACCTAAAGTTCAAGGGTAATCACCCCTTGGAAATAACAATGGCATCTCGGCCAAACAGGTAACTCCACGCCCATGATATTCTGACATCGGCCGACACTCGATAGACTCACCGCATGGTACACGTTGACAAAACAACTCAAAACAAATTATCCCAGTGCGACCCTACCTAGGAGTTGGAACCCCTAGGAAAACAGCATTAGTAGTAACAGTAACGCTAAGCTAAAGCTAAGCTAAAGCTAAGCTAAAGCTAAGCCACAGCTAAGCTAAAGCTAAGCTAAAGCTAAGCTAAAGCTGAGCAACAGCTAAGCTAAAGCTAAGCTAAAGCTAAGCTAAAGCTAAGCTAAAGCTAAGCTAAAGCTAAGCTAAAAGCTAAGCTAAGCTAACTAAGCTAAACGCTAAGCTAAACGCTAAGCGAAAAGCTAAAGCTAAGCTAAGAAACGCTAAGCTAAAGCTAAGCTAAAGCTAAGCTAAAGCTAAGCTAAAGCTAAGCTAAGCTAAAGCTAAGCTAAAGCTAAGCTAAAGCTAAGCTAAAGCTAACGCTAAAGCTAAAGCTAAAGCTCAAGCTCCCAGGGGACCGGGGGGAACCGCCCCCAGGGGACTGGGGGAACCGCCCGGGGCGCTTTCCACTGCCCGGCCCCTTTAAGCTAAGAGAGTAAGAACCCTTCTAGGCATAGCCTAGGTAGGGAATGAACAACCGAAACATCAAAATCGACAAAACGCAAGCGAAGACAATGATCCTGGCGAAAGACCCAACCATATGCACTTGGGAGTACCGCAATTGTGAATATCTTCTTCGGTGGCGATCCCCATGGGGCCACGAAACGTGCGAGGGGTGTGCCGACATGTGTGGCGGGGTACACAACACGAATGGAAACGATAGGCCTGATCACGGAGGACTGAGCGCGGGTGAGACTGAGCGCGAGCGCGTCTGATTGGGATTGAGTCTGCGCGCGAGTAAGTCTATGTGCGTGAATGTGAGCATGGATCCGCCTTGTGTACATGTATATGGCTGTGAATACTGGGCGTGGCGGGGCCGCAGGCGGAACTCCCTATGGGGCCACGCCATGCTGTACTGAGTGTGGCGGGCGCACGCGGACAACCCCACTGAGGCCTTAGGTTGAGTTCCCTATGGGGCCACGAAGCGCTGTGCTGGGCGTGGCGGACGCATGTAGCCACCCCCACTGGGGCCTTAGGTTGAGTTCTCTATGGGGCCACGAGGCGCTGTACTGGGTGTGGCGGACGCATGTGGCCACCCCCTCTGGGGCCTGGGGTGGAGCTCCATATAGGGCCACGAAACACTGCACTGGGTGTGGCGGACGCATGTGGCCACCCCCATTAGGGCCTTGGGTGGAGTTCCCTATGGGGCGGCCACGAAGCGCTGTACTGGGTGTGGCGGACGCATGTGGGCCACCCCCCACTGGGGCCTTCGGTGGAGCTCCCTATAGGGCCACGAAACGTGTGAAGGGTGTACCGACATGGGTGTGGCGGACGCATGTGCCCCCCCCCTCTGGAGGCTTGGGTGGAACTCATTATGGGGCCACGAAGCGCTGTACTGGGTGTGGCGGACGCATGTGGCCACCCCCATTGGGGCCTTGGGTGGAGCTCCCCATCGGGCCACGGAGCGCCGTACTGGGTGTGGCGTACGCATGTGGCCACCCCCAGTGGGGCCTTGGGTGGAGTTATGGAGCTACGAAACGCTTTACTGGGTGTGGTGGACGCATGTGGCCACCCCCACTGGGGCCTTGTGTGGAACTCCTTATGGGGCCACGAAGCGCTGTACTGGGTGTGGCGGGGCCGCAGGTGGAGCTCCCTATGGGGCCACGAAGCGTTGTACTGGGTGTGGCGGACGCATGTGGCCACCCCCACGGGCGCCTTGGGTGGAGCTCCCTATAGGGCCACGAAGCGCAGTACAGGGTGTGGCGGACGCATGTGGCCACCCCGATTGGGGCCTTGGGTGGAGCGCCTTTATGGGGCCACGAAGCCCTGTACTGGCTGTGGCGGACGCATGTGGCCACCCCGATTGGGGCATTACGTGGAGTTCCCTATGGGGCCACGGAACACTGTACTGGGTGTGCCGGACGCATGTGGCCACCCCCACTGGAGGCTTGGGCGGAAGACCCTATGCGGCCACGAAACGCTGCACTGGGTGTGGCGGACGCATGTGGCCACCCCCGCTGGGGCCGCACGCGGAGCTCCGTATGGGGCAACGAAGCGCCGTACTGGGTCGGTGAAGCGCAAGGAAAAAGGAAGGAGGGGAGAGGGGAAGGAGGGAGGAGGGTGGGCAGCGGGAGGAAGGAAACGCGGGGCGATGTCCCTTCAAAACGAGGACCCAACTCCACAGGATGGTTGGGAACAAACGTGTTGAAAACACAGCGAATTATTTACGACGCAAGGGTAATGTATCGATTTGCAAATGTGATATGGAAATTATCCGGGCAAAAGACCCAACCACATGCAGTTGTGAGTAACGCGTTGTGGGTGCCGCTTTCGGTGGAACTCCATATGGGGCCACGAAACGCGTGAGAGACTTGCTGTAATGGGTGGGTGGGTGGGGGGAAAGCATGCGGGCGGTGCCACTGGGGCCTTCGGTGGGCTCCCTATGTGCCACGAGACGCTGTCCTGGGTGTGGCTGACGCATGCGGGCGGTGTTCCTCGCTGGAGTTCCCGATGAAGCCACGAAGCGCTTTATTTGTTGGGGGAAACGCATGCGGGCGGTGCCGCTGTAGTCTTTCTGTGGAGCTCCCTGCGGGGCAACGAATCGCTGCAGTGGGTGGTGGCCGTCGCGTGCGGGCGGTGCCACTGGGACCTTCGGTGGAGCTCCTCATGGGGCCACGGGAAGGGGGGACGCATGCGGGCGTTACCACTGGGGCGTTCGGTGGCCACTGGAGCTCCCTGCGGGGCCACGAAACGCTGTACCGGGTGGGGGGGACGCATGCGGGCGGTGCCACTGGTGTTTGGCGGAGCTCCCAATCAATGGGGTCGCGACATGCAATACTGGGTCGTGGACGACGCATGCGGGCTGTGCCAGTGGGGTCTTTCTATGGAGCTCCCTATGGGGCCACGAAGCGCTGTGCTGGGTGTGGCGGACGCATGTGGCCACCCCCTTCGGGGCCTTGGGTGGAGCTCCCTACGGGGCCACAAACCGCTGTACTGGGTGTGGCGGACGCATGTGGCCACCCCCACTGGGGCCTTGGGTGGGGGTTCCCTATGGGGCCACGAAGCGCTGTGCTGGGTGTGGCGGACGCATGTGGCCACCCCTACTGGGGCCTTAGGTGGAGCTCCATATGGGGCCACGAAGCGCTGTACTGTGTGTGGCGGACGCATGTGGCCACCCCCACTGGGGCCTTCGGTGGGGCTCCCAATGGGGGCACGAAACGCTGTGCTGTGTGAGTGAAAGCACCAAATTGGGTTTCAGGGGCGCATGCGGACGGTCCCACTGGTGTTTCGGTGGGGTTTCCTAATGGGGCACGAAACGCTATACCGGGTGGAGGAACGTGCCAAATTTGGTGTGCGGGACGCGTGCGGACGGTCCCACTGGGGGCGTCGGTGGAACTCCCTATGGGGCCTACGGGGCCACGAAACGCTGTGCTGGGTGTGGCGGGCGCATGTGACCACCCCCACTGGGGCCTTCAGTGGAGCTCCCTATGGGGCCACGAAGCGCTGTGCTGGGTGCGGCGGACGCACGTGGGCGCCCCCCGTGGGGCCTTACGTGGAGCTACCTATGGGGCCACACAACACTGCGCTGGGTGCGGCGGACGCATGTGGCCACCCCCACTGGGGCTTTACGTGCAGCTCCCTGTGGGGCCACGAAGCGCTGTGCTGAGTGTGGCGGATGCACGTGGCCAACCCCATTGGGGCCGCAACTGGAGCTCCTTACGGGGCCACGCGACGCTGCACTGGGCGTGGCGGACGCATGTGGCACCCCCATTGGGGGGGGGGCACGGGAGGAGGAGACGCGCGGACCGCTTGGTCACAACGAGGACCCAACACGACAGGATGGTTGGGACAAGTCGAGTTCGGCAGCGACTGCCACGAGTGATGTGACGTTGACGCGCACGCGCCTCCTCGACCGTTTGCTCCGACCTCTCGCCGGCGCGAAGAAGTCTCCAGCAAGAGCATGGTTTCAAAGTCTGGCCTCGTTGTCCCTGGGGTCGCTCAATCAGTGTTTTTGCGCAAGAAGCGGCACGTGGTAACGTCCTCGCGGATCCCGAGCAGGGGTTGACCGCCCCGCTTGGCTGCCCCAGCCCGAGCCTTTCCGAGGCCGACGAGCGTCCTGGAACAACGGCCCACGCCGTCTGTCGTCTCACCGATTCGTCTCATGACCCTGGGGGCCCGGCAGTCATGGGTTCCGCCCGTCTGACCTTGACGAGTACGTGGGTTGGACATATTGAGCGCTGAAGCAGGCGGCCCTCCTCTTGCACGACGAGCGCCCCCAGCCTTTCGTCCGCCAGCGAGCGATTGGGCGACAGGGGGCGCACCAGCGGCCGCCCGAGACTCACCGTTTGGCCCTGCCGATCTCCACGGCAATCCTCTGTGCGCTGCCTGCCTCGGGCCCGTCCGAGGGGAGCCATGTGGGGCGTTGGGTGGGCCCATTCGTCGAGGGTGTTTCCTGCAGGCAGCGGCGACGACAACGGCAGCAGCCCGCCCGGGAGTCTCCCGGCCCCCGCCGCAACAGCCGCAACAATAGCCTCAGCAGCAGCCGCCGCAGCCGCCGAAACAGCCTCGGCGGCAGCCGCGACGGCCGCAGCAGCAACCGCAGCGGCTCCCACGCGGCGACCTCGCACCAGCCACCACTAGGGAGGTCCAAATCCTGATCCTAAGTGAAGCCTGTGCCCCCCCCTCGGGACCGTTCGAAGCCTTCCCCACAGCGACCTCCCCGCAGGGCTTCGCCAACTTCACACCTAGGGTGAAGCCCCCCACGCCATCCACCGCTCGCCTAACAGAAGTAGCAACTTAGAAGGAGGAGGAGCCGGAAGGAGCACGAGGAGGGGGGTAGAGGAGGAGGAACAAGCGAAGAAGGAGGAGGAAGAGGAAGGGGAGCAGGAGGAGGAGAAGGAGCACGGGGAGGAGGGGGAGGAGGAAGGAAAGGACGAACAAGTCGATCCTCGAGCCTCGCATGCCCTTCGGGCGGCCGTCGAATCCTTGAAAAGCCTGAACCCTGGAACCCTGGAAGCTCGAACTCGTCCTTCGGGCGGCAGTCGAATCGTGGGCCCCGAACCCAGGAAGTTCGAACTCGACCGCCGGACGGGCGTGGAATCCTGAAACCACCTTTTAGAGGCACGAGGTCACCAACTCTCTCCGAGCAGGGGGCGGCGGAAGGTGGCGCCAGCCTAAATTGAAACACGCTTTCTTTTATACCTGAACCGTAAGCACGATGCCGCCACGGGCGGCGGCGAAAAAAAAATGTGACGGCGGCGTCCGAGCACGCAGAAAAAATATCGAAGCGGACGCCGTATCTTGTCCCCACAGAGCTGTGAAGAGGCGAGTGAACGGGGAGCGAAAGAGGGAAGGGAGGGAGGGATAACTTGAGCGGAGAACACACACATAACGTGTTATGTCAGAACGGCGCCACCTGACTTTGCGCCGCCCCCGCCCTCCCAGCCCGGCCGACCACTCGGAAGACGGGGGAGGGGGGGGAGAGAGAGAGGACCGCGGCCCGAAAAGTTCATTGTTTACAACAACACACATTTAGAGGCACGAGGTCACTAACTCTCTCCAAGCAGGGGGCGGCGGAAGGTGGCGCCAGCCTAAATTGAAACACGCTTTCTTTTCTACCTGAACCGTAAGCACGATGCCGCCACGGGCGGCGGCGAAATGTGACGGCGGCGTCCGAGCACGCAAAAGTTATTGAAGCGGGCGCCGTATCTTGTCCCACACCGCCGCTTAGTCTGCATTAGCGCCTGGCTGTTGGTGGCGCCTGGGCTGGGTGGGAGGGTCTGCGGCGCCTCCAGAAGCCGCCGCACGTTCACTGCCTCGATGAGGCCCCAAAAAATCATGCGATCAGTAACTGCACAAACTGCATCACTCACGAGCCCTTGCCGAGCGACAACTCTTCTTTTCCGTTGATTGCCCCCCGCGCTCGAGGATGTCTGGCGAGCGTGCGTCTTCAGGTACTTGAGCACGCTCTTCTCCGACGCCCGCCGCCCGCGCCGCTGGATAGCCCAAACTGTCCTGTAGCCCGTCGCCGCATCATGGCTCGGACCTGAGTGCCTGGCCGCATGGGGCGGGAGACGCTCGACGCCAACATCGCCGCAAGCACGCCTCAGAGCACGGCGGTGGGCGTCCACGGAGCAGCTGGCGACCCGGTCCGAGAGGCCTCGCTCGGCCTTCCTGCGCGCGCGCATGTCGCTCACATGCCGATGGTCGATCAGCACACCCTGCCTCACGCCCATGTCGGTCCCCTCGCCGCGCTTTGCCACGCCGAGTCGTAGAGCCACGACCTGCTCACCCGCTCTGCCCACATCGGTCACGGCGTCGGCCGGCTGGGGGGCGAACAGCTCCCCGGACCTGAGGTAGGCGCCCATGCCGAGCTCGGCGGCGTCCGAGGCCCCCACGATCCCGACCAGCCTCATGACCTCGTCCAGCACGGCCCAGTGCTCGAGGGGGTGAGGTCCGCTTCCTGCCACGCGCAATCGATCCCAAGCTCGAAATGCTCGGTTGGACCAGGGCAACCCCGTCGAGAGCTCAAGCCACACGGAGGCGAGGCCGTGCACCACGAAATCCCCTCTGTGCGAGCCCACCTCCTCGTCCTCGACCAGGCGGTCCTAGTAGCCAGGGACCGCGTCGTCGATCTCCTCCCGCTTCATCATCGGCAGGCCCCCCTCCAGCGCAAAGCCCAGGCAGCGGCGCACGTCGGGAACGCAGCAGCCCAGCGCCGTCTTGGTGGAGACCGAAAGCGGCAGGAGGGCCAGCCCATGGGTCGCTCCCCCCCTCCGCGGCGCCCGCTGTAGGTGCAAGCGCTCCGCGTCGTTCCTGCGGTGGGTGTTGCCCCTCTTGCGATGCTGATCGTGGCAACGAAGCCTCCACGCGCGGCTGCAGAGGTCCCCGATGACGTCCGCGACCGCGTGGCGAGGAAGCCCGTTGATGAGCAGACGCCTCTGGGCCTCGTCGGCCCCACTCAGAATTATATCCGTCATGAAAGCCACGCACCAGTCCCGCCACTCGGTGCTGTCGGTCGCCCGCTGCGTGAGGTCGCTGCACCGCCGATGAGCCCAGTCCCGTAGGTCTTGCATCATGTCTGCGCAGTCTTGCACAGCTTGAACTCGAGCCTCGTCGGGTAGGGGCGGTGGCCGACCCATCGCGGATGGGCCTTCACCCTCGGTCCGCCAGATGCTCGAAGGAAAACGGCAGGTAGTGACTCCAAGGACGTAGCGTCTCGGCGCTTGCGCTCCAGGGTCTCGGAGATCAACCGCTCCGCAGCCCTCTCGGTCAGGTCGGCCTCCCGTCTCTCCTGCAGGGTCGGCCTCGCCTCCACGAGGCACTTCGCCACCATCCCGCAGAAGTCGGCCGAGTACGCCTGGGCCGCCCTGGTCGAGCCTCCAGGCTGGAAGCGACCCCGCGACTAGGTAGAGCATGAAGGGCCTGAATGTCCGCCGCCTGTCTCCACTTCCGTCAGCAGCTCCAGCCTCCGCACGTTGACCTCGCCCATCCGGTCGTACTCTGCGCCGAAGAAGATGCCCACGTTGGCGCAGATCATCAGGTAGCCCCGCGAGACCAAGATCCTGAACAACCAGTCCTCCAGGTCTCCGACGTGCGTGTGGCCACTGCAGCGGTGGACGAAGCGCAGCACCTTCGCCGGGATCGAGACACCCATCCTGAGCGGCTGGAAGGGGTCTACCTCCGCCAAGTCCTCCAGGGCCTCTATCCTCGACGCCACCTTCGCTGGCAGCACTCGCTCGTCCGTCCTCCGCTTCTTCGAGGTCTGGCCAATCGGGAACCCCCGGCTCGGCCCGTCGCGGTAGTTGCGGTCCGACGGCACCGAGCACCAGTACTCCCGCATGCCGCGCCCGAGGTCGAGGGCGGCCATCCCCCTGCGCACAATCAGGATGGGCCGACTGGCCTACTCGCACCAACTCGAACGGCTGCGGGCCGAGTGCCTCACGGCGGCCACCCCCGCACGCATCTCCAGCAGGTCGATGCGCTCCTTCTCTTACCATGTCCAGAGCGCAACCTCCTCCTACCGGGCGAGGTCGCCCCATCACTCGTGCACGGGAGGAACGCGGATACGGGTGCCCAACTCGACGTCGCCGCCCACGCGTCTGAAGGCCTCCGCCTCGCACCCAGCGTCCGCCGCCCAGGACGAGGAGACACCTGCCCAGACGGTCCAGCCTCCTCGAAGAGCCTAGCGGGTCTCTCGACGCTGCTCCTCCACCGTGGCCGCCGTCGAGATGGGCGCACCACCGCAGAGGTTCGCGTCGAACATCGTCACCGTCGGGCCCTCGGGCGTCGAGAGGTCCCCCGAGATCAGCGGCGCTATCGCTGCGGCCGCGGCCATCTCCCTCAGCACTTCCCGTGGGACCTCGCGTCGAGCTCCCCACCGGAACTCCATGCGCCACGAGTACACGTCCGCGAAGACGCTCAGCACACCACGGCAGATCAAGAAGCCTCAGGACAGGACACCAACGCTCCGCGCGCCCGTGTCGGGCAGCTCCCACTTGTGGGTCAGGATCTCCCGTATGCCGAAGACCGCCATCCCCGTCTTGTCCTGATTCGGCGCCAGACGGGTTCCCCATTGGTCGCCACCAATCATACGAGCATACTCCGAGCAGGCATCCTTGTGCACCTTGAAGCCCGCGACGACCACCAACTCCTTGGCACCAAGCCAGACCTCCTCCGGACTCCACCGTCGCCACTGCCTCCCGGCCAGGCTGGGTCCGAAAGCCCAAGCCCAGGACACCAAAGTGGTCGATGTACTCCTCGTGCGTAGCAGGTAGCTCCCGACTGAGATGAGGTAAGGGCCCGCCTTCGGCAAGTCGCTGGCCTTCTGAAAGCGAAGAAAACCCAACCTGGGGCCCAGCATGGAAGGGGCCCTCCATGGTAGTCTGCGCCGTCCAGCACGCCCGAGAGAAGTCCATCAAAGAGACCTTCGCCCCGACGCAGGGGCCGCCCCCCAGACCATGGCGAGCCTTCGGGGAGCAGCGCGTCCAGCGCGTCGCCCGACACGCTGTGAAGCCCGAAATATGGCGCCAGCTCCTCCCCCAACTCCACCGTGTAGTAGAAGTCGGGGAGTTCGCGCGTGCCGAAGCGCACGCTCATGTCGTCCTCCTTCGTCTCCTCGGACACGTCCAGGAACGACGTCGCCCTGACCCCTCCCCTGGCACACCACGGGGGAGACCGCCAACGCAGGTTGGAACGTCTCTAGTCGAACACCAACCTCAGCGTCACCTCGGGCTCGTTCTCCACAAGCTCCGCCTCTTTCACAACGTAACAGAGCCTGACCTCGTCCACCTTCCCTGCAGTGCGGCACAGCATGCCCGCTAATGCCATCCTTCGGGCCAGCTGCGACGTCCTCGTCTTCTGGCGAAAGGACAGGTCCACGTAGTTGCGTCTCTGGCGGGCCTGAACACAAGCCTCGCCATCCTTCCTCAACATCTCCTCCTTGAACATCTCCAACTTCTGTGCCACTCGAGGCGACGCAGACCTCACGCTCGCAGGTCTGGTCCCCGGCGGAGGTAGGGCAACTCGATACCACTGATCTGGAAACGTCTCGCCCCTGTCTGGCAGCCGCCCACTCCTGCCAGCACTCCTCCAGCGAAGTTCGGCCACCCTCTGCCTGAAGGTAGACTGGGACTGATTGCCCGCCGCAGCGGCGGCAAGGCGCAGCCGCAGGGGCGCGGCTCCTTGTGAGGGCGTAGTCGACGGCGGCGACTGGTGACCAACTCTCCAAGCACCCGCCGAGAGAGGCCCCCGTCCAAGTTGTCGAACACGATCCCCGGGCTCCAGCAGTCGGCCAGGCCCAGTAGACTGTCGTCCAGACTCCCACGGTAGAGCTGCCGCAACGCCAAGAGAGAGCGGTTCGCCGTCTCGCCCAGCTCCATCTCCTCCTCTCAACGCGAGAGCACTCGACGAGAAGTCGAAACAGGCCGCCTCGGGCGAGCGAACAGCACCACCTCGGACAGGATGTTCCGCCGCCGAGACCTGAAAGCCCAAATTCGGCGTGCACGAGCTCACGGGCCAGCCGACGGCGATGATGCGAGTCAGCTGCAGCAGAAAGAATACACTAGACAAAAGACGCCGACGCGCAGAGACCCCGCGACGCCAGCTGCAGGGGCCACCCGACTCGACACCGAGCGGCCCCACTTGAAGCTCCTTGACTCTCGCGGCGGGGCCACCGCACCACCGTCTAGGTCGGCGTGCGCCTTCATCAGCTGCGCGTCGCGACCCATGGCCTTCTTCATCTCTTCCTCGGCGATCATCACCCGGATAGTGCTCTCGTCGGTGAACTGAGGGTCCAAGCGGCACGCCGCCTACCAGTCCAACTTCGACTTCCAGTTCTTGGCAGAATTGAGACGGCTCCCGTCGTCGCGGCTGTGGACGTTGCGGTCGACCCTCACGATAGCGCACACCCTTCGCACCAACCACTCGAAGCTCACCAGGTGGAGGAGGCCCTTCTGGCGGTCGGTCATCACCGGCGTGTCCACCGCGGCGAAGGCCGCGATCATCTCCCGCGCCATGTTTCCATCGTTCAGCCCACGGTTCCAGATGACGTCGCGCGCCCAGGCATCGGCCGTCTTCCTCGCTGAGTAGATCTCCGACAGCACCTCGGCCGAGACCCGACGGCGGTAACCCTCGGGCCTGCGGCGGTTCCACTCCTCGGGCTCGATTTCCCGGCACTCGTCCAGCTGCCATTTGCACGCCAGCTGCGGCAACTGGTCCTCGAAACGCATCCGCTTGAAGGCCAGCTCGACGACCTCCGGCTGGGAGGTGGCAGCTCGCTTCAACGGCGTCTCCATCACTGCGGTGGGGATGGCCGCGGCGGGCGACCCGGGCACGACGACTGCAGGGGGCGAAGCAAACGCCCCCTCGATCGCAGCCGCACTCTCGACGACACTCGCCTCCGCAGGGGCCTCCTCCTTCAGGTGGCCCTCGAACTGGTCCAGGCGGGCGATCATGCCCCCGATCACCTGCTTGTTGCCCTCGGCATCCGCGCGGCCGCGGGGGTCCAGGGAAACTCCCCGCGCGTCTCGAAGCAGCTCCCTCGCTCGCGCGGCGGTCATGAATTCGGTGATCTCCTCCGCCCCGGCCTTCTGGGACTCCACGAGATCGCCCAGCTGACTCGCCAACGCCGCCCTCCCACCCGAAAGGTAACCAGGCGGCGGCAAGGGCGGAGGTGCGGAAATTGCCGACTCGACGGGCGCAGCCACACTCGAAGCAGTTGAGGACCCAATAGAGGACTCCCCATGCTCGCCCCTGTCCGACCATTCGTGAACCTCTCCGACGGTCGGAAGGATCAGGGCCAAGAACATCATCAGCCAAAGCTGAAGAGGCATGAGCTTCAGCACCCACTCCTTCCATTCCCAAGGGTAGGCGACCCACTCCTGGACGATTTCCGAGCTCACCGCGAACGCTTCCTTGGCCGTGACCCAGTAGCGGATCGTGTACGCACCCAACTCCTTCGGATACTCGATCACGCCCAGCACCACCATCGGCTCGGACAATACGAACAACGCGGCCAGCACACCCAGGAAGAGATCGGGACCCCTCAAACACCACCTCAGCGTCGGGGGAGACAAAGCCCCCGACTGGAAAAGGGCATACAACACGTTCACCGCCATCGCCCGCTGACCACACCTGCTGGGGCGGTATAGGGGCAACGTCGGCACCGTCGAAAACCGCAAACCCACCGTCAACTGGCTCACGTAGGTGCCCCCCTCCACCGACGATAGCAGAGGCATCGGCCGCCAGCGAATCCTTGCCACTGGGTCCGTGAAGATCGCGATCTTCGCCTTGGCGCAGATCAGACCGAGGCTCAGGTCCGGGCCGATGATGGCCCACGCGTAGCCGCTCTCGCAGCCCGCCAGCTGCACCTCCACACCGTCGGTACCGCTCTGGCGACAGAAGCGGCGAGGCCAATGGCTCCGCTGGCATCTGGATCTCGAGAACCTCAGGCTCGTCGATCGACTCCAGCTCCACGATCAGGCCGATCACCGCAGAGAAAGACGACCACACCACGAGCCCGAACGACCAGTGCCCGAAGACCGCCGTCTCGCAGGCGCCCTCAAGCGCGCTCGGCGGCAGCGCCAGCACCTGCCAGTCGTCGGGGGCCCCCAGCTCAACCCAACCCACGAGGAGCCGCCCGAGCCCTCAGAATTGCCCGCGCTGCTGCCGCGCGGAGAGCGAATGAAGAAGGGCCCGGGCGAGAACGCGGGAAACTCCCCGGGCGCGCTCGAGCCGAAAGACTTGAGCGGAGAACGCAAACATAACGTGTTGTGTCAGAATGGCGCCACCTGACTTTGCGCCGCCCCCGCCCTCCCAGCCCCGCCGACCACTCGGAAGACGGGGGGGGGGGGGCGAGAGTGGGGGCCGCGGCCCGAAAACTTCACCGTTTACAACAACGCACAGAAACCCAAAATTCGGAAAACATCCTCCAAACATCGCGCCTCTCCTTACGGCGACGACGTTGGCGCCGCCGCCGCCGAAGATTAGATGGCGCGGCGACGACTCGCGACGACGACGACGACGGCGGTCGGCGGTCTATCGGCGGCCTGGCGGTTGGTCGGCGTCGGTCGGACGACGCGACGACGACGACGGCGGTCGCGGGCGGTCGGCGGTCGGCAATCGGTCGGAGTCGGCCGACGACGACAACGACGAAAGACGACGACGACGACGACGACGACGACGACGACGACGACGACGACGACGACGACGACGACGACCGACGCCGGCCGCGCGCGCGCCGCGCCCTTCGAGCTGGCGCGGCGCGTGCGCCGCGGGCGCCCGGCCCCCTCGTCCGCCGCGAACGTGGCCGAGGCACCTCCGCCGCGGGGCAGGGGCTGCGGCGGGGGGGCGGGGGGGCAGCTGGCAGGGGCAGGAGGGCCAGGACGAGGAGGGTTAATTATGCGCGTATACGCGCCATCCCCCCTCCTCCTCCTCCCCCCCCTCCTCCTCCTCCTCCTCCTCCTCATCCCCCCCCCCTCCTTCTACCCCTCCTCCTCGTCCCCCTCCCCGCCCCCCCCCCCTGAGGTTTGGGGTCGCGTTCGCCCCCGCGGCCCCCAGCGGGAACGCGCGGCGATCGCGGCGCATGACCGGCGCAGAAGTAGCTCAGGGCGCAGAAAGCACCTTTCCAACAGAGAGGCCAATTCTACTAGCCGCTAGCCTCAAACGCCAGATGCGCTGAAGCACTGAGTAGCAAGAGGGAAAATGAGGGGGGGGGGGAGGAGGAGGAGGAGGGGGGGGAGGAGGAGGAGGAGGAGGAGGAGGGATATGAGGCCAGTTCGCAACTCTAAGGAGGAAGAGGAGGGGGGAGGAGGAGGAGGAGGAGGAGGAGGAGGGGGGGGAGGAGGAGGAGGGGGCGGAGGTCGAGGAGGTCGAGGAGGAGGAGGAAGGCAGAGGACGGTGGGAAGATGAGGGGGGGGCAAGGGGAGGGAACGAGGAGCAACGCGTGCCGCGCGCTTGCCATCAGAAGCGATCGCGGCATCGGCGCCGTTGACAGCAGCGCCAGCAGTGCCACCACTGCCACTGCTCGCGCCTGCGGCCGCCAGTGGAGCCGCAGCGGGCCCCCCCGTCTCAGCAGCTGCGATTGCTTGCAGGCGCGCCCTGACCGCCAGCGCCGCCGGCGACGCATCAGCAACGGCAACAGCCTCCTCTGCGGCGCTCTCCGACTTCTGTTTCTTGCCAACGAGGCGCTTCGCCACCGTGGATTCGGAGACTGCCGCCTTGAGAACGAGCGCGGGGATCTCCAGCTGGATGTCCAGAACGCGATCGGGCTGCCTCTGATCGGCTGCGATTTCAACCCCGTCGCGCGCATTGACGATCGAGCCCCCGCGGATCTCTTTGAGGCCGCTGAGATCGACCGACATGGTGACCGCGCGAGTATCCTGAGCAAACTGCGCATCGGCCACCTTCGAAGTGGACCCCGCGAACCGCGTCGGGCAAGGACAGTCGCCTGTCAGCTGCGAGTGCGAGCCAGGCACGAGGTACAAATCCACGCCCAATACAGACCCACCTGAGATCGATCTCGCGGTCTCGGTCTCGGTCTCGATCGTATATCTTAGCCTCTCCCTCTCTCTCTCTCTCTCTCTCTCTCTCTATCTCTCTCTCTCTCTCTCTTTCTCTCTCTCGTTATTGTTATCCCTCTCTCTCTCTATATGTATAGATATATTTCTTTATCTCTCTCTCTCTCTCTCTCTCTCTCTCTCTCTCTCTCTCTCTCTCTCCCTCTCTGACTCTCTGACTCTCGCTCTCTCTCTCTCTCTCTCTCTCTCTCTCTCTCTCTCTCTATATATATATATATTTCTTTTCTTTCTTTCTTTATATATGTTCTCTCTCTCTCTCTCTCTCTCTCTCTCTCTCTCTCTCTCTCTCTTGCTGCATCCCCCTGTTCCCCCCCCCCCCCCCCCCCCCCCCCCCCCCCCCCCCCCCCCCCCCCCCCCTTAAGGCCTTGAGGCCCTGGTGCTTTGTGCGAAGCGACTGCGTCAGAGCTCAGCCAGAGCTCGCATCATTGGCGGCGCGTTAGGGTCAGGCGTGAAGCGCGTTTGACTTATACATTGGCATTGGCCGCCAGCCATCCTCCTCCTCCTCTTCCTCCTCATCTTCCTGGCCATCATCATCCAACGTCCTCATTATCCTCATCCTCCTTTACATCCTCCTCCTCCTCCCTCCTCTCCCCCCCCCTCCCTCCTCCCCCTTCTCCTCCTCCTCCTGCTCCTCCTCCTCTCCTCTCCTCTCCTCCCCTCGTGTCCCTCCCTCCTCTTTCCTGTGGGCCCCGTCCCCTCTCCTCCTGGCGACCGCTCCTGGCGTGACCTTGAAATGCTTGGATGCTCTTCGGAGGACGTGAACTCACCTGGCCCGCGAACCCCAGCGCCGTCTTCTCAGGCTCGGCCCCGGGCATCGCGCGCTAGCGATGGGGGTCTCTCCGAAACGCACGCGGCGACGAATTCCCCCCAAGAGGCCCCGACGGTCTCCCAGAGCCTGGCCCCCACCAGGGTCTGCACGCGGAAGAACGCAACAGCGCCCCCGCCTGCGGCGCCCCAGATGGACTCGAATCGCATCAGCTTCAGGTCCGCGAGGGCCGCCTTCATCACCTGCGGCTGCTGCTGCGGGCTCGCCAACGCCAGCGCAAACTGCTGGGCCGCCGCGGCCGCTGCAGCCACTGGGCCCTGCGCAGCTTCAGCAGGGGCGGTCTGACCAGGCGGCGCAGCTCCCTCGTCATCGCCAGCAGGGTGCAGGGCCGAGAGCGTGTCGCAGGGGTCCTTGATCGGCTTCGTGGCCTTTAGTCCAGTGGTCAACCTGGCGCAACTGCCCATAGCAACGATGCACTTATCCCACACGAGGGCCCATTGCGATAGCGACTCACGGCGCGCGACGCCCACTTCGGCGAGCGTCGTCTCGACCTTCGGATGGCGAAAGAGCTGGGTGACCACGTCCATATTCGCGCCGCCCAGTGCAATCGCACCCGCAGACGAAGAAGCACTAGAGCCACCCGAGCACACGTTGATCAGAAGATCGATGACGCACCTTGTGCGGGCGCCCGTCAACGTTGCGACAGTTTTGGAGGCAGCGAACGCATCGAGCACGCAAGCAGGAAGCGAACCATTTTTCGACACCCATTCACATACTAACACCAAGCAATGCATCCACTCGAAATGGAATAGCTGGTTCACGGAGTTGATGATGACCGTCAGGGCAGCGGTGAGGCTGATGGTGGTGCTATCTACCGCAGCCTTCTTCAGGGCGTCGTAGGTGGCCACCTGCAGAGTAGTCCAATCCTGGTTCACCGCCAGCGGCGTCGACGGGTCGCAGCCTGCGAAGAAATCAACCACGCCCGCGGAAGCGCCGGGGCCCGTCGCCGCAGTGTCATCGGCTGTCGAGGAGGGAGATCAGCACTCCGCGCAGGATGTCGTCAGCGGGGTCGCGCGTGGTCTGGCCCCCCGCGCCCGATGATCCACACAATTCGATCTGCGCAACGTGCCACTGAATGATCATGTCACGGAGCACCTTCCTGAGCTTCGACCAGGAGTCCTAGGCGCAGCTGCTCGCGGAGACGGAGCCAGCGAAGCAGAATTGGAGAGCGATGGAAACCACCTTGCTCACAATCGTGCGCCGCGCGCCCGGCGGCGCGGCCGCGAACGCCCCGTCGCGCTTCGCGACGTCGAAGCCGTGCTTGATGCGCGCCGGCAGATCGTCAATCCAGCGCGTTCTCTTCTGAAGCCCCTGGGTGTCTGCAACTTCGAGACGGGGAACTTCAGGCGCCGGGGGTGGCGGGTTGGGGTCGGCCCCGTTCTTCGGCTTCTTCGTCTTCCGATCGGGCTGAAGAACCTCCCCAGCGGTTTCCTGGTTGACCTTGCTGTCCGCCATGACCGCCAGGATCAGCCGCGTCAGATCGGTCTTCACCCTATCGGATTTGTTGAAGAACCAGGGCAGCTTCCGTGGATTCCTGACCCCGTTCGCGTCGAGCAGAGGGGCGCAGAGTTTGAAGCCCCCCAGCATGAGCGCGCCCACGTGCGAGCCGACGTCGCCCCTCGAGCCGGCGAGCGAATCGAACGGCGACAGAGACGTCGCGAGCGGCGCGGTCCACGAGTGCATCAACGGCACGACGACCTCAGTACTCAAGCTCGACTCCAACCAGTCGATGTGGTCTTCGCAGGCGCTCGCGAAGCTGTCCTGCAACTGAAAGCAAAACCTCATCCCTCCTTCCCTCCTACTCCCCTCCTCCTCTCCTCCCCCTCTCCTCCGCCGTTTCCTCATCATCCTGAATCCTCCTCATGCCCCCCCCCCCCTCCTCGTCTCCTCGCAGGGGCCGCAGGGGGGGGGGGGGGGGGGCGCAGGGGGCGGGGGCGGGAAAGGAACAGGAGGGGGGGGGGGGGGGGGGGGGAGGAGGGGGAGGGGGAGGGGGAGGAGGGGGAGGAGGAGGAGGAGGAGGAGGAAGAGGAGGAGGAGGACGAGGAGGAGGAGGAGGAGGAGGAGAAGGAGGGAGGACGAGACAGAAGGAGGAGGGGCAGGAGGAGGAGGGGGGGCCGGCCCATCACGTTTGACTTCGCCACGTGGTGGACCAACGCCTTCGCGATGTCGTAGAACCGCCATGATGCAGGCTTCCCCTCGTAATTGTTTCGGATAAAATTCCAATGCAGCTGTTCGCATGACGACGCCTTGCTGTCGTCGTCGCTCTTCTTCTCCCCAGCCCCCGCCCTCGCGGCGATGCCCATGTCCTTTCTTGCGCGCTGCCCAGGCGGCCCCCATGACGGGGGTCTCTCGCAAGAGCTCAAAAAATGAAAACGCTGCTCCACCATGAAAAAGATTATGAAGATCTCTCGGCCACTGCAGGCAGTTGATCGGGATCTTCCAACCCAACAGAGTGCAATCAGGCAGGCCCTTGTGGTAGGCGTCAGTGATCAACGCGTTGCTGAACGCCCCTGGGGCGCCGTCAGAGTTTCTCGTGAGCATGCGCTCCTGGACTGCGTCGTAAAATGCTGCAGCGCGTGCCCCATGTGATGGCGAAGAGAGGGGGCGAGTCGTTCTCGCTGCGCGCCAGCCACGGCTCGCCTCCGACCCCTCTGTTGACATCCTTCTCCATGAAGCTCACCGTGTACTTGCGCTGGATTGCCTGGAGAACCCAACCGGATTGAATTCCAAACCGGTCTTGACGCCGCAGCGCCCCGACCGACCAGCCCCGCGAAAGACAGCGCCGCGATCCAGCGGGAGTGGAGCCCGGCCCCACTGGACTGCGGCGCTGTCTTTTGCGGGGCCCCACGGCCCCACTGGAGCCGGGGGGCGGTCGGCGCTTGGCGACGCGCTCGTCAAGATTGGGGGCCATGATTCGGCCGGGTGGGAAACGCCTCGTGGCGCCGCGCATTGAGCGGATGAGTCTGGATGGTTGGCGCCGATTTGCCCGGCGAGTCACTGCAAAACCAGGGCGCGGTTTTTCTGCTCCACCCGCCCCGCAGAAGCCCCGCCCCGCAGAAGCACTGCATCATGCCCTCGAGCCGCATAGGGCCGTAGAGTTGCCGAGCCGTTCTCCGAGGGAGAGCGACTCGCCGTAGAGCACCTGCATTGCCTGCCCGACTGGTGTTAGCTCAGGTGGCACCCAGCGCGGCAACCTGACCAGGAAGCTCCGAAGGTTGGCCAGGCTGACGCCGTTGAGGCTGCTGACTGGACTGTCCGCCTTGGTTCGCAACGAGTTGCTCGGAGCTCTTGGCGTTCGGGAGCTTCTGGCTGCTCTGAGGGGGCTGCGCGCCTGGCGGAACATGGGCCGCGGGCGAGGTCTCGGCAGGCGCCGCGGGGCATGCGCCACCATCGCTCGGCTTCCAGACGGCAGTCTCTGCCGATGCTGCGGCTGCTGCTGACGCAGGCGCATCGGCAGTGATGTCAGACGGTGCGCACGCGTCCGCGTTGGAAGCTCGGCAACAGAGGAGTCGGGGCTGTCGGGCCGTGGCTGTCGGGTCTCGGTAGGCGCTAACGGCTGCGGAAAAAGGGGGGGGGGGGGGGTCACGCGTGTGAATGTGTGTGTATGTGTGTGTGTGTGTGTGTGTGTGTGTGTGGTGTGTGTGTGTGTGTTGTGTGTGTGTGTGTGTGTGTGTGTGTGTGTGTGTGTGTGTGTGTGTGTGTGTGCGTGCGCGTGCGTGTGCGCGTGCGCGTGCGCGTGCGCGTGCGTTTGCGTGTGCGCGTGCGTGTGCGTGTGCGCGTGCGCGTGCGTGCGCGCGCGCGCGCGTGCGCGCGCGCGTGCGCCGTGGGGGGGTCGGAGGTCGGAGGATGAATGATCGGGCGCGGTGGAGTGGAGGAAATGCGCGAGCACATTGGCGACGCAAGGGGGCCCGGGCAGGGGGGCAAGGAGACGGATGGATGGAGCGTCGACAGCGCGAGGGGAGGGGGGGCGGGGGGATGGCTGAGGATGGAGGCTCAGGAAGGGCGCGCGAGACGGCGTGAGCGAGTAGCGGCTCGACGAGAAGGATGCGACGGAGGATGGGGGCAAGAGGCCTTGCGGCAAAGGAAAAAGGACGGGCAGGAGGGGCGGGTCACGCATGGCGAGAGACGACGCGATGACCCCCCTCGCATCGCCGCCGCCAGGCCAGCAACGCAAACGTCGAGGAGCTGGGCGCGCCCCCAGCCAGGAGAAAGCCGACGGGAAAGGGTAGGCGCCGGGGCAGCGTCGCGTCTTGCACGCGGCGCGCATCGCAGAGGAGCCACGTTCACAGCGCATGCAATACCATCAACGCAATGTTGCCATGATGTTATGATGTTGCACTCCTCCTCGCCCCTCGCTGCCTCATCGCCGTCTCCTCTCCCCCCCCCCCATCCGCCACTATGTAGTCATGGGGGCCGATTACTATCCAAAACGTCTGCCAGTGCGGGCGAAACGTCGCAGCGCGCGCGCTAGATTCCGACTGCGTAAGAAGCACGCGCGCAAGGATGCACATGGGGGTGCCGCTTACAACTGCAAGGTGCATCGCGTTAGCAGACTGCCCGACGACGGCAGTCCTAACCCGCTTGGGCTGACCATCGTCGAAAGAGCGCAGGTTGCCATCGCGGGTCACACGCGCGCGCTTCCACGCAGGAAAGCGTTGCGTGTACAATAGCTCAGCTGGCGTGAACCATCGGCCGGACTGACCGCCAGCCCATCTGATTCCTGAATTCCGAGTCAAAGTGCGCAGCGACCCATCGGGCCGACTCAGCATTTGTCGGTCGGCCAATGGATTTTGATTGAGCTGATATGCGCGGCCAGGCCAGTTTAAGTTCATTGCATGCAAGCCTTTTCGCGTTCAATGGTGGTCAACGCCTCCCTGAAGACGACATACTCAGATTCGTCAGTGGAAACGCGCGGGAGACTCGACGCAGCCCGCCTCGCCTTGACGAACTTCCTGGACAGGCTCCATTCGAGTTCAGCACGCAGCCCAAGCGCACTGAGACTGCAAACGGTATGTAATCGAGGTGGTGCGGCCTGTGCAATCTCTGCACGAAGCGCATCATACTTTCAGACGGCGCAACGGTCTTAGTCGTGTGAAACATAATAATGTATGTGCGAACCCTGCGAGTCGGAATACCAGGGTCGAAAGAATCAACCACTGTGTCGTGAAATATGTAGTAAAGGTGTCCTAGGTGGTCAACCAAAATCGCGTGCACGAGCTTCTCTACATTCTCCTGCAACACGATTGCCCCCTGTAGTAGGCGACGGTGTCCACGCCATGCCAGGATATACCATGTTTATACCTGCTTCGGCATTTTGATCTCTGATCAAAGAGAAGTCTGTACACGATGTGCCAGCAGCGTGGCAGTCGGCCGTCGTGAGGCAGCAGTGCTTGCGGTGCGTGGCACACCACGCAGCCCGTCGCAAAGCTCTTCCACCCATGATTGCGGGGGAGAAACACTGCATTATCATCGACGGCGCCGTGTTATTCTTGGCTAGCGTGACCATGGAAGCGAGAGCAAAAACAAAGAAGGATGCGATGTCACCAAGATGGCAAGCGTCACTTCGCACCTCTAGTGGGTGGCGTTGTAATTCAGCAAGGCTTGTAGGCAGCCGCTCGATAGCATGCAACAGCCGGGGGCTCGAAACTGCATCAGCAGCTGCTTCGCGCCAGCGACCGAGGGCAGCGTGCAATTGGCGTAGGGCAGTCTCGGACGCACCAATGCCACTGAAGCTGGTGGAGAGGGTGGGCGCAGCGAATCTCTCCGCCGGGTCTGCCAGCGAAATCCCGGCGATGGAGCCGCAGCCGCCGTCGTCGCCGCCGTCGCCCATGGGGATCGCGGGGTGGTCGGGCGGGGGGGGGTCCTCATCTCAGCCGCCGACGTCGCCGACGCTGTCGCCCCCCCGCGTCCCACCGCAGGACCGGTCTCGTCACCGCCTACCTTGCCCCAGACGACGTGACGACGAAACGAAGAGCAAACGACTAACGAAACGGTGGCGACTGTGGCGATGGCGACGACTGCGTCGAAACGACGACTCGACCCGACGACTTGACGACTCGACGACTCGAATCGACTCGACGGCTCGACGACGGCGACGCGGCGGCGAGGCGACGGCGACAGCGACGTTGCGCGGTCCCGGTGGCCAGCGCTGCGTCCAGCCAGTCGCCCGGCCAGGACGCGGCATGGCACCGGTTATGTACGGCGCGATCATCGCCGCGAGGCTCGCCAGCTTGGCGCGGCCCTTGCACGCGATGACGAAGAGCGTCGAAAGGGATGTCAGGGTCAAGGGCAGGGTCGAGGTGGGACGACAGCGGGTCAGCATGCAATGCGCTGGAACCGCCGTGAATGCGTGCTGCAGTAACTGTACGGTATCGCAAGATGGACTGATGTGGTAGCACAGTGTATGTTTGGGCGCCCCACGGCTGCGCTTCCCGCACATTCTCGAACTCGAAAGCGTGCAATATCCCAGCGTGTTCGTCGAGCACTGGTGCAGCGCATACATCACCCAGTAGGTGCCAATGAGAGAAGAGAGCAATGTTCGCCACAGTGACGGGTCTCACGCGCCCAGTGAACACCGCGCGTGCCTTCATGACCGCAGCGACGCAACCATCGGGTGCATGTGCACGGTCACACACAGCGTATATAAAAACGATCTCACCAGCGAACGAATTAACATTGGATTGCCCATCCCAGGGGCGCAGCAGCAAAATCTCATCTACCACTTCTGTTTTGGACCGTTCAATCCAATGCTGTGCGTAGGACTCGGGAAAAAAAACATATTCCCAGGACAGTAACTCCGTGGCCCATCAAAGCCAGCGTCTACGTGGGCACGCTTGCCCAGGATGCCTGGGAATGTCAGGTGACGAGGCTGCGGCGGCACAGGCGTTGGCGTCGGCACTCGTCTCAGCAGACGGCGTTTACCGGGCCGCGGCGCAAGACTCGCGGGCGGCGGTGGCGGTGGTGGTTCTGGACCACGCGGCGATATTCCCCGGGACATTCGCCACCGGCGTGGCGCGCAAACACTGCAGACACTGCGAGCGGCCCGAACGGCTATAGCAAAAATAAATGCGTAGACGGAGCGCGCAGAACGCGCGAGCGGGGCCCCCGGGACTCCCGGGACCATTGGCCGCGGAAGGCGCGGGCGAGAAAGCCGTGGATAAGGAATCCAGGGCCCCGCGACTACGAGCTGCAAAACAACGTGGCCAGGACAGGAGAAGGAAGTCGGATGTCGCCGTGGCGGCGTGGTCTTGCTCTGGCCATGGCCCGCAGGAATCTAGCGTGAGTCTGCGCGTCGCGTCCGCTCGCTCTAGACCGGTGAGTGTTAACCGACCCCTAAGATCCTCGGGATGCGTGACTGCGCCCTCCATTGCGGTGGCCTCCTGAAGACCCAAATAATCGAATGCCATTAAAGGGAACCTGCTACCCAATGTAATGATAAGTGTCGAAATCGCGTGTAATGAGTCGAACTCTGATGTACCTCATGGAAGAGTGATCGGGATCATGCGCGCGATGGGGCGAATGGCTGCAGCATCGGAATCGCTTCTTTGTGCGACGTGTCCGCATCGATTTAACGCATGGTTGAATTATCGGAATCAGTCGCGCGATGGTCTGGTCAACAACTTAACTCGCGGTTGAAGTATCCACTCGCGCGAGGGGCGCGTGGAACTCGACTGAAAATATGGGAGCCACCTCCCCGCATGCATGCGGCGAACCACCCCCCCACAGACATGCGGGGAAACACCTTCCTACATGCATGTAGGGAACCACCTCCCCAAATGTCCGTGGGGGGCCACCTCCCCACATGTGCGTCGGGAGCAACCCCCCCACATGCCTGCGGGGAACCGCCCCCCCCCCCCCCTCCCCCCCCCATTCCACCTGCCTGTAGGGGGGCCCCTCCCCACGCCATGTGGGGGGGGGGGCACCCCCTGCGTGCATGTGTGTGTGTGTGTGTGTGTCTGTGTGTGTGTGTGTGTGTGTGAGTGAGTGAGTGTGTGTGTGTGTGTGTGTGTGTGTGTGTGTGTGCGCATGTGCGTGTGTGCGTGTGCGTGGGGGGGGGGGGGGAAAGGGGGGGGGGGGGGGGGTCAGTGCAATTGTTTTAGCTCAGACCGCGCGGCAGTCCAGCTGCGGGTGCAGTCCCAGGGCCCTAGTAGGACTAGGGCCAAAACGGCGGCGGGCAGCGTGCACGCCACAAACATGAAAAGCATGTACATCATGCGTACACGGTGGCACGGGCGGCAGAGGGGCAGGGGAGTGCACTCTTCACACTGGGTGAGTACAATGCTGCCCCGATGCCGCTCCCTACAAGCGTGAAGCGCTGCGCGCAGTCATCGCCTATACCGGCCCACAGGCCAATGCGCCTCAAGCAAAGTGCGGCCTGAGGCTCAAAAATATAAAATATGAAATATGAATGTCTAGACTCACTAGTCCAGACTGTCGTCTCAATTTACGTGCGCACATCACCGTAGCCCTCACTAGGCCCATGCAGCGGCCGCAACAGGACCTCACGGGCTCGCAGGCCCTGGAACGGCGGCCCGACGCTGGGCCATCCGCTCCTTGGCTCTCTCACGCTGTCCGCGGCGCAGCCGCAGACGGTGTGCCTCCTCATCCTCCTGTTCAGCAGTAGGCGCCATGCTGAACAGTCCGTGGCGGAGGAACTGCGATAGCACCTCGTTAGGCTGCACGGCCTTTGTCAGCACGTCCGCCAGCATGTGGCTATTGGGCAGCCACTTGAACTTGATGGCCTCCTGCTCGATCAAATCCTTGGCCACCAACAAGTCGATGAGGGTCTGCCGAGACACCGGCATCGAGCCGATCTTGGACGTGTGGTCGTAGAGCGACTTCGCATCCGTCACCAGCGCCCCCGGAACCTTCAGCGCCAGCCTCCAGTCCCCTTGCAAGGGCGGCTCCCCGTGCAAGACTGCCTCAATCAGCAGCCTGAAGTAGAGCTGCCGATCCAAAGCCACGGACATAGCTGCAGACTCTGCGGCCATCGTAGATCCAACAACTCGTGTAACAGTACTACTCTGGAACTCCACTAGAAAATACACAGCTAGCTCCTTCAACACTCGGGTATCCGCAATCATACTCATGAACCCCATCTGGCTCTTACAGCCGGGTTCCTTCGCAAACGAAGCGTCCATAAGTGTGAGCACCTGCAAGCGCTCGATGTCCACACGGCGGATCCGGAGAGTCGCAAGACCTCTCTTGTCGTAGTCCTGAAGCCGGTCGATGATGTCATTGAACACTCGCAGGCGCAGTAACCTCCGACCTTTCGGATCCTTCTGCGCGAGCGCCGACGCACTGTACGCGAGTTGTGGCACCACGCGTGCGACAGGCCAGCGCACCTTCTGGAGCAAGCTCCGGAAGTCGTGGTGCTCTTCGGGAGTCATCTCCCGCTCCTCGTCGCCCCCCCTTGCAAGGGGGTGCTTTGTCAGCTTGCCGATGTATTCGTGCATGCTGATCTCGATGTGATCGGGGTGGCGCCACCACTCCCCACCGAGATAGGCGACTGCCTCCTTGTCATTGCCCTCCTTCCAGTGCTTGATGTTGAAACGCCTGTTGATATTCGCCTTCACCTCCTGGTACTGGGGGTCGCGCGGGCCCCCAAACAGCACGCCGTCGTCGACGTGCAAGGTCAACATAGCAATCAACTTGCCGGTCGCCCGATAAACGAAGACAGCTCGATCACAGCGCAGCTCCACAAAGCCGACCTCGTCCGTCAGCACCTGGCGGGCTCGGAGATACCACAACCGAGGCGCCTCCGTCAAACCGTGCGCCCCTTTCAGCAGACGAAGCAACGCATAAGGCCGCGCAGCCGGCCATCCAGCGCCGTCGACGGCCGGGCGCCCGTCCTTAGGAGCCCTCACGTACAGCTCCCGCTCCAGCTTCAGCCCGGACAGGAACGCAGTCGCTACGTCGAAGCACTCGAATGTCCAATCCATCGCCATTGTGATAGACGCACACACCAGCACGGCCAAAGGGGAAGTAGTAGGCGAATCCGTCCTGAATAGACCAAGCTGCGGGTCGAGATGGCCAGGGATGATCAAGCGCGACTTCGCCTCCAACTCCGGCCCTCGCCCCCGGTTCGTGCGAACCGAACGCATGGGCACCGAGATGATCTTATCCTTTGGAATGCTCTTTTCCTCCTCCTCGGTGACCAGCTCGACCGTGTTGTTGGCGATCCATTGCCGCCACTCGGCGGCATCGGCCTCGTCGGACTTAGCCTTCTCGTGCTGGTCGAAGTGACGTGGGTCTAGCTCCTTCGCGTTCTGCTTCATCACGAGTGCGAACACGTCGTGCTCGTACCGCGCCTCCTGCAGCCATGCGTCATACACCGATGACACGTTGATCCACTCCTCGTAAGTCATCGGCTGCCGTACAAGACCCTCCGGAGTGTCCAAATAGTACAACCCCCGTGCCTGAGCGTCCGGCTTGTCGTGGTAGAAGAGCGTGAGACCAACCCAGCTGTCCTCCATGCGCTCGTTGGTACGGCTCGCGCCGTCGTCCTTGTAGGCACACTGGCCCGTGGCGGAGAGCATCACCGACAGGCGATTGCACTCCCGGTGGCGGTCGTGATCATAGAGTCTCCGCCGTGGCTCTCGATGCACGCGTACTCCTCGTACGACCTTCTGAACGAGCGTGGGGACGCCATCCAAGGCATTCTGGTCGAACCACTCCTGGGGCCCCG
Source organism: Prorocentrum cordatum (assembly GCA_963575745.1). Taxonomy (NCBI): domain Eukaryota; class Dinophyceae; order Prorocentrales; family Prorocentraceae; genus Prorocentrum; species Prorocentrum cordatum. Next base: position 156,088 of record CAUYUJ010015215.1, read on the forward strand.
AGTGCACCACGGCGTTCATGGCCACCTCGCGGAGAGCCGCCAAGCCACTCGTAGGGGCAGCCTGCAGACGCGATCTCTTAATGCAACTCGGCACGTCATCTACCAGGAACTTCCGCTTCCGCTCGAGCTCGAAATCGTCTCTGGGAATCGGCGGCACCGAAGGGCCGCCAGAGCCCGTTGCTCCCGGAGGAGCTTCCGGGTACATTCCAGAGGACATCCGGCCTGGGGGGGAACGAGACCGGGCCATCCTCGGAGGCGGAAGCTGCGGGAACTGCTCCTGCTCAGGTGGCTCCTCCTCCTTAGCCTGTGCCTCAATGGCGTCCGGGGCCCTCAGATCCACATGAGGCTGCCTGGACCCCTCGAGCTCACTATGTCGGTCACGCTCCTTCTTCAGGAATGTCTTCTTGACCTTCTGAACCTTCACCTTGGGCGTGGCGTCCACGATGTCGTGGTAGGCGCGATCATCTCGCTGCTGCGTCAGCCGCACGTCCGTCTGGATGGACTCCGCAGCCGCGGCCTCCTGGGAGGAGGCGTGCCGGAGCTGCTCACGAGCAACGAGTAGCACGCGACCACGCCATGATACGTAATACCGGCTGTTGGATTCCTTCGCGATCACAGTCGCAGGACCCTGCCATCTTTCAGGATCTTGCCGACGACGTCCCTTGAACGGATTCGGCGCCCAGAAATACACCCGCGATCCTGGGCACAGATCGCCGACGACCGCCGGCGCCTGTCGCAGCAGCGCCCTCCGCACCTTGTCCGTCGCGTCGCGCTCCAGCAACATCATCTTGGCTGCGGTGCGGATTTGAGACGAACGCCAAGCTATGCCCTTAGCGCCGAGAACCGACATGAGAACCTCATCGTCGTCCCTGTTAGTCACCTCCGTAAAATTCAAGATCCGCCCGAAGACAGCCTGCTCCGGGGTCAACCCATTGCGGCTGATCGTCGAATTCTTCGCGTTGACGATGGCAGCCAGGGCCACAGTAGACATCGACTTGCCCTGGACGTGGAACTCGTGCACCACCTTGCCCCAGATAGTGCCGAGCAATCCTCCGTGGCGCTCTGCCAGGCCATGCTGCCATGCTGCATGAGCCCCCGTCGTTTTCGTATTAATACCGAACTGCTCCATCAGCGCGTTGAAGTAGCCCTCGAACTCGCCGCCCTGGTAGATCACGATGTTCTCTGGCACGCCGTAATGCTTGAACCACTCGTTCATGATCTGGCGCGCTACGTGCTTGGCCGTCCTATTCTTGAGAAGGCATGCGCAGTGCCATCCCGTACCAGCGTCCACCATGCTGAGGACCACCAGCTGCTCCTTGGCCGCGCCCCGTAGGTACTTCACGTCGATCACAACCGTCACATTGAAGCCGAATGGTCGCACGTCCGCCGTCCCCTGCACTGGGCGGGGCGGCGCCTCCGACTCAGCGCAAGTCGGACACTGCCAATGCTTCGCGTATGCCAACGCGTTGGGCGTTGCACCGCCGAGACGCAGCATCTTGATGAACGTCGGTCGACTGGGGTGTCCAAGACCGCGATGGGCCTTCCGCACGGCACGTCGCGTACTCCGGGGAATCTTCGTCATGATGTCCTGCCGCACCACCTCCGGAAGCTCCATCTCTGACCAGGAGGCTGCAACCTCCTCCTCCTCCGCAGGGTGCTGCATGGACTCCTCCTTCACCGTCTTCTGCAAAGCCTCGCGAATCTCGGCTCGAATATCCTGCGGTGTCTTGCCCCACTCAGGTTTCTCCGAAACGTTTCCGGGAGCCTCTCCAGGACCATGCTCCGCGGGCTCGGGCCCATAACTCCTGGGCTCCTCCGTGGGGTCCGGGAGGTGCGCCGCAGGGAAACTCGAGTTCTCGAACTGCCGGACCAAATGGTCCGCGGCACCGGTCATCGCAGCCTTGGCGAACTCCTCCGCGCAGCTTCCGCGCGCAGCCTTGCAAACCTCAGGGTTCGCCAACGCCCTCGTGGTGTCCTGGAGGCAGATCGCGTCCTCGAATGCTGGGTTCGACTTCGTTGCATTCACGGGTGGCTGGCTCCAGACTGTCGGTTGCGCGTGGTCCATTACCATGGCTGCGCGTCCCCTTGCAGCTTGCCGCTGCATCACCTCGTCCGTGAACGAGAGCAACATGCGGTACTCGGTCCGCTCTCGGCGTTGCCGGCGCACTCGCATAGGCCTTCGCTGGTCGACACTCTGCAGTCGACTCCATGCCGTAGGAGGCGGGGACAAAGCCACGAAGTCTGGGTCAACTGCAACCAGGTACGCCCGTGCCTCGCTCCTGCCCTGGACCGTCAGGAGGTCGAACTCTGGCGCTGTGATGGGCTGGTGGGCGCCCCATCCCATGTTTGTCGCCAGGATCGTGAGTTGGCAAGCCCATGCGAAGATCTCCACGATCCTCCAGGGCCCCGGTCGCCGCCGGGTCTCCCGCCGAAAGGGTAGTACACGTTCCTCCTGGTAGTGCTTGAAGGCGCCCTGCTCCTGCCGATCAGCCCGAAGCGTCCTGTTCGCCATTTCCTCGATCATCAAAACCTCCAGCTCCTTCAGGTTGCTCCGGGCAAGCCTGCGAGCACCTTTCGTCATAAAAACCTCGTTGTCCGCGTTTTCCATGAAAACCTCCTCGTCACTCGATGCCGTCTCCGCGGACTCCGGGTCGTTGGTGTGATAGTGGGATGTACTCAGCTCTGAATTGCCTGCGTCCTGGCCATCGTTGCTATCAGAATCGTGCGTGTCCTCCTCCTCGACGGTCTCGGCGACGCTGCGCTCATCCTTCTCCTCGTGGCTCGCCGTTCCGCTTAACGTCTCGTCGGCGAGCTCGTCCTGCCCTTCAGGCTGTCCGACGGGGAAGGCACTCGCGACCGGTGCCGGGAAATCCAGCAATGACACGCACGGATGCCCGGACGCAGCCGAGACCAACGGCTTGGTCACACCGTTCGCCGTGAAAGTACCGTTCCTGAAGCTGACTGCTGCGTCCCACTCTGCCATCTCGTCAGGGCCGATGAGACCTGGCACCTCGACATCGACCTCGGAGATCACAACCTTGCACACCATTGATGCCAACTGTGTAGCACCACGCACGCTCTGACAAGAGCGGCACGCCTGGGCCGAACTTGAAGTACTCGCGCTGGTTGATGCTGTGGTACGGCACGCCCATGGCATCCAAAGTCTTCTGCAGCTCGACGTGCCACGGACGTCCACCGACAGCCCGCTTGCAGCCCGTGTCAATCATAGCCAGCCCCGCGGGCAAGACAACAAGCATGACGGACTGCTCGTCTATCACCTTGCGGGGGGCACTCCTCTCGGGTAGTGACCATGTGGGCCGCAGATCCCCCTTTTGCTGCCCAAGGGTCCGCGCCCTTTACTGCCCAGGGGTCCGCGCCCTTTGCTGCCCCAGGGTCCGCGCGCTGCAGTGAGTCCTCCTCATCCGCCTTGGGCTTCTCCAGCGTGTAATGGATCACCGACTTCAACGAACACTTCTTGCACTTCGCGAAGATCACGGTGCCGTTTGACTGCCACTTCAGCTCGTCCGCCGGATGAGAACACGCAGCCTGCTGCTGCATGAGCTCTGGGTCGAACTTCGCCTTCGGACCTGGGACCAGCCTCTCGCCGTCGAACTGCGAGTCGTACATGGCTCGGTGCATCTGCTGCTTCTCCAGGTCGCTCTGCGTGGCACCGGCACTCATGACGTAGCTCCGTCCAGAGGCAGTGACTACGCGCGGGGCTCCAGATGCGGCTGGAGATGCCGTCGCAGCGGCAGGCGCACCTGAGCTCGCGGCTCCTGGAGGCGCTGGAAGATGAGCACGTCGTCGAACTCCCTCCATGTTCTTCCACACGCTTCCGACCCCCTGCTGCTCAGGAGATGTAGGCAGTGCACGCTCTGGCAGAGGTGCCTGATCACGTCGCTTCTGCAGGCCGTCGTAGACCTCGCCTGGGTTCAATCGGGCATGCATCTCCGACTCCTGCTTCTCTATCAGCGCGAGGCGGTCCAGCAACTCAGCTTTGTCGCGCTGCAAGACCTCCAGTCGTTTCTTCTCCTCGCTCTTCCTCACGTCCTCGGAGGCTCCTGCCATGGCCCAGTCCTCGTCCTTAGGAGCGGCGGCGGCCTCCCCAGTCGGAGCGGCGGACGTTAGTCATGGCGCAGCTCCGTCTGGGATGCCCCAAGGAGGTTCCCCCGGAACATTCGAACCTGTAGTCTTCGATGCCCCCTTCGCCGACGCCGCCGCCGCGGCATCCACCACGAATGCAGGATGGGCCCTCGCAGGGCCACTGGTTGGAGAGAAGTCCGGCTTCTCGCAGCAGCGCGTGTAGAGGTTGAGGCGCGCGATGCGGTCGTTCTTCGCGATGAAGTGGGTGGTTGCCGGCGGCGCCAAGTAATCCCTGAAGATATCCTGACGCGGATACCAGCTGCAGAAGATCTCATCCATCTCCTCCGGCGTGAACGGCAGCTCCTTATCCTCCCGCCGCTGATCATTATCGTCCTCGCTGGCCTCATCCTCCTCGCTGGCCTCATCCTCCTTCTTCACCTCGGCCTCCTTCTTCACTTCCTTGCTGCTTCTCGCCTTCTTCCTCTCCTTCTTCTCTTCTTTGCTGCTCCTCGCCTTCTTCTTCTTATTCTCTTTCTTCTCTTCCTTCTCTTCCTCCTCGCCGCGGCCTTCCGGTGTACTCCGCGACCTCGAACGCGATGAGGCCCCCTCCTCGGGCGGGGGAGGGGCGCGATGCTCGCGGAGAACAGCTCCCCGATCGCGGTGGCGGTCGTCACGACGATCTCGACGATGATCTTCACGATGCTTGGTGTCGCGATTCCCGCCTTCACCGCGCCGATCATCGCTGTGCTTAGTATCGCGATTTCCGCCCATCACGATCTTGAACATAGTTGCCGTGATCTCATCGAGATCCACCTCAGCCGCCGTACAAGGCTTCGACGTGGTCAGCTGCAGCCGCATGAGGCGACCCTGGACGAAGTCGAGAGCCTCGAAGCGGCCTTGCTTGAAGAAGATGGGCTTCTTGTTCGCCACACGCTCCACGATGTGATGGGCCGTGGCAAGGCCAGGAAACTCCGACTCCACGCTGTGCCCCTTTGGGTGGGTGTTGGCCAGGATGCGATGGCAACGCACGCATGCACCCTCGTCCTCCTGATCCCCCCCGCGCCTGGCAAGGGCGCGCGCGCGTTCATCACTGCCCTGTCCGGGCCCGGGGCCATCGTCGGCGTCCCGGCGTAGACTTGGCGCAGGCATACTCTTGGGTCGAGGATTCATGACGATCCGCCCTGGAGCATCGGCTCGGACCTCCACCGGATGCCTCTGGGCAGGCACCGACTGGGGAGCGCGGCGCCATGGGGCGCGGCCACGACGCTCCTCGGCACTGCCTGCCATGCCAACCCAGTGGATGACCGGCCCATGCACCTGCCTTGGAACCGGCGGCTTCGCAGAGCTCCGCTGGTTGGGCGACGCTGGCTGGCCACTCTTAGGCCCGGTCTTGTTGTACGGCTCACGCTCGCCACTCTTCACCCTGGGGCACTCCGGGTCGCCACGCCAGTGGCCGGGCTGATCACAGTCAGCACACCGGCTGTTAGCCTTGCGCTGGCCCGTCGGCTTGCGACCAGCCTGGAAGGAGCCGCTGGCGTTGATCTTCTTGGGGCCCCGCTGCCGAGGGGCAACGAACCCACGCTTCTGACGCTGTACTGCCGTCTTCTGCTTGGCCCTCCAGCCGGCCAAGAACGCCTCCTGAAGATCATCCGGTGCCTCGTACTCCTCGTCGTCAGGCCCATCGTTGTCCGACGCCAGCTCCTCGTCGACCTCAGCGCCGTCCTCGAAGAGGGTGCCCTCGGCCCCTCCGGGGTCTCCGTCGTCCTGGTCGTCTGCTTCCTCTTCGTCGTGCTGCGCCTCCTCCAGGTCGCCGTCGTGTTCATCGTAGTCTTCACCGTTCTCCACCTCGTGCGCATGCTGGCCAGAGCGCCCTCGAAGCACGCGCGGCCTACGAGCCAAGAGAGGGCGCGGGTAGCGACCGCCCGAACTCCCAGAGGAGCGCCCGTGCTCACGCTGCGCCGCCACAAACGGCGAGCGGCGAGGGAGCACCGAGCGCTTCTCGGTGTCGTGCACCTTCGAGTAGGCTGCCTTCAGCACGACCTCCATCCGCTTCGAGTCGTAGATGCCGCCGCAATTGAAGAGCACCTGCGCTCGCTCCCTTTGCGACAGCCCAGCACCACGGAGCATCTTGCTCGCCAGCGCGCGATCACTGATCGCTGAAGTGGGATCCTCGAGCTGCAACTCCATGCGCTTCTTGCGCAAGTACGTTGTCCAGTCCATGATGGGCTGACCTGCCCGACGGTGAGCACGCTCCCACTCCTGATGCACCTGATCCAGGCGCTCGTGGTCCATCTTCTCGAAGGCGTCATCGTAGATAGCGAAGATGGTCTCGAGCGTGTCCTCACGCCGGAGGTCCGACGCGTCCAGCACCTCGATGAGCTCCTTGGCCCGACCTGTCACCTGACTGTAGATGATCAGGCCCAGCTCCACGTCGGAGAGCTGGTTGAGGTTGCGGATGACCTCCGCAGCCTTGCGCCACTCTCGGTACTTCTTGGTGCTAGTGCCGACGGCACCGTCGAAGTCCGGGAGCTTCACCTGTGACAGCAGTAGGCGTGCACGCCTGGGGCCGCTGTCGCCACGATCCCGCTGCATGGCCAGGATATCCCTCTGGGTCTCGGCCATCACGCGCAGGACCGCGTGCAGGTCCCGAGAACCTGCGCCGGCGGAGGACCCCGCCTCCGCGTCCGAGCCGTCGTGGCTGCCGGCCATGGCGGCGCGCGCGGGTGGTCGCAGCCACCCGAGCAGAGCACGCAGTGCGTCCGCTGGAGCTTACAAGCTCCGCTACCAATGTCAGTGCAGTTGTTTTAGCTCAGACCGCGCGGCAGTCCAGCTGCTGGTGCAGTCCCAGGGCCGTAGGAGTAGGGCCAAAACGGCGGCGGGCAGCGTGCACGCCACAAACATGAAAAGCATGTACATCATGCGTACACGGTGGCACGGGCGGCAGAGGGGCAGGGGAGTGCACTCTTCACAGGTGGGTGGGTGGGTGGGTGGGTGGGTGGGTGGGGTGGGGGTGGGGGGGGGGGGGGCGTGTCAGCAGGGGGCCACCTCCCCGCGCGCCCGCGGGGGGCCGCCCCCCCCCCCCCCGCGCGCCTGCAGGGGGCCACCTCCCCACGCGGCTGCGGGGCCCTCCCGCGCACGCACGCGCGCGCGCGCACGCGCACGCGCACGCGCACGCGCGGGCCCCCTCAGAAGGGCCCAAGAGGCTCCAAGAGGGCCCCAAATACAGCCCCAAGAGGGCCCCAGAGTGCCCCAGAAGGTTATATAACCAACGCCTCGGGTTATATGGCTACCTGAGCCCTTGTGGGCCCCTCCCGGAGCCATCCCGGGGCGCTTCGGGCCCCTCTGAAGGGGCCTGTGGGGGCGGGGGGCGCGGGGAAGGGGGGGGGGGCGGGGGGGGGGGCGGGGTGGGGGGGTGGGGTGGGGTGGGGGGAAGGATGTGTGGTGTGTGTGTGTGTGTGTGTGTGTGTGTGTGTGTGTGTGGTGTGTGTGTGTGTGCGTGTGTGTGCGTGTGTGTGCGTGTGTGCGTGTGTGCGTGTTGCGTGTGTGTGTTGTGTGTGTGCGGTGTGTGTGCGTGTGTGTGCGTGTGTGCGTGTGTGCGTGTGCGCGTGTGCGTGTGCGTGTGCGTGCGCGTGTGCGTGTGCGTGTTGCGTGTTGCGTGTGCGTGTGTGCGTGCGTGCGTGCGTGCGTGTGCGTGTGCGTGTGAGTGTGCGTGTGCGTGTGCGTGTGCGTGTGCGTGTGCGTGTGAGTGTGCGTGTGTGCGTGTGCGTGTGCGTGTGCGTGTGTGTGTGTGTGTGTGTGTGTGTGTGTGTGTGTGTGTGTGTGTGTGTGTGTGTGTGTGTGTGTGTGTGTGTGTGTGTGTGTGTGTGTGTGTGTGTGTGTGTGTGTGGTGTGTGTGTGTGTGTGTGTGTGTGTGTGTGTGTGTGTGTGTGTGTGTGCGTGTGTGGGGTGGGGCGGGGCGGAGCGGGGCGGGGTAGGGGGTGGGGCGGGGTGGGGCGGGGTGGGGTGGGGGGGGGGGGAGGGGGGGAGGGTGAAAGGGGAGGAGGGGGGGGGGAGGGAGGGAGGGGGGGGCGCTGCCATGCGGGGAGGTGGCCCCCCGCGGGCACGCGGGGAGGTGGCCCCCCGCAGGTGCGCGGGGAGGTGGCCCCCTACAGACACGCGGGGAGGTGGCCCCCCCCACATGCGCGCAGGGGGTGGCCCCCCACATGGCGCGGAGAGGAGTCTCCCCTGCCGTGCCCGGCCGCCAGCGCGGATCCTCGCACTAGCGCTCTCTGCCACTTGTGCTGCCCCCTGCGGCCTCCGGCTGCACAGGCGGCTCCGGCGCTGCGCGGCCCTGCCCAGCCCGGCTGCTGCTCCCGTCGAGCTTGACGGCACGATCATCGACGATCATCGACGATCTGTCCACGTCCCGGTGGTTCGCCCTTCGCCACGCTCACTTTGTGCCGTGTTACCTCCAGGACGGCGCCTGGATTCCCTGCGTCCGCCTTTTCGTTCGGCTCCAATTGAGATCGACCCTGGTCGTCATATTATCCGACCGTGTGCTGTGGAAGACTCACCGCCTTGGCTGCTGGTCTTCGCTCATCGATCATCTTGTAACGACGCGTGTGGTCGCCTCCATGGTTCTGAATACAGATCTTGCCTATCGGACTTCCTTCGCATGACTTGCATGCGCAGTCTCCCAGAGTTGAGGCTCTCTGGCACTTCCTGTCTTGCCGCTCCCTGGTCCCATGGCCGCCTCACTGCTCCCTTCTCTCCGGCGCAAAAGCACAAGATCTTCATGCTTTGAGCGTGATGCGCCGCCCTCGGCTTCCCCTCCCCCTTCGCGCCTCTCATGCTCCTATTGTGCCTAATTTGGTCCCGTGATGTTCCTCGGCTGCCCCGCCCGCGTCTTGGTTCCAATCGCCGCGACTTACAAGTCGCGGCGGCCCCGGCGAAACGCCCAAGCTGTGCAAGAGGGTAACTTGTCGCTCCGCTCCACGGGGCGGGAGGCTGGGAAGGCTCGGGACGCTGACGCCTGGGAACTGGGAAGGGGACGCGCCGAAGCGTGGCAGGCCAGAACCAGTGGCGCGACACGCTAGGCAAAATCTCCCGACCGCACGCCCTGCACCTTCTGGGGAGCGGCGAGCCTCCTCAGAAGGCCGCCACCCCAATCACCCTGCCCCTCGTCCGCGCGCTGCCAGAAGTTCCCAACTTTCCCCCACCTCTCTCGCTCCCCCGTCTGGGCACCAGAGCTCTCCCCCCCCCCCGCCTTGGCGGGCAAATGAGCCTCACTCCGCTCCTTCCTCTTCCGCCGTCCTCATGCCTCAGAGCCCGAGGAGAGCTTAAATGCAGCGATGAAAGAGGGCGAGGCGGGGGGCTGAAGGCAGGGGGCTCCCTCCGCCCCCAAGTCTGTCGTGAGAGCTGGCGGCCGCCCAAGCCGTCAGGATCGCCATTGTCGTCTGCCGGGTCCGCATGTACGGGGAATGGAAGAAGCGGATCGTCTCGTTTCCTGCCCCTCCGATCTGCGGGGCCTTCGAACCCATGTGGGCCCCCAGAGTACCATGTGTTAGGTAGCAGCTCCTGGGCTGTCTTCGCGGGTGAGATGAAGCCAGGTTGAGGGGCGATTGGGCGGCATTGAACAAGAAATTGCTCCGACTAAAGGCCTCGAAAACATCCAGGACTCCCACCAACCCTCCAGGGAGGACGATCAGGAGAAGCAGTCCCAGAAGCGTCCCACAAGCAGTGCTCTGTGTACGGGCATCACGCATGGATGGGTATCGGAGGCGTGCCCGAGCGTGCGACAGAACATGTTCCCTGCTCCTCGAACCGATCAAGTTTCATCGTGCGGATAACATGTTCGAGAAATACCGTAACAATATTCAATTGCGCTTCATACAGAGTGTGAAGATGACCGGCTGGAATGATGATAGCAAGGAGGAGGAGGTCCCCAGAGGTCTTCGGAGGCAGAGAAAACCCAAGCGCGTCCGAAAGGCATGATGATTATGATACTGATACTGATACTTATCATGATGACGATGATGATGGTGAGGAGGAGGAGTAGGAGGAGGAGGAAGATAAAGGGGGTCATGAGGATGAGGATGAGGATGACAACCACCCAAATTTACGATGCTTCTTTTTTCTCAGGGCGTGGCCCATGGACCTCTCGACACCATCCTGGGGGACCAGTTCTTCGCCTTAGATCGTTTCTTGACGGTCCCATTGGCCCGAAGGACGATAATGGCGAACAACGTCCGGACGAGGACGAGGACAAGCACGAGGACGACGAGGACGACGAGGACGACGACGAGGCTCACACACAGTCGACCCAGACATGCAAGGCCTGTGTTTCTTAAACCCGACGTCTTTCCCCAGGGCCAGCTTCTCATCCACAGCCCGCTGTTGACGGCCCCCCAAGTCCTGGCGACAGAGCCCCCGGGGGCCGAATGCGAAAAGCTTCCGCCTTGACTCGGCGGGGGTCGGAGGGACTTTCAGGTGGGGTAGGGGCCTGTCGGGCGCACGCTAGCATGGATTAGGGGACCCGCGGACATGGCACATGGGCACCAAATCCACGGATCGGGCAAACTACCCACCGACAAATTTCACCGACAAATTAAGCCATTGCCGCCTATTTGGCGACGGGGGCGTGCCGATTTCGAATGGAAGCGGAACCCGTCGCTAACCCACGTCGCCTCAATCTATGTTTGCGTAACATCGAAATTGGGCTTTTTCCCTCCCCCACATTCGGGATACAATCATCGCGCTACCAAGCGGGACGCTCAATAAAGAACGAAGGGGCTTTCCTGGCCACGGCGAACCTCGGTCACGAATAGGTTCCCCGACATAGGTCGAAGGAACGGCCCAAACACTGGAGACCGTCCTGAGAACCCCCGACGGGGACCCACCCGCGGCGCCCCTCCGACGAGGTCCCGGATCATCCTGCCGGCGGCCACGCCCTGCTCGAACCTCCCCTTCAGGCGCAGCCGCGCCCCGTGATCGGCGGGCGGCGGATGTCCCGTCCCGACTACCCACCCCCATATCCTCATCCGATGGCAGTGCGGGCGCCAGGGATACCAGTTCGAGCAGTTCTTCAGCGCAACGTTCGCCGCCGCTTATTAGACTGGCTCAACAATATGGACAATGGCCCACTTGAGCACAGATCCCCGGCACTCCTCTGGATGCATTCACTGTGGGCGCACCAGCACTTCGTACCTCCCCACTTCGGCTTTCCAACACTCCAAGACGGCCCACGATGCCCCCAAGCTCACCCCACGACGGCCCCAGAAGCGCACAAGAGGGCCCCAAGACTGCCCAAGAAAGTCTCTCGACGGACCGAGAGGCGCCCAGGACGGCCCAAGGCCCAAAGACGACCCCAAGAGGGAGCCCAGATGGGGGATCCGAACGGACATTTCGAGCCCTCGGCCCCGAGGGCCCCCCAGGAGGCCCCAAGAGGCTCCCAAGAAGCCCCCAAGAGGCCCCCAAGAGGCTCCAGAGAGGCCCCCAAGAGGCTCCCAAGAGGCCCCCAAGAGGCTCCCAAGAGGTCCCAAAACTGCTTTCAAGAGGCCCCCGAGCGCCCCGAAGAGACCCGAAGAAGCATCCATGAAAACTCTGACCCAGAACCAAGACGCGGTGGCGGGATTGGCCGAAGGCCACTAGATATACACATGTTGTTGGTATTAATGGAGTTACTGTTGATGTCGTTGGCTGTCGTTGCTCTTCATGCCAATCGTGCTATTAGTATTGCTGTCAATTTTGCGTATGTTGTCTGTGTTGCTGGTGTTACTGTGTTGTTAATTCGATATCTTCGCCGAATGTGTTTGTCCCGCCTGGGATCGTTGACCACAAGGCCGGCCGAACGACCATAAAGTTCGGTTTCTGGTATGTTTGCTGTTGTTGGTGGTGGTGCTGTTGGTGGTGGTGGTGCCGTCCTCGTCGGTTTTGTTATTATTGCTGCTTGTTGTTACTGTTGTTGTCGTTTGTTGTTGAATTTTTGTTGCCCAATACAACCTCAGGAGAGCCCCACCAACGGAAAACTCGTAATTGTCCCACTGGACAGCCATGAGACGTGTATGGCCTTTCCGCCGTCGGACTCCTATCCCTTCAACGCGCCTGCGATGTGACATTTAAGAAGTTGCCGTCGTAGTTGGTGCTGTGGCGGAGCGGCCCATGACCACATTTCAAGGGTAGACGCAGAAAAAAACATAGATCTCATCATCATCATCTAAATTGCACCACGTCGATGTTACCACGTGAATTGCGCACCGCATATATTCCCCGCTCGAAAATAATATTGGGATCGACCCCCCCCCCGACTTAACGAAACGCCTTGTTGCATTACAGTGTACAAGCGATTCTGCCCCATCTCCCATCCGAAATATGAGTCGTACCATCCCAGGCAGTCCCTCATCGCCCTCCCTCATCCTTCCAAACAGATTATGCGCGCGCACTCCTTTACCAACACATCAGCAGTCCCACCAGCCCTCTGGGTGTAGGTGGTCTAGGGAGGCTCCTCTTCCAACCCCCTTCTTCCCCTTCGGGGAGGGGCTTACCCCTCCCCCGACCCCCTCACCTGGACCTGGACGGGGGGGGGGGGGGCGTGGGTAATTGGAGCGTCCAAGATAACCCAAGATGGCTCCAAGAGGGCCTCGGAAAGCCCAAGATGACCCCAAGATGGCTCAAGATAGCCCAAAATGCCTCAAGATGGCTTCCAAGATGGGCAAAGAGACTTCAAGACCGCCCCGAGACGGCTCCAAGAGGCCCCCGAGACCTCCAAGAAGGCCCCCAAGAGGCCAACATCCTTCACAAACCTGAGACAAGCAATACTGTCTGCATCGTTTCCCGTTCGTGTTCGATCGCCTTCCGAGGCCTCAAGATGGCTCCAAGGAGGCCCAAGAGAGCCCAAAGACGGCCTCAAAAGCACCCAAGAGCGCTCCAAAAGCGCCCCAAGAGGGGTCTAAGAGACGACTTTAGGCACTCTCGAGGGGGGAAGGCTAATTGCGACCCTCCCCTTCTTTTACCGATGTCATTCAAAATGGCTCCAAGAGCGTCCCCAAGGCTCCCAAGAGCGCCCCAACAGGCGCCATGGAGACCCCAAGAGGCGCCCAAGAGGCCTTCAAGAAGCTGCCAAGAAACTCCCAAGAGGCCCCAAAAGGTCTGGGTACGCACGAGGCCCCACGGGACCGCCAAGAGGCCCCCAATGCGGCCCAAGAGGCCCCCAAGCTCGCCATTGTCCTCCTCCTCCTCCTCCTCCTCCTTCTCTGCTTCTCCTCCTCCCCATCAGCATATTTCTCCCCCCCTTCTCCCCCTCCCTCACATCCTCCTCCTCCTCCTCCTCCCACCTCCTCCTCCGTCCTCCCTCCTCCCTCCTCCTCCTCCCCCTCCTCCTCCTCCTCTTCTTCCTCCTCCTCCTCCTCTTCCTCCTCCTCCTCCTCCTCCTCCTCCTCCTCTCCTCCTCCTCCTCCGTCCATCCTCCTCCTCCTCCTCCTCCTCCTCCTCCTCCTCCTCCTCCTCCTCCTCTTCCTCCTTCCCCTCCTCCTCCCCCTCCTCCTCCGATTCCTCTTCGTTCCTCCCTCTCGGAGCACGACGGTTTCTTCAGCCCGCTGTTCTTTTGTATGCTCCTCCACTTCCCTGGTCAAGGCAACTCGTTTGGGCATCGTCTCTGGATGGGTTGCCTTGGTTGAGTAGTTGCCTGTCGTCCATCCCTGCTTGCTAGATGGCCAGCGCGCGCGTCGTTAGTTCGCGCGCCCCAAGCAATGGACGCACGGCGAACAACGACAAACACCCACTCTCCCATGGCAGCCCCGGGCACACACGACCCAATCCAAACACCACACGCGGCAACAGGCAACCACTCAACCAGGACGCTACACTTTCCTGGTCAGAGCAATTCGCTTCGTGCCTGTGTTTGGATGGACAGGTGGGGATATTTTTGGTACGCGGGCGCGCGACAACGGGTCGAACGCCGTGCAAGCTGGGGCGGGCCGCGCCGAAGGCTGATGGGGGTATTTTTTGTCGCAGCCGCAAGCGGAAGCGCAGGCGGCGTCAAACGGAACGGGCGGGCCGCGCGCGAACCTAATTGCCCTACGCGCCAGCAAACAGAGGCCTAGGCGGCACCTCAGATCACCGCAAGCGGGAGCTGGTGCGGGCTGCAGCTGCCAGGAATCAGGTCCAGGAGCGAACACATGCAAATTAACTGATGGGGATGCGTTTTTTGGTCGCGGCCGCAAGCGAAGGCGCAGGCGGCGGGTCGGTAAGTCCGGGGCGCGGACCTTGCTAATTTACAGCGAGCAGCAAACTAGAGCGCGGGGTCAAACCTAAGCTGCCTAAGCCGCCGAGCTGCGCTGCGGTGAGCTGGGGGCGCCAGGGCCAGGTCGGAAGCGGTCCACCATCACCGACATGCATCAAATTGCCAGGCCAAACTGAATCAGGCTGGTGGCTGACGGTGATACTTTTTGATCTGCGGCTCAAAGGACGATTCCAGAGAGCGGGTCAATCTCGGCAGGGGCGCAAAGCGAGATGATTGGCAACGAAGGCGCATAGGCCAACGCCGCGAATGCACATGCGAGGGACAAAATGAACCTCATTAGAGCCTACCCGGGAACGCGAGACAGCAGCAGACTGGAAAAGCCGGCGGAGTGCACAGTGGCGCCAGCCCCCACAGACCAAGCCTGCGCGACGGCGGGAACAGGAGAGGCACCGCCAAACGCGGTGAGGAGGAGCGGGGGGGGGGGGACAAGCGCGGGGGGCGACGAGGGGAGGGGGGGGAGGAAACAGGGCCTCACTCACAGAACACCTCGCGTGCTCGAAGCCAGGTGCGTCAACGATGGCCAGGCGTCGACAGCCTAGTCGTCAGAGTCCCAGCTTGCGCCTGCCTTGCCACAGTGGATGGGGGGAACGCTGCGAGGTACCACGGCAGAACCACCCGGCGGGAGGCCTGCGGACCTGCCCGGGGAGAACCGCTGGGCGGTCGAACCACGTGCGCCGTGACTGTGGAAAGGGGCGTTGGCGTGATGCGTACGCAAGCAACAAGTCCGTCCAGAGGAAGGGGGCGATGTCGCAAGCGAAGCCGGGGGCCGGAGGGTCGGGCCTGCCATGTGAGGGCTCAGAGCTGCCAAAGGATGGGCCACTTGTACAGGAACCCAGCCACCTCAGGGCCACCCGCCGCGGCCGGCTAGTGAACGCGCCCCGCCGGGGGGATAGGTGTGACCACCTCGGGGCGTGCTCGTGAACGTTGCAACGATGGGGGGAAGCCGAGTGGCGTGTTACACCGCGTCGGTGTGCGTGGAGGAGGGGGGGGAGGCGCAGCCGATAGCCGCAAATCTGGTAAATAATGAAGGAGGGGAGAGGGGCAGAGTCGGTGGGCCAGGTGGCGGCAGCGTCCGCAGAGGACCCGACACAGCGCTGCAAGTGAGGCGCGCATGAAGGAGGGAAAAGGCCCGCCAGGTGGAGGGGAACGACTCCACCTGACCGGGGTCACTGTAGGTGGTGGATTGAAGAGTGCGGTACGGGTGGAGCACCTGGGGTGGGCCTTTGGCCTGCAGTCTCAGTCATCCAAGTTGAGTGCCCAATCGGACAAAGACGGACCATTGTCCAGTGAGGACAAGGCCAAAGGGAACCATGGGAGCGTGGATCATTTCAGCCGGCCCCCCACGGACCATGAAGCCACGAACAAGCGTGGGAGTCTAAACGCAGTGTGGTGGTGTAGGCGCACCTCAGCCCCAAGAGGTGGCACAAGAGTATTAGGGCCACGGCCTGTCACTGCGGTGAAACTAGTCCCCGTCGTGTAGGGGCCACCCACGGAAGCGGTGGCCCGTGGGGGGCAGCCGTCCGCGTCGTCTTTATTCCTCACCAATTGCGTGCCTGTGCGCAGCAAACGGGCGGTTGAGGACCAGAGGGCCGCCGACCCATTGGGCCCCGCATGGCATAGAGGGGTCCCACATGGCCCACAGGGTCAGCGCGATGGAGACCACTTTGTATAGGGAGGTGGAGGCTGTCCCCAACTGACCGAAGTCGATGTTGCCCAGAAAGCAAGCGGTGCGTTCCGTGACGGGCTGAGTGGCAACTCGGAGTATTGACATGATCGGGGGGAACAAGGCCTTGAGCCGCAGACGAGCTGCACGGGCCAGCCCTTGAGAGAGCGGGAAAGGGGCAAACGTGCCGGTGGGAAAGCGAGTAGCGCACATACCGACTGTTCCCAGTCAGGAGGGCCGACTCACCCGGCCCGGGGGGGAGGGATGGGGACCAGGTGCCCAGTGGCGGGCCCGGTCGCGCTCACTTCGGGGCGGAGTCCCATCCCCGATGGCGTTTGTCAGCGTAGTGGGCATCCCCTCTGGGGGAAGACCGTTTCCCCCTGGCCCTCCAGTCTGCGTGGACCCATGTGTCCTGCTGGCGGTCCCACCCGCCCCAGGATTGCCATGAACCCCAGGGGGCAGCCGATCCTGATGCGCCTGTCTGTGTGGCAACTCTGTAGTCTGTGTACAGTGGGTGGGACCATGTAGCCTCTTTGCTCTCGTGAGCCCACGGGTTCCAGCGTCCTCCTCCAATGGGCCCTCCCGAGGCAGCTGCCTGCGAGGCGCCTTTGTCGTCGGCGGGCGGCGGGGGGGTGCTGGACGCACCATTGTCCTCGTCGGCCCAAGGGTTCCAGCGACCGCCTCCGATGGGCCCTTCGGGGGTGCGGTTTTTCGTGTCGCGCTGTATGAGCTTGCGCTGCTTGTCCATGATGTTTGGCCAGTCAACCTGGAGCTGGTATTCCTTGTCCATCCTGTAGGCATCATAACCTGCTTTGCTCCATGCCTGGAGGAAGTCGTCGCGCTGCTGCACCGTATTCTTCCTGGGGTCGGACTTGATGTCGACCCATGTGCTCCCTTGCTTGGTTCCTGCCTTACGGACCCAGGCACTCCAAACTCCGTTGAAAGCACCTCCCAGCGTCCTCTGCAACCTTATGATCTTGTCTCGTGCTGGCTCGTCCCTTGTGACATTTGCTTTATTGATGGGCCGCAAGTACATGGGGATACCACCCATGGGGTCATCCGGGCGCGCTGGTGGGATTGTTGCTGACAGCGCGTCGCGCCCCCGTCCCGAGCTGCGCTGTTGCCTGGGCGAGCTGCGGGGCAGAGGGAAAGAGCGGCCTGTGGAGGAGTCTTCGGGAATAGTGGGAGGTCGGCGGTCTGCTTTGTTCTCCGTGAGCCTGAGCTTCCTGCCGTCACTGAACGCGTCTGCGAAGACCCGTGCATACGGGGACCAGGCTTGCGAGTCGACCCTCAGGGGGGGTTGGGACCACAGGGGGGGAATACTGCGGGCGGACTCACGGCTGTTCTGTCCTGGAGTGTTGGCATCATCTACCTGGTGCGCGGGGCTGGCCTGCACCTCGGAGTCGGAAATGTCTGGTGGGCTTCCGTGCGCCTGGCCGTCCTGTTCGGATCCCTTGTTGGACTCATCCCAGTCGAGATCTTCATAGTCGCCGCCGCCGCTTCCGTACATATATGGGGACGACACGTCTCCTGCGCACCCGTCGGACTGGCCTGGTGCGACGGGTTGTTGGGGGGACGCATGGCCAACTGCGTGTAGAGATGTAAGGTCAGACTGTTCCTCCTGGGGTCTGTTGAGCCAAATGGCTGTGGGGGGGCCTCCTTTATCAGTTCCACTGGTCTTTGCCACCTTGGGCTGGCCGGCGAGGAGCTCTATCGTTCCTCCTGAAAGGTCATCCTCCATCCCTGAGAGAAAGAGGGTGGGTGTACTCAATGGCTGTCGGTGGGGGCGCTGTCCTTTCTGTTTGTCGAGTTTGTCTGCGAAGAATTTCCATTCCTCCTGGAACTTCGGATTGCTCTCCACTAGGTGTGCGATAACCCTGGCAGCCGCGGCCCTCTGTCCGCCCCAGGGGATGCGCGGGGGATGGCCGATGCTGGGAATGTCATCCCCGTAGATAGTTTCCAGAAAGGGCACCAACTGTTCGAGGGGCCACCCCGATTCGTCGGTTACCTCGCCCACAATGCCTCTTCCCAAGCGCTGTGCGTGGGCTGCCTAGATGGTGTAGACTGCGTGGCTCCACTCAATCAAGTATTTTACCAACGCGCGGACAGGGCCTCTCGACTCACCCCCTGCCAGACGGAGGGTGGAGTGCGCGGGGAGTGACGGCGCAGTGGGCGGTGGTAGGTCGGGAAGCGAGTAGCTGAGGGTGACCCCTCCAGCTGAGGCCCCTTGTGGCTGCCCGGTGGGGTCCGGCTGTCGCCTGTTGGAGTTGGCGCGTCAGGGCCTGCGGCTGTCGCGCGGCTGGTTGTGGAAAGGCGCGCGGACATGTCGTGGATGCACCATTCCCCTGTGATCTCGTTCATGGCCGGCCTTTTAGTCGGGGAGGCTGGGTATATCTCGCTGGAGCACTGGTCAAGTATTCGATCGAGGGCGCTTGGGGCGATGTCCCAGATGTGCGCCAGGCACCTCCTGCATGCCCAGCCGGCGTTCCACTTCCTCTGGATCCACAGCAGGGGCATTGCGTCCCACGGCGGGAGGCCTGTCTGCTCGTCGCAGTCAGCGTCTGCCTCTGGGCGCCATATGAAGCAGCCAAGGGCTGGTGAGCCTGGCGACCACTCTAGCAAGGGGGAACAGGGGGGACAGGTGTCACAAGAGGCCGAGTATAGTTGGGTGAGGTGCACTTCGGAGCCGAACCTGCCGTCGGTGAGCCTGCGTGGTGGGAGTGTGGTGCTGCACTGGCTGGTTGGAACTGGCGCGGCGTGCGCATGACGAGGTTATTCAGGGAGGTTGGGGCTGGGGCGTCGGTAGGCTGCCCGAAACCCAGCGGTAGTCTGGACAGAGAGGGGAGAGTCCTGGCTCTCTTGCGTGCACGGTCATCGACCACTCTGCGCTTGTACTCCTGTAGTAGCCACTGCATGGATTTCTTGGTACTGCGCTCGGTTGTGCTGGGCACGGGGACGTGTATCCCCTTGCTTTCCAGGAAGCTGACCCAGCATTGCTCGTAGAGCCACCTGCACTTCTTGCCCTCCGTGTGCGCCTGAGCTCTGTTCTGGGCTAGGAGTTCCCAGGTGTCGTCGTCCTCCCAGGTGCCTGCTGCTCCATGCAGTCCTGTGTTGGTGCATCCGTCGCAGTTGTAGGTGGCGTCCATCTGCAGCCTGCAGAAGCGGTCGTCTCGAACGATTAGGGGGGGCAGTGTTGTTCCTGGGGCCAGGGAGGCCGGGATGTCCTCGTCGAGACGGTGGTTGGAAATTGCAGCCCCGCCCCCTATGTACTGCAGGTCCTCCATGGTGTGTGGACTGCCAAGCCCCACGTCTGATCCCGTCAAGGCCTTGTGCAACTGGCAGATGGAGCAGTCTCCACTGCTTAGCTGCTTGACGTTCGCGGGCTGGACTATTGCATCCAGTACGCGTAAGGGGGCCTCGAGGGTGAAGTCATGCTCCTGCATTCCTGCCCATGTCCTTGGGCACTCGTGCTCAGCTGCGATATCGTGGTGATGAGCGTATGTGGCCAACGTGATGATATGGTGAATGACCTGCCCTAACTTGGTGTGGAGGGAGGCGAAGTCCGCGAGCTGGAACCCCCAAGTCTCAGCGAACTGGGCGCGGAACTCTTTGTGGGCCTCCTGCCATGGAAGGCACAGGCCCATCGCAGCTTCTATGATGTCGCCCGTGGCCTCTGGGAATGGGAAGGGCCAGAGTGTAGCACGAGGCTCACGCAGCTGCAGCATCATCACCACCAGTAGGACTCTGAGTGCGGGGGGACTGAGGGGCTTCCCGTCGCCTCCTAGTAGGGCATGCGTGAGATCTGCATCGATCTTATCGGGGCTGAGCAGGGAGTGCAGATGCTCCATTCCCGGGTGCATCCTGTGGCGTTTACACCAGCAGGTGTTGCTGCTCCAGACCGCGGGGAACTGGGGGAGCGTGCCCCGGGGGGTGCAACGGCTTGAGGGCTTGGGGCGGCGATTGTTCCCGACCATGTGGGGCAGTGGGGGGGGGGGCGATTCATAGGTGACGCCTAGCTGCTTGTCGTGCCATGGTGTGCCCAGTCCGAGAAACCAGACCAGGGCCGCCCACATGAGGTTGTAGACAAGCTTACTGGCATCGATTCCGACTTCCACGTCTAAGCAGTACCCTGGGTGACTCCAAGCCTTCCTGTCTAGGCTGCTTGGCTGCCTGGGGGTGGCACCCATGTGCCACTGGTGGGGATGTAGTCCAGACACTGCGTAGAGAATGATGCTCAATGTAGGGTCATCAACCAGCTTCCGCATGCTGTCTGCGAGGGCAGCACTTAGCTTGTCCCAAGAGAACTGGGGGTCGAGTGGTGCCGCGATACGGTCTGCGAAGCTGCTCTCCATTCTGGCTTTGGCCTTCTTGATGGCGTCGTCAAGGCCTTTTATGCTGTCGTCCCCTGTGTGGGTGGGAGCGGGGGGAATCCACGTCGTAAGGTCATCAATGGGGTCGAATGCCTTGTCGATTTGAAGCAGCGTTCTCTTGCCCAAGTTGGTCCCCTGGAAGCGGGCCCACAGTTTGGCAAGCCTCCCGTGCTCCGAGCGCTCCCTAAGGGGAGCTCCTGTGGCGGTGCCGAACATCCTTCCATCCCCGATTATGACCACATTGGAGGTGGCACGTGTGATTGCAACGTTCACTCTGTTGGGATTGCCCATGAAACCCCAGTCATGCCAGCTGTTGGATCGTGTGGTCAGGTATATAACTACGTCGGCCTCCCCACCCTGGCTTGAGTCAATGGTGGAGATGGTGAGTCTGCCGTTGGTAAGGAATCCTTCCGCAACTTGACGTAGCCCCGGGAAGCGTAGGTCGATCCCAGTGAGGGGGGAACTCCATTGCTCGAACACGCGCTCGTGCCCCTTGAAGTCGTCGTCGCGTTCGGGGGGGGGGGGTGGTGTAGTCACTTGCTTTGGCTGTTCCAAATTTGCCGCTTCCTTTCTCCTTGGTCTTGGCCTGCCCCAGGGCGCCGCTGGTGCTACGTCCTGCCTGGGGCCAGCCATTCTCAAGGACGGCACGCTGCAACTGGTAGCCAACCACGACGCGCACTGTAGTACCCTCCCCCATGGCGGGCAGGAGCGCACGCACGATGTCCACTGTCTGCGCGGCCTCTGGGAGGTTCGCGTAACCTGAGTGGAGGCTGGATGAGACCTCGAGGGAGGGGTTGTCAACCAAGAGAAACCGATGCCTCTCCTCTGGCCGCTGGGGGGGGGGGGGGGGGCTGATGGGGATGCGCGAAGCGTCGAGAGATTTCAGGAATCCTTTGCAACAGACGGGACGAAGTGCACATGATCGCGTCGCTGGGCGTGCATGCCGAAATCCTTCAAACATTCCAGGTTTCGAAAGGGTTTCAAAACCGAGTGTCCCGAACGCAAATCTAAAGAACAAGGTTTTCGCAACAGTGAATTTCGAACAACAATTGTGACCGCAATATTGCGAACTTAATTAAAAATTGCGTATACCCAACTGGTTCATCACATGCGATCAAACGTCCCTCCCGGGCGCGCATGTTGAAATCACTCGAACGCCTTAGCGTCATAAGAACCCCTTGCACAAAACGGGACGAAGCGCACACGCTCACATCGTCGCGTGCAAATGCCGAAATCAGTCGAAAACTTCCGGTGTCGTACGGAGTTCAACACCGAAGCAAATCATCATACATGGTTTTGCGTCATCGACTGTCCAAACAGTCTGCGCGAACGCTCTTGCGTTTGCGAATCCTTGAACAAACCATGGGTGTTCAAACTTTTCATCAAATTCTACCAAGCATGCCTCTCGCGTGCGCGTGTTGAAACCATTCGAGCGCCGTTGCGAGCGCGCGGGGGTGGGGGGGGGGGGGGGGGGGGGGGGGGGGTGGGGTGCGGGGAGGGGGGGGGGGGGGGTGGGGGGGGGGGGGCGGGGGGGGGGGGGGGGGGGGGGGGGGGGGGGGGGGGGGGGTAGGGGGGGGGGGGGGGGGGGCGACCCCTGTCAGATGATGCCATGCGGGCCGCTCGCGCGCGTCGGCCGCGCGCGCATGTCAAAGTCGCTCCAAGACCACCACCGCCGACGCGATGACACTGCCAGCGTCATCGGAGCGATCAGCATCGGCGCCAGCATCGGCCTTGCCGTCGCTCGTCAGCAGAATCGCTACTATCATGATCGCGAATACCGTTATCGACGCGACCGTGATACCACGCCCGCCCAGGCCACCGACCTGCATTGAAGTGCCCGCTGGGAATTGCCCAGCGGTCAGCGCCACCGCGCCCGCGTCGGTCGCGCCGAACTAGTTGGCAGCTGTGCGCGCGAGCATCCGCGGTCCAGCGCGGCCGAAACAATGCCCCAGCCAGAGCCAAGCACTCGTTGCAATCGCCGCCGCATGGGAATTGCAAACCAAGTCGCGGGCGGGCGGGAGGGGTGATTGCGCGAGCACTGGAACTTGCAAATCCAAGTTTGTCGCAATTTATTGCGCTGCGAAGACTGCGCTACACGCATTGCACAACGTGCGTTGCATCTCAAAGATGGCGCAACTTCAATTTGCGCGGCATCGGGGGTCAAGTGAGGCGGGCCTCAGGCCCGGCGGGGGCGGAACGAAGGCAGTTGTATTATCGCGAGAAGACGGGGCTCGCAACCTCTTGGGCGCGTTCGCACATTGCGCCGCAAGTCCAGCAGAACATGCGCCGCGCATTTTCGAAATGAAAAGCGCGGGCCAGGTGCTCCATGGGGCGGCGAGCTGATACCCCGCTTCCCACGATGACCTCGCAGACGCATCGCGGCATCCCATAGCGCAACCGTCGATGGCAAGCCAGACGAGAGATGAGAAACAAGGCATGTCAAGTGATAAACCATCGGTGGACGTGGCTTGCATCCGACGCTCAGTTTCAACGGCGCCTCGCAGGCGCGAGGTAGTCAAAGTGGGCAGCGCTGCCTCGCTCCCAAGATAGCGCCTGACATTGGCTGCGACGTTCGCCATGCAATCCTCCCCTTTGGGCCCGCGGAAGTCGGGGGGGGGGGGGGCGAACGTCGCGGCCAGTCTGGTTGTAAATTACAGCGCAGGAAGAAGAAGGGAAGTCGACGTTTGCTGCCCCCCCTCCACACGAAGTCAAATCAGGCAACAATCAGCAACGAGCACAGGGATCTGTCACGGGGAAGACCGCATGACATACCACATACCACTATGGGCCATCACGGGCAAGACCGCGCAATTACCCGCAGATGACGAGAGGGGCGTCTGACCAAACAGTCAGACGTCAAAGCGCGCGACGAAGAGAAAGTGCCTGGCCGAGCTGTCAAGCGTCAAGGCTTATCCTACAAAGTAGCCCGTGTCCGGGCTGATGCGGGCGCGCTGCCCGTGTCCGAGCATGAGTTGGCTGATGTGGCCAGCCGTATACCGCATCCGCCTGCCCTGAGCAGGGTCTGGCTGCGCTGGTGATGCCTTGCCTCGGCATAGCGCATGCTTTTGTTCACCTCGTCTTTGAATGGCTGTTTTCTTCCATCACTTGCAGTGGTAGCTCGCGATCAAGGCAACCTTGGGCATGGTCGTCGGCCGTCGTGCCCCGTGCATCACGTCGCTGTGCGCTATGAGCGGTTCCTCGATCCATCATTTGTCCGATCCAGCTGATGTCCTAACAAGGTACATTCGGTTGGTATCATCAGGTCCTTACATGTCCTTATATGATAAGGACTTGAGGACCGACTCAGCGTCTATGGTGAGAATAGCTTTCATGCTTAGACCATCGATCTAAAATATTTTTGAATTGCGCTGGCGTCAGTGGTCAGTGTTCAAGCTCGTGCAGCGTCGCAGCGGCAGGGTAGCAGTCTTCCAAATTGTGGGCTGCAGCGAAGGCTGCAGCTTAGTAGCTGGGACGCGCCTGCAGACGATGTGACTTGCAGTGCGCGTCGATCAGGTTTACTACTGCCTTACTGTTAGGCCTGTGTCCGCGCGGTAGGAGGCTGGCACCCGGGATGCCATGCCCCTCAACTTCGTCATTCGCTTCGCAGTTAAGGCGCCCATAGCCAGAGCTGCTACGTGGGTCCACTTATCCTGTCAGAGTTAGAATTGTGCATGTTATCTGAGTTGGACCTTGTTTTAATTTGCGTATCGCGACATTGAGTCTTCGCGCGTGTAAGTTGGCGGGTTCTTGGACGCGTTGTAGCGAGACGACGTGCCATCAACCGCGCGTGCGTGATCAATGCATATGCGAACGGGCCGCGTGGGCGGATGAACCTATTATACATTGTTTGCGTCGCCTTATATTCTGCAGCAGCGCCCGCGAGTTCTGGGCGCTGTACGGGGCGATGTTGTTTGAAGTAATCATCCCGATCCAGTTGAACGTTGCCGTCCTTGGTCTCGGCGTAGCGCGCGGCGCAGTTGGCGTAGCTGTGTTTGTCCAGTTTACGTGCGCCGAACGTACTCTCTACACACTTAACGTACTTGTCAATAGTGTCCTCGACTCCTGCCATATTTATGTCGTCGACGTGCCTGGCTGTTAAGAAGTCCGGGCCTGTCTCAAACTCCTCGTCATACGAGGCAGGTTTAAGCCCGAAGCCTCCCGTGATTGTCCTGAACTTGAATGGAAAAGCCCTGGGGGCGCCTTCGGCGCCGGCGCCATGCTTCAAGCACTGCAAGCAGCGTTTTGATTCGCCATAAGACGCGAAGCCCGTCAACGCGCGCAGTGCCGAAGCTGAGCCAGGTGGAAGAGCCTAGCAGACCATGCGCTCTTTCTCTCCAGTGGCATCGGCCAATCCATGATAAGACAGACCTTTCAAGCTGCGTCGATGTCCTTGGACGCTATGACCCATGACTCCGCGCGCGCGGCCGCGCGCGCGAGCTGTCCCTGACTTGCTCGGCGAGCCGTGCTTGATGAGGATTCCACATTGAAGGCCCCCGCATCCATGGGGCCGCGAAGGACCGGGCAAAGTTCGATCGATGGTTCGCTCCAAGTCGCCTTTTTGATCCTTCGCGAACTTCCATGTGCACGCATGCATGAGTGTCATGATGTTGGTAGCATGTTTACATCCTGCATATTGGAGCATTGTTGTCATGCCATATACTAAAGTCTGCGTGCGCAGATTTGGACGCGTTGGCCGCATTCGCCTGTATCTCGCCCTTCGCCGGGAGATTGTCTTGCTTGGCGACCGCGGCTCTTGGCTGCGGCTGGCGCTTATGCGCGCGTACTGGTTATATGGTCGTGGTGAAATGAATTGCGTTGCTGCTCGGCCAGAACAACTTTGGCCATGCCAATAATAGAACAAAGCTCTGCACACTGTCCATGTTCGTCCGGATCCAAGTCGTATGTTTCGTCGCGCGTCGGTGGCGCAGGGCGCTGGGGATGTCTCGCCGGCATCGCCGTGGCGATCGCGGCCTACTTCGCGCGAGTGCCCTTGCTCTTCACTGGCAATTGTCACGGGCGCCTGATTTTCAGAAATCATATCAATGGGTACAGAGTATAAGGGTTTTAGTAGGTCAGTCTCCAGCATTTCCTTTTTCTTCTCGGTGTTCTATGTGCCGCGCTTCCATGAAATATGCTTCTAGGTTCATGTCCGACCCCTCAGTGATGGTCGAAAGCCTGCCATCGAGCGCGGTTGGATCCGGAAGTTGGTTTCCCCTTTGAGCGTTGCCGCCCGATGCTGGCGTGTCTGCCAGTTCTTCAGACTTAGACAGGTGTTCGTAGAAGCCTGCTAGAGGTTCTGAATGTTTGAGGCGTTGGATAATCCGTGCGTCCGCAGATCCTGCGAGGTCGTGGATGTTGAGGGCTGTGCCTTCGGACTCGTAATGATGGAATCCTGGTGCGACGTCGTTGTCGTAGTGCGCTGGGGCGCAGCTGTCGGCGCGCGGCCCTGCAAATGACCTGTGGACGCCCCTAGATAGTCGCACTGTTACTACACCCTCTATTCAGAAGTAGCGTCTGATGAAAAATTGCAAAGCTAAGCGTGCCTTGGGCGAGAGCCTGTTCGCCGTGGTCATCCGCGCGTCTCCTTGCCTGCTCGGCCGGTAGCCGAATGCCGCGGCGGGTTCCCCCGCGGGCAGGCTCGCGATGTAGGCGGGCGCTGCGCGCGTGGCCGTTGCGTCGGAGTCGAACTCGCGGACCGCTCGCACTCCCAGGCACAGCGCACGGAGCAAGTCTGGGCGCTGCACGTGCGAGGACTTCTCGACCACCGACCTGAACAGCAGCCTGACCTCGGTCAGGGTACTCACGATCGATGGGGCACGGACTATTTCACCCACCCCAGTCGTCCACTTCGGTGGTCGGGCGGTGGTAGTCTAGAAGATCGCTAGGCTGATTGATGTGGTGTCCTGCTGCTGTTGTTTTAATGCGCAGGGCTCGGCTCGCTCCGGCCGCTGCTGTGGCCTGCGTGCACGCGATGGCCTCGATCATTCTTCCCCTGATTATTCGCCCCTGGTCGGGGTCGGACGATTCCGCCCCTTGCTCGTGGTCTAGCGCGGGTGGGTCTGGAAGACGGGCCGATTGTGTGCAATGCAATGCCGAGCACGGCGATGCACCGTTGTAGAGGGCGAGCGCACAGCAGAGACATGGGCCTTCGCGCAGTCGGCGCGCGAACACTAATGGGATGTGGCGGCGCTTGAGTTGCGCTTCCATGACGTGCGAAGCGCGTCTGAAGACACCGTTGCGCGCCTCAATGGCAGTGGCGCGCAGGCCGCGGGCGCGGATGCGAAGCTCCGCGCCTCTGGCGTTGCGATAGCCTTGGCGGCGTCGCCGTTTAAGGCGCCCTCTCCATCGGAGGGCCATGTTGCATCCAGCGCGGGTGATGGGGCGTCTGATATCGCATGCCCTGTCGGCTACCTCTTGGGCAGCAGCCCAACTAATGCGTCGACCAATGATATGAAGTGCGATGCGTTGCTCAGAACGCATCATATCGCATGCGACTTCATCTTGAATTCGCCGGGGGGGGGGGTGGAATTGATGGCGCGATTGCGTTGCCAGGTTTCTCCCGGGCCCTGCGCTCACGGCGCGCGTCAACTGCGTATTCCGCCGCGCTCATTCGCAGAACTTCTAGCCCCACTCTCGATCAGATCGCGCGCAACTTTGGCTCGGGGGCGCGATGCCGCCGTAGACGGGGCTCGCTCGAGGGGCCCAAGGACGCGCAAATAAAGGCGCACAAACGAAATGATTTCCATACTTTCCCATATGTTATGGGTTTTTGTCTTCCCGCCCAATTCCCATATTTCCCATGTTTTCTTGGGGATCGACGATTCATTGTGTCTGCGTGTTTTCTCCCGTCCTGGCTCGCGTAGCTCCTTCGACGCAGCGATCGGACTGCAGCTGCGCAAGTTTTGGAGACTTACCTGAACGTCGAACCTCGGCCAATCTGGCAGTCTCGCACGTGGCTGCGCTTCAGCTCGACGCGGAGGGGGGGGCGGCGCTGCGCCGACCCCCCCGCGCCCGCGCCGGAGAGCTGCCGGCGCCGGAGCTGCCGGCACCGCTGCCGCCAGAGCCGCGCGCACCTCGCGTCGCATTGCAGCTGCCGGCGCCCGCAGTCGTGTCTGAAGGATTCACGAGGGAAGGTAGAAGCGCGAGCGGCCGCGCAGTGCCCCGCGGTCTCTGTTGCGTTCGGCGGCCGGCGGGGCTCGCCCGAAGTTGCATGGCAGTTGCCGCGGTTTTGCAAATCCGCATGCACCCAGTGTCAGCATGTGGCCCCGCTTGCTTTCACCGTGATCCCTTTTGCAGTCTGGGCATTCCTGATGGCGCGGTTTCTTCTCAAACCACCGATATTGTCGCGGGTTGCGGTTGCACCGCGGCACGTTTATTTCGCGCGCTGTCGGCGCGCGCTGGGCGCCACAATCTGCTCGGCGGCGGTCGGCGGATTGACCCTGTAGCCTCTCGAGGCATGGTGGGATCGTCAGGGTCATGCCGGGCACTGTTCACCAAGGAAGTGCTTGTTTGGCTTCGATCGGCGACTGGTATTCTATTCGTGCGAAAAGGTCTCGTGCAATCTCGATCGCATCTGCGATCAATGATTACATCTTCGGCGCGTGCTGGGCAGCCTGTGTAATTTCTCGGTTGCATGCTTGAGCATGCTCGTGATGGCCAGATCATATTTTTCAAAGGGTTTGAAGATTTCTCTGTGCTTGGCCATCATGTCGGCGGATTTTCTGATGAACGAGCCGCGTGAGTCACGCAACCCTGTCGAGGACATGTGCGCAGGTGGCCCTGTGTTGGGCCAAGATCGACCATGGGGAAATCTCATACTTACAAGTGCCAGCTGGTTGTTCTCTAAGGATTAGGCATAGCAGGTCGATTCCTACGACGGCGACCTCACTGCAGAAAGTCATGTGGGAAAGGTCCTCCTCGTGAGATTTATACCCAGTGTCGTGGATCACTTACGCGTCGAAGTAGGAGGGTCAACTTGTGGTTCTGCATGTGCGCTGTAATATTACTACTGTGGCAATGCGAGTGAGCAGATCGTGTTCCACAGCTTGTTGACTCGTGAATTTCCGAAGTCGGCGTTGGTGGGTTTATCGATGCCACTACGCATTCGCAGAGTTCCAGCATATCCACGCAGTTGTCCCGTCCAAAGCACAAGGTCGGGACTATCGTAAATATGCTGGCATGCGCGTCCGCTATGCCACGGTGCAGTGTTAAGAAGAGATCGTTTTCGTGTTATGACTCAAATTCTTTTGTTACAACATCGGGTATAGTGTGTCACACCCTAACCGTTAATGTCGTCATCACACTCGTGACTACCGTCTTCAGCCTGTTTGGGTATCATATTTGGTCTGATGTCGGCTTCCTTACGAGCTTGTTGTTTTTATGCCTCCCCTCATCTAAAGTGGGGCTCTTGTTTTCTCTAGACACCCCGCGCAGGAACAAGAGAACACACCCTCTCCTCTTTTTCTAATCGCACACAAATTTACTGAACCACTCACACACATCATCACTCACATTCCCCACATCCGAAGTGGGGTTCTTGTTTTCTCCACATACCCTCCGCGCAGGATCTTTCCTCCAGCTCCCCCCCCTCTCTGTCTCTCCCCCCTTCGCACACTCACCCAATCACTCACACACACCATCATCACTCACATTCACCCACTCACCCACTCACCCATTCACGCACACTATCATATCCATCGTCGTCATCACTCGCACATTCGCTCATTTACATAATCATTAACATCACTTACTCACTGGCCCACTCATTCAGTCGCCCACCTACCCACCCAAGCGGGAGCCTCGTCTGTGATTGAACGGCAAGGAAGTCTCAGGCGGGAGCCCCCCTCCCTATGGGCCCGCATTTCATGTTGGTAGTCCGAGCGGGGCATCGGCCTCCTGCAACTGTCCTCACTTCTGGGCTCCGCAAACCTGAATTCGGAGGAAGTATCAGGCGGGAACCTCGTCTGTGAGTGGATTGCAAGGAAGTCTCAGGCGGGAGCCCCCCTCCCTATGGGGGCCGGCATTTCATGTTGGTTATCCGAGCGGGTCATCGGCCTCCTGCAACTGTCGTCACTTTTGGGCTCCTCAGGCCTGAATTTGGAAGACATCTTAAGCGGGAGCCTCGTCTGTGAATGAATTGCGAAGAAGTCTCAAGCGGGACCCCCCTGAATATTGGGCCCGCACTTCATGTTGGCAATCCGAGCGGGTCATCGGCCTCCTGGAACTGTCGGCACTTTTGAGTTCCTCACGTCTGACTCTGGGGGCAGTATCAGGCGGGAGCCTCGTCTGTGAGTGAATTGCAAGGAAGTCTCAGGCGGGAGCCTCCTCCATATGAAGCCCGCCCTTCCTATTCGAATCCGAAGCGGGTCACTTCTGGGTTCCAGAAGCTTGAATATGGGAAAAGTATCAGGTGGGAGCCTCGTTTGTGAGTGAATTGCGAGGTTGTCTCAGGCGAGAGCCCCCTCCCTGTTGGACCCGCACCTCATGTGCTTTCTCTGAGGTCGTCCTCTGGCGCGTAGCCTCTGGGACGCACGCCATGCGCTTCTTCTAGGTCGTGTTACGCGCGAGGAAAGGGAGGGGGAGGAGCCGGAGGAGTCGGAGGAGGAGGAGGTGCAGAAGGAACAGGAGGAGGACAAAGAGGAAAGGGAAGAGGATGCAGGACGAGATAGGGAAGGAAGAAAAGCAGGAGGGGGCAGAGGGGGAACAGGACGATGAAGAGGAAAAGGAAAAGGAAAAGGAGCAGGATGATGATGAGGAGGAGGAGGAAGAATAATAATAAGAACATTAAGGATAATAATACTAATAATAATACTAATACTACTAATAAGAAGAAGAAGAAGAAGAGTAATAATAATACTACTAATAGTAATGATAATAATATTATTAATAAGAATAATACTGATAATACGAAGAATAACGCCCTAGGAGGCCTCAGGAGGTCCCGGAAGGCCCAGAAGGCTCCGGGAAACCCCAAGAGGCCGCAGGAGCAGGCAGCAGGCCTAAGGAGGAGGCGGGAGAGGGAGGAGGAGGAGGAGGAGGAGGAGGAAGAGGAGGAGGAGGAGGAGGAGGAGGAGGAGGAGGAGGAGGATCCCACGCCACTGAGAGGCGCGCGTCTTTGTCTAGGCCGCGCTGGCCGCGCCGCCGCCGCCATCGGCCCCCGCGGGGCCTGTCCTCAGGTCCGCCTCGGTGGAGGGCTCCTGGTTGAAGTCGCTGTCGAGGGAGGCCGCGCTCGCGTCGCCGTCCGCGCCCATCAAGTCACCTGGCAGAGGCGGAGGCGCTCCGTGAACTTCAGGAAGCGTACCGTCCAACATCAGATTCAGAGACTCTTGAACTTCGTCTGGGCGGAGCCCCATGCCTTCCATTGTCAGAAGCACCGCATGAACTTGTGGCCCAAGGAGTGCAACAGGAATCGAGGTTGAAGCACCAAGGGTAGAGGCCGACGCCGATGGTGTAGTTGCCATTGTCGTAGCAGCCGCTGTGAGCGCCGTCGAAGGAAGAGACGAAAGCTGAGCTAGCGTGTGAAGAGCTTGTCCCAGTGCAAATTGTGCCGTGCCCGTCAGCTCGACCTCTGGCGAGACCGCCACGAGACTCAGCGATGGGCCCCCCGCAGGACCAGTGCTAGCATCCGCGGGCCCCAACTCACTCGC
This sequence comes from Prorocentrum cordatum, assembly GCA_963575745.1. Classification (NCBI taxonomy): domain Eukaryota; class Dinophyceae; order Prorocentrales; family Prorocentraceae; genus Prorocentrum; species Prorocentrum cordatum. Next base: position 187,129 of record CAUYUJ010015215.1, read on the forward strand.
CCCTTGGTGGCCAGAATCTTCCCCTTGAGGTGCAGCGTCTTCCGATAGAGGTACTTGGACACGACCTGAACGCCCATGGTCCACACAATCACGAGGAGAATGCTCACCACCGCCAGGAAGAAGCGCAGGAGTTTCAGCGGCAGGTCCAGCCTCTCCGTGACCAAGGCAGCCACCTCCAGGGAGATCATCAGCTTCACCTTCAGCAGGAACATCATCAGACACATGGGGTACGACTGTCGCAAACAATGGAAGGCTGCCACCACAGCCAGAGCTAAGGGTGTCCACACCAGCTTCAGTTTCCACTGTTCCAGCATACGGATCATAAGGGCCTTCACCTTCGACAACAGGGAGAAGAAACGCAGCAGGGTGACGAAGCATCCAGCCAATCTCAAAGAACTTGTCCCTCGTCAACTTAGGAAATAGATGGTGAAGTAGTCGCAGAGCTTGCTCAATTTGGGGTTCCAACAGTTTTGCAAATGTCGCAAGATGGTGCTGCCAATGTCCAGGCGGTCGCTCAGGCTGAAGTGCTAGCGCAGACGAAGACCAGCGCAAGGTTGTCGCAGATCCATTCGGCATGTTCGGGGTTTCGGGCAGGATCGCAGGAACCAAAATATTGACCGCATGCACCGTGTTGGGTTCTAACAAGTCCCAATCCACTTCGCCAAAGTCCACAGAAACGTGGCCACTGTGTTCACCAAGCAAAGACGCGGCACCCCCCGCTGCAAGCGCGTGTTGATACAGTGAGAAGCTGCTGCGTGAGTTCAGCTTGATCCATCGGTTCGTGACCGCGAAGTCCCAGGACAGAGTGACCGAGTGCAGCATGCCCTTCAGTTTCACCAGCTTGCACGGGGTCTGTCTCCTCAACTTGACAAGGTATTGCATGTCCAGCAGGCGCTTCCGCAGGCAGTGCCTCATGCAGTATATCGTCTGCTTGCCCAGATTGGTCAGGTCCGTGAGAAGAAGAGCTCGAAGAACATGGGAGAGCTGGCTCAGGATGAAGTTGAGGGGCATCCTGAGCGGAGACAAAGTGCACCGACAACGCAGCGGCAGTGTCGGTGGAGGAGGAGGAGGAGGGGGAGGCGGAGGAGGAGGAGGAGGAGGGGGAGGAGGAAAGGAGGAGGAAGAGAGGAGGAGGAGGAAGAGGAGGAGGAGAGGAGGAGGAGGAGGAGGAGGAGGAGGAGGGAGAGTGAGAGGGGAAAGGAGGAGCAGGAAAAGGAGGAGGAGGAGGAGGTGGTGCAGGAGGCAAAAGGAGGAGGAGGAGGCAGGGGTTGAGGCGGGAGGAGGAGCAGGCTGGAGGAGAAGGAGGAGGCAAGAGTATGTGGGAGAATGGAGGGGGCAAGAGTAGATCCTCTGGCAAGTTAAACATATTCTGAGAGAGCGCTCCCACAGTGACGGAGCAAAGGGGGGGGGGTCCCCCTTAGCTACTCCCCCCTCCCTTGAACCCCCCCTGCTGGAAGCTACCCCCCCCCTCCCTGTTTCGTCCGCCCCTGGAAGCTCCCCCCCCCCTCCCCCCCTTTCGGCGGTTGGAAGCTACCCCCCCCCCTCCCCCTCCCCCTTTTTGCCGCTCTGGAAGCTCCCCCCCCCCCTCCCCCACTTTCCAAGGGGGGGAGGGCTTAGCTACCCCCCCCCCCCTTCGAACCCCCCCTGCTGGAAGCTACCACTCCCTCCCTTGAACTCCCCCTGCCGGACGATCCTCCCCCGTCGCCGTCGTCGTTGCCGTCGCGGTCGTTTCAGACGTCTTCGTACGACGCCGTCGTCGTCCTCGTCGTCATTGTCGCCGCCGTCGCCGTCATTGCCGCCGTCTTCGCATGACCTCGTCGTGGTCGTCACGACGGGAACGAGGTCATACGAAGATGGCGACGGACGACGGACGACGCGCGACCGACGACGACGACGACGACGACGACCCAGGGTCAGAGACAACGAGAGCACGACCCAGGGGCTGAGAAAACGAAGAAACGAAGCAGGGTCCGAGAAAACGAGACCACGGCCCAGGGGCCGAGAAAACGAGAAAACGAACCAGGGTCCATAAAAACTGAACAGGGTCAGAGAAAATGCAACCACGACCCAGGGGCCGAGAAAACGCAAAAACGAACAAAGGTCCGATAAAACGAAACCACGACCCAGAGGCCGGCAAAACGAGATGGCGAGAAAACAAACCAGTGCGCAAGAAAAGGAAACCACGACCCAGGGGCCGAGAAAACGAGACAACGAGAAAACGAATCAAGGCCCGAGAAAGCGAGATCACAGCACAAGGGCCGAGAAAACTATTTAAAAAACGAGTAAACAAACCAGGGCCCGAGAAAACAAAACAACAACCCAGAAGCCAAGAAAACGAGAAAACGAGACAATGAACCATGGTCTGAGAAAACACGATAACGAGAGAACACGGGAAAACAATAAAACAAACCAAGGTCCGAGCAAGCGAGACCACGATCCAGGCAGAGAAAACGCGAATATCGGTCCTAGAGAACGAGATCACGACCCAGGAGCCGAGAAAACGAGAACACGAAAAAAGGAATCAGGGCCCGAGAAAACGAGACTACGAACCATGGGGCCGAGAAAACGAGGCAACGAGAAAACACCAGCGTCCGAGAAAACAAAACCGCGACCCAGGGGCAGAGAAAACGAGACAACGAGAAAACGAACCAGGGTCCGAGAAAACTGGACCACGGCCCAGACGCCGAGAAAGCAAGAAAAGAGAACACGAACCAGGGCCAGATAAAACGAGACCACGACCCAGGGGCAGATAAAACGAGACAACGAACCAGGGTCATAAAAAAAGGAGAACACGACCCATGGGCAGAGAAAACAAGAAAACAAGAAGACGAACAATGGCCGGAGAAAACCAAACCACGACCCAGGGGCCGAGAAAGCGAGAAAACGAACCAAGGTCAAAAAAAAAGAGGACCACGACCCAGGAGCCGAGAAAACAAGAAAACTAGAAAACGAAACGGGGTCTGAGAAAACGAGACCACGACCAAGGGGCAGACAAAATGCGAAAACGATAAAACAAACCAGGGTCCGAGCCAGGAGCCGAGAAAACGAGACCACGACCCAGGGGCTGAGAAAACGAAGAAACGAAGTAGGGTCCGAGAAAGCGAGACCACGGCCCAGGGGCTGAGAAAACGAGAAAATGAACCAGGGTCCAAAAAAACAGACCAGGGTCAGAGAAAAAGCGACCACGACCCAGGGGCCGAGAAAACGCGAAAACGAACCAGGGTCCGATAAAACGAAACCACGACCCAGGGGCCGACAAAACGAGATGACGAGAAAACGAACCAGGGCCCGAGAAAGCGAGATCACAGCACAAGGGCCGAGAAAACTAGAAAAAACTATAAAACAAACCAGGGCCGGAGAAAACAAAACAACAACCCAGGAGCCAAGAAAACGAGAAAACGAGACAATGAACCAGGGTCTGAGAAAACACGATAACGACCCAATGGCCGAGAACACGGGAAAACAATAAAACAAACCAAGGTCCGAGCAAACGAGACCACGATCCAGGCAGAGAAAACGCGAATATCAGTCCTAGAAAACGAGATCACGACCCAGGAGCCGAGAAACCGAGAACACGAAAAAAGGAATCAGGGCCCGAGAAAACGAGACTACGAACCAGGGGCCGAGAAAACGAGGCAACGAGAAAACACCAGCGTCCGAGAAAACAAAACCGCGACCCAGGGGCAGAGAAAACGAGACAACGAGAAAACGAACCAGGGTCAGAGAAAACTGGACCACGACCCAGACGCCGAGAAAACAAGAAAAGAGAACACGAACCAGGGCCAGATGAAACGAGACCACGACCCAGGGGCAGATAAAACGAGACAACGAACCAGGGTCAGAAAAAAAACGAGAACACTACCCATGGGCCGAGAAAACGAGAAAACAAGAAGACGAACCATGGCCCGAGAAAATCAAACCACGACCCAGGGGCCGAGAAAGCGAGAAAATGAACCAAGGTCAAAAAAAAAGACCACGACCCAGGAGCAGAGAAAACAAGAACACTAGAAAACGAAACGGGGTCCGAGAAAACGAGACCACGACCAAGGGGCAGACAAAATGCGAAAACGATAAAACAAACCAGGGTCCGAGCCAGGGGCCGAGAAAACGAGACCACGACCCAGGGGCTGAGAAAACGAAGAAACGAAGTAGGGTCCGAGAAAACGAGACCACGGCCCAGGGGCTGAGAAAACGAGAAACTGAACCAGGGTCCAAAAAAACAGACCAGGGTCAGAGAAAAAACGATCACGACCCAGGGGCCGAGAAAACGCGAAAACGAACCAGGGTCCGATAAAACGAAACCACGACCCAGGGGCCGACAAAACGAGATGACGAGAAAACGAACCAGGGCCCGAGAAAGCGAGATCACAGCACAAGGGCCGAGAAAACTAGAAAAAACGATAAAACAAACCAGGGCCGGAGAAAACAAAACAACAACCCAGAAACCAAGAAAACGAGAACACGAGACAATGAACCAAGGTCAGAGAAACCACGATAACGACCCAGGGGCCGAGAACACGGGAAAACAATAAAACAAACCAAGGTCCCAGCAAACGAGACCACGATCCAGGCAGAGAAAACGCGAATATCTGTCCTAGAGAACGAGATCACGACCCATGAGCCGAGAAGACGAGAAACCGAAAAAAGGAATCAGGGCCCGAGAAAACGAGACTACGAACCAGGGGCCGAGAAAACGAGGCAACGAGAAAACGAACCAGGGTCCGAGAAAACAAAACCGCGACCCAGGGGCAGAGAAAACGAGACAACGAGAAAACGAACCAGGGTCCGAGAAAACTGGACCACGACCCAGACGCCGAGAAAACAAGAAAAGAGAACACGAACCAGGGCCAGATAAAACGAGACCACGACCCAGGGGCAGATAAAACGAGACAACGAACCAGGGTCAGAAAAAAACAACGAGAACACTACCCATGGGCCGAGAAAACGAGAAAACAAGAAGACGAACCATGGCCCGAGAAAATCAAACCACGACCCAGGGGCCGAGAAAGCGAGAGAACGAACCAAGGTCAAACAAAAAATACCACGACCCAGGAGCAGAGAAAACAAGAAAACTAGAAAACGAAACGGGGTCCGAGAAAACAAGACCACGACCAAGGGGCAGACAACATGCGAAAACGATAAAACAAACCAGGGTCCGAGCCAGGGGCCGAGAAAACAAGAAAACGAGGAAACGAACCAGGGTCCAAGAAAAAAAACCACGACCCAGGGGACGATAAGACAAGAAAACAAGACAACGAATCAGGGTCAGAGAAAACGAGACCACGACCCAGACGCCGAGAAAACAAGAAAACAAGGCAACGGACCATGGGCCGAGAAAACGAGACAACAACCCAGGGGCCGAGACAACGAGAAAACGAGAAAACGAACCGGGGCCCGAGAACACGAGACCCCGGCCCAGGAGCCGAGAAAACGAGAAGACGAGAAAACAAACCAGGGTCAGAGAAAACAAAACCACAATCCAGGGGCCGAGATACGGAGAACAAGAGAAACCGAACCAGGGTCAGAGAAAAGGAGACAACGACCCAGGGGCCGAAAAAGCAAAAAACTAACCAGGGCCAGAGAAAACGAGACCACGACCCAGGGGCCGAGAACACGAGAAGACGAGGAAATTAACAAGGGTCCGAGGAACATTGACACCACGACCCAGGGGCCGAGAAAACAATAAAACGAGATCACGAACCAGGACCCGAAAAAACAACAACAAAAAAGCAAAAGCCGAGAAAACGAGAAAACAAACCAACGAACCAGGGTCCGAGAAAACGAGAAAACAAGAAATCAAACCCAAGTCCGAGCAAACGAGACCACGACCCACGAGCACAGAAAACGAGAAAACGAACCAGGGTCCGAGAAAAAAAAAACACGACCCAGGGGACGATAAGACAAGAAAACAAGACAACGAATCAGGGTCAGAGAAAACGAGACCACGACCCAGGGGCCGACGAAACAAGAAAACAAGACAATGGACCATGGGCTGAGACAACGAGACAACAACCCAGGGGCCCAGAAAACAAAGAACGAGAAAACGAACCAGGCCCCGAGAAAACGAGACCAGGACCCAGGAGCCGAGGAAATGACAAAACAAGAAAACAACCCACGACCCAGGGGCCGAGAAAACGAGAATAAGATAAAACGAACCAGGGTCCGAGGAAACCACGACCCAGGGGCCGATATCACAAGAAAACGCTTGGTTCGAGAAAGCGAGGCCACGAGCCAAGAACCGAGAAAACAATAAAACGAGAACACGAAGCAGGGTCAGAGAATACACGACCACCACCCGGGGGCCGAGACAACGAGAAAACGAGAGTACTAACCAGCGTCCGAGAAAACAAAACCACGACCCAGGGGCAGAGAAAACGAGAAAACGAAGCAGGGTCCGAGAAAACTAGACCACGACCCAGGCGCCGAGAAAACGAGAAACGAGAACGCGAACCAGGATCATAGAAATCGAGACCGCGACCCAGGAGCCGAAAACACGAGAAAACAACAATAACAAGAAAACGAGAACACACGACAACGAAGCAGGGCCCGAGAAAACGAGACTACGAACCAGGGGCCGAGAAAACAAGAAAACAAGAAAACGAACCAGGGGTCGACGTTATTCTCCAATTCGTTCTCTAGCGCTGCGGTGCGCATCTGTCGTCAGGGAGTCCGCCATTTTGCCAGAGCCCCGGAATGGACGGGGGGAGGAGGTAGCTTCGGACCCCCCCCCCCCTTGCACAGAGGGGGAGATAGTTTGAAGTCGCCCCCCCTGTCCAAACAAAAAAAAGGAGGGGGGGTAGTTCGCGAAGCGCCCCCCCCCTTTGAAAGATAAGCCCTGGTTCGCCTTCTGCTCCCAAAAAAGAGGAGAGGGGGGGGGTAGCTTCGAAGCCCCCCCCCTTGAGCCAGAGCCCCCCCGGCTCAGAAAACCTTACGAAAGGGAGGGGGGGGGGGGTAGCTTCGGAAGCCCCTTTTGGAAGGAAAGGGGGGGGGGTAGCTTGAAGCTGGGCCCCCCCTTTTCTCATTCCAGTCGCGACTGGCGCGTTTTTTCCATGTTCTCGTGTGGGGTCCTACCGTAAGGGTAATTGATTTGGCCGGGCGTGCCGTGTTGTCTCTTGTGGCGCGTCCGCCTTGAATGTGGGACATGGTGAAACTTGTGGGTGGCCCCCTCAAGTTCAATCGAAACGGGAGGAGATCGATCATCTACGATGAACGTCACTGGCTTCTTTGGGCTTGTCGTTTGCCCGTGGCCCAGCAAGGCCCGGGCTGCGGGTTCCCAGTGCAATCGCGCACATAAGCTGCGAGCGCCTGGTGGTAACCGTGCCTACCAGTCGTATCCTCTCGGCTGGCATTTTTACCTGAATATCCTGGATCACCTGTTCGGCGTCAAGATCTACGACGGACTAGGTCGTCCCGATTCGGTCCGCTGGTGTTCGACTGCGCCTAGTTCTTCACATTCATATCTGTGCGGGTGAACACTCTTAGATATATGAATGCGTTGCCTTCCGTTGTGGTTCGGTGTTTGTCCAGGTGATCCACCAGATGCGCTTTCAGGAAGGCCGTGGTTTTGATTCGCCATTCAGCATGTCGTTGGTCGAGCCCGCGCCAATCCAATTGGCGTTCCTTCCATAAACTTGTTGGGATTCGGGGGCGCGAGGCGCATGCTTGCACGCGTGGGCCACTTGGCTTCTTACCGGCACGATCGTGCTCGATGCCGCGCCGCGCCTCCACGCGCGGGCCCTGCTCGAGGAATGAAGGGCGACCTTTCCCCCGCCCCGATTGCTGGAGCCCTTTTCCGCGCGGATGACCAGCAGTGTCGGCGTGGCCCTTGCCTGTCGGACGTCCTGCAACACGTGAACGACTGCGGCCTCGGCCGCCGCTGCCCGTGTCTGGGCCTGATCTCGCGCGGGGGCCCACAGTGGCGCTGCGGCCGCGGCGACTGCTGCCCTCGTCGCCTTCGTCGGGGCCGTCCGAGCCAATGGGGGCCTTGCCAGAGCGACCCCGCGCGATGAAGATGTCGGCCTTTGTTTGACCGCCGCGGCCCGATCTTCTTCCGCGAGACCGAAAACCGTCGGAGTCGGGGGCGGGCGGGGACCGCCTCGCCCGCGTCCGAGCTGGAGTTCCTGTAGCTCGGTCTCGGTGGTCTCCGCTTCTGACATGCAATCGCCCTCGTCGTCGCCGTCAGAGTCGTCGCGCGCGTCCGCGCCGTGGCAAGCTGGCCCAGTCCTCGCGCGGCGCGTCGCAGCGCCCCTCAATTCCGCCATGCAAGTACTCGGTGCACCGCGCCAGGTCTTTTTTCCTCATGCAACTGAGAAAGAATACAACACCTGAACCGCCCTGTCGAGGTGAAACGGTAATGGAAACGCTCTGCCAAAAAAGTGTTCTCAGAACGTTCCGGAAAACGCTTCCAAGAACAGTATGAAACCAATCCGTGCCGCAGCAGTTTGGCCCAGAAGGGGAAGACATCATATCTGTGTCAAAATTAAGCCATCCTTTGTTTTCGTACTATAGCAAGGATCACAGTCGCTCCTGCACGCCACGCAACTGAGACCTGCACGCCCAAATCGCATTGTCCCCAGCGCTCGGATGTCAAAAGTCAGCATGAGTTGTGTAACAGCTATACGCTATACACATGGAGTGACATGACATTGTGCGCGAGGGGCTGGAAGGGAAACGAAGTAAGAAATTGCGGAGCGACCAATTGCACAAATCAAAGTGCAAATCGCGACGGTCTGCCTCCAAGAGGACAGAACAACACCAATGATGCTCGATCGAGTCGGACCCTGAAGTCTTGCAGCAAACGCATGGGGTTTCCTTTTGAAAGCACCGTGCGGTTGTCCAGCCATTGAAAGAGTATGAATACAAACAGATAGGACACGCGGAGGGACCTGGCACCGCAACATGGACATGACGCTTGCAGAACACTTAGCTTGAACGCGAATTGTCGACGGTCCTAAGATGTGGCTCCACCTTTTCAGCCGTCTCTGGATGGCCTGAACAAGGCACGCTGGAAACAAGCGGCCGCGCAATTGCTTGTAAATCGCTGCTTGGTCAGCCCTAGTCTCACCGCGAATCGCAATCAATGACGCGTCCATTGTGCTAAATCGGGTGTGTGCGCGATCCAAAACACGGACGGCCAAACGATCAGAGCCACGATTGCCGCCTCCACTGCAGCGGAGCATGGTTACTCAAAGCACCGCGTTGCAATAGGCTGAAACTGGTGCGCGAGCTGGGGCATGTAGTAGACAAGGTCCTACCCGCAGATGCTGGATGCAAGGCCGTCGTAAAGAGAAACGGCACTGGTAGTCCGAGCCGGTCGAGATTGGATCCGTACTTCGGGGGCAGCCAGTTCCTCGGCCCGGCGACCAACTTGCGAAGCATCGCGCGCTCGGTTTTCAGGCGGTCAGCGGTCGGCTCAACCAGCTGCAAGACGAACGCCAGCACGCTGATGGCGATGGAGTTGTATGGCAATGCAGTGATGGCGCCAGGTTTCTCGCCACCGCAGCGAGGAACCCGGCGGAAAACCACCGACGATTTTTTTACAATCGATTTCAAGACCCAAGAAGTCCACGGCAATTTCCCATGCAATTTGTCACGCGACCCGTGTTCAAATTTGTCGGGCGGTCTTCGGGCGGCTCTTGGAGGCCCTCGGGGGCCGACAATTTTCGGGACAAGGTGGGGGTCCGAAGAATTCTCGGGGAAAATTGTCGCACCTCTCGGCGTGCCAATCCCTCCAAGAACCGCGAGGCGCTCGGGCAAACGCCGCGCGGCGGTTCCCCTCGAGAAGGGGGGGGGCCTTCAAAGAATGAAGAGAAGAGGGAGGAATAAGAAAGAGAAGGGAGGTGGGGCGATAGGATCGAAGGGAGGGGGGAGGTGGACCTCTTGGAAATCGCTTGGGCGTGTCGCGCACTTTCCGAACCCCTCGGCGCCTTCCAAAGGCGCCCTGGCGGCGGGGGGGGCCCTCGGAGGAAGCCAAATAATGCCCCGAGAAGAGGCGCCAAACCTGCGTATACTGTGCGCCTATTTGGGGGTCCTCTTTGGAAGCCTCTCGGGACCCTCTTCGGAGCCTCTGGAGACTGTCTCGGGGCCCTGTCGTAAACTCTCCGAGCCCTTCGTCGCCCCCTCAAGGTTACCTTGGCGCCCTGAAAGACCCCCAGGAAGAGCCGCAGAAGGGGGCCCAAACAGAAACATAAGCCTGCGTACCCTCTGTGTCTTTTCGGGATCCCTCCTGGAAGCTTCTCGGAACCATGTTGGGGGCCTCGTGATACTCTCTCGAGGCTCCGTAGCGCACTTTCCGAGGCCCTCGGCGCCCTGCAAGGGCGCCCTGGCGGCCCGGCGGGGCCCGGCGAAAAGCCCCAAGAGGACCCCGCGAAGAGGCAAAAACGACAAGACGCACCGGTTGAAGGGAACAAACAGCGGGGACGGAGGGGGGCGAGGAAAAGGGGGAACAAAAAGGAGAGGCCATTGCGCGCCGTAGCTGCAAAGCGTTCTGTAATAGGCGCGCCCCTTTCGCGCCCAACGACGCCCGCTTGCGCGCGAATGACATGTCGCCCTCTCGTGGCGCGCGGCATGCGCCCGCGCGCAAAACGATGTTATAATCGCGTCTGGGGAATCGGAATAATCAACGCGCGAATCGGTTTTAGTCGACGCGCGATAGGTGGAGATCGATCAACAAAATCCACCCAGCCTTTCGCCCTTAGGAGAGGTGGGCCAGACATCCTGCCGGACTGGAGGGGAGGAGGGGGGCGCGACCCCCGACCCCTTCCGGCAAGAATCGCGGTCCGAGTCGCTGGCGCCCCCTCCGTCGCGCGTCACTCCTCCTTTCCGAAAGGAATGGCGGTCCATTCCGGGGATCAGAAACCAGGGGTCAGGCCATTTTTGCCGCCAAACACGCGCGATGATTTGCATTGCAACCGCTCGCTCCAAGAAGGATGGCGATCCATTATAAGGATCGGAAGCCGAAGATCAGGCCGCACCATGGGTCCGAGTTGCTACTAAGATAATCGTGCCAGATCAGCGCGATAACCAATGGTAGCGAGCGCGGGCCCCAACAAATGTGTTCCTAACAATATATGGCGCGCAATCTACGCGGGGCCATCCATGCGTTACTACGCGCGCGATGCAATCTACGAGGTGCGCAACCTATGGGGCACAATCGACGTGTTAATGGTGCAGCGCATGTCGTGCTCTAAATGCGTTGCAATGTGCGCGTGGGCCCCGAGGTTGTGAGCCCTGTCTTCTCACTATCTTCTAGTTTCCCGAATTTCCACCCCCGACAACCCCCGGGCCCGCTTCGCTAAATTTCTGCTGCCGAGAAATGAGGAGTGCGCAATTCGAGGTGCCGTCCATGCAGTGCAATATGTAAGTGGCGCAATCTACGTGGCGCAGCATATGCGGCGCAGATTACCTTGATTTCCTCGCGCGCCCCTCCCCCCATGCTCGCGCAATCATCCCACCCGCCCATCCGCAACTTGGCTTGAAACGCCCATGAAGCGTCGATTGCGATGCCTACTCGGCGCTGGCTGGCGCGCCGCTGCGACCGCGCTAGCGCGCGCAGGCTCGCGCGCAGAGCGGCCAGCTAGCCCGGCGATGCCGACGCGGCCGCGACGGCGCTGGCCGCTGGGAAATTATTAGCGCGTCTCGCAGGCCACGCTGGCGCGCGGGCATATCAATGCGAGTCAGCGACTCGGGCGATGTCGACGACGACCGACGCGATGGTGATAGCGGCGATGCTGGTGGCGACGATAACAAGTACGACAGACAGGGCAAGGACGACACCGCTGCTGATCGCACGGGCGACTACGACGGAGCCCTCGCGCCGGCGATGAAGGTTCTGGGGGGATTTCGACGCGCGCGCGGTCGACGCGCGCGAGTGGCCCACGTTGCGTTATCCACTCAATTCGGCTTGCCTAAGAGGGTTCTTACTTGGTTAAAGATTGGTGTCTCGGCGCCCTACATTGCCCGTTGCTAGGAGATTCCCCGGGTTTCTCGGGTTCCCCGACCTCGGTGCCTCAGGGGGCTACTTTGCCCGCTTCTCGGAGGTTCCCCGGGTGCTTCGCGTTCCCCGCGCGTTCGCCGATGCGCGCGAATGCAATCGCGCCGCCGCGTCAGTCTCCACCGCGTCGCGCGGTCGGTGACGCTCGCAGCTGCGGGGGCTCAACCGCGCCCCAGGGCTTGGGGGGCGCCGCCCGCCTGGTCGCGACGCTGCCGCCCCCGCAAAGAAGCGCTGAAAGCCCGCCACCCGGAAGAAAACAAACGCGTTCCGAGCGGTCGACTCGGCGATCCAACGCGCGCAGGACACGCGCGCGCTCCGAGGTTCCGCGGGGGGCGCCTACATCCCAACCGCCATTGTTACCGACGCAACTGGGACACTTCCAGCATATCACCGCGCCACCTGGTGACCTTTGCCTGGCTCGCGCTCGCATCGCGGCTGGCAGCGCAAAGCGCGGGCGAGGCGAGCGCGGGGAACAAGGGCTTCGTCGGCCAGGCCGCAGGGCAGCAGAAGGAAGGCAGACTGCAGCCGCCGAAAAAATCGCCACACTGCGCTGCAACCCGTGCGAGGACACCCCGCGCGCGGCCCGCGGCGACGCGCGCGCTGCGAGCGGCGGGCGACAGAGATAGCGAGCGGGGCGCTGCCAGAAGTGGAAGACATAGCATTGCGCGCAGCGTTCCTGGGGTTGCGTCGGGGCGGTTCCATCAGCATCTGCGAACAACCAAGGAACTGCCGCGATCGGCCCTAGCCCGCCGCGCATATCGGTCGGGGGCTCGCAGGCGGGAAGTGGGGCGGGGCGTCCACGGGCCATTTCGCGCCGCTCCAAAGTTAGCTGCCTGCGCAGCGAGACCCCTGTGATTTGGTTGGCGCGGCGTTGGGGGGCCCGCCGCAAAGGACTCTGCCCCGTCTGGACATGAGCTCCAGGCCGCGGGCGCCGCGGACCCAGGGCTGGGCCCGGCGCGGCCCGCGAGCCGCGCGCGCGTCGCAGAACGGCCCGCGGCCCTTGCGCGGGCCAGTCGTCGAACTCAGCGCGCTGCACCCTGGTCTGGCTTGAGCCGCTCCGCGAAGATCCACTCTCCCGCGCGCCCTGAAGCCGCCAGCCCGCGGCGCCAATCAAGTGCGATGAGCGGCGCCGGCGCCGTCGCCACCTCGTCGCCGGCCGCGGCCCCCAACGCGGAGACGTGGGCCGCTACCGCCCGGCGGCTTTCGGGCGACCCCGGCGCCTGCCGGCGCCGGGCCTGCGCGCGCGCCCCCGCGCGGGGCCCTGGCGCCGCGCGCCTCTTCCTCCAGCCCGCGCGACGCCAGCGGCGGGGGAAGCGGCCCGCCCGGCTCGCGCCGGTCGCCAGCTCTGACGAAGCCCCCGCCCCCATCGCCCATGCTCGGCGGCGAGGCCACTGGCCCGCCGCGACGCCGCTCCTCCGCCTCGGCGACGCCCCCCGCCTGGCGCGCCAGCCTCTCCAGCTGCCGCCCGCGCGGGAAGGGCCGATCGCGTAGGTCTCGTCGTCGCCGACGCCGGGCGGAAGTCGCCCCAGCACTGACTCCCGCGCCGCCGCGTCGATGTCCGCGTTCCCGAATAGCCGGGGGCCCTCTAAGCGCAGGTCGCCGCCCGGGGTTAGCGCGACCCCCCCCCCAGATCAGATCGCACGCGCGCGCCATGATTAACCTTTGGCACCGGACTCCCCGCCCCGGGACGTCGCGCCTCACCCGCGCGACAACCTTCGAAGGTTGTCGCGCGGGTGGTGGGGATCTCCCCCAGGCTCGACACGGACGGGCTGAGGGCGCCCCCGCGTCGCAAAAAAGGCAATGCTCTTCGCTGAGACGCCCGCGACCCTGACTGCCCCCGCGAGGCCTGCGCCTGCGACCGAGCCCGGCGCGGAAGGGATTTACCGCGGACGCTCGATGGCCGACCTCTCTCCCTCGGCCCCCCGCGCGGGGCAGGCAGGGGGCCGCGGGCGCTGGGCGGCGCGTCGCGCGGGGCACTGGAGACGAGGGCGAGCTGGGATCACTGGGCAGCTGAGGCGCGGGCGGACAGCGCAGCAGCCAGCCGCGCGCTGCCTGCGAGACGCCCTGCAACGGCGTCAACGACAAATCCGATGTGACCCGCCGCGCGCCGGAGGCGCGCCCAGAGCCTTGAGCCCAAACAGTTAAGCATATAACGAATTAAGGACGAGCGGGGGATGGCATTCACCCTCGGCCTTCCAGACAAGAGCTCTGCTCAAAGCTAGCACGATACCCGCGTGATCTACCCATATATAAACACCTTCGTTGCGAACTTTTCAACGCCGTTGTTGCGCGCACGGTTGTTCACGGTCTTTCGGCAACAGCCATGACGACGCAAGAGCGGTCGCGAGTTGCATGGACGCGTTCGCAAATCATTCGCAGGATTGTTGGTTTCAGCTAGCTTCCCCGCGAAGGCTGGGAGGAAGCGGGGGCGACGCAGCAAACAGAAAGCAAAAGCTGCTTTGAATATTCTTCCCACGTCACATTGGCTCATCATGTTGGACCTTTCAATGTGGCGCCTCGTGGCCCGCCTTGCCACCAACGATTCACCGGAATGGTCAGCGCAAGTTCTACGGTGGCGCCCAAGTGGCGTCGGAAGTCGAAGACGGCCACGTCGAATATGGATGGGCGCCGTAGATTCTTTTCTGCGACGAGAGCACGGTGCGAGCATAACGGATGCCACTGGCTGCCAGTAGCCTTCTCCTTGGCAGAAGGTGGAAGTGTAATTCCTAGATGTTATGAAGAGCGCCTGCAGAATATTGTTTTGCATTTTGTATGTATGCCCTGTCCACGTTCTATTATCTTGCATGCGCGCTTTGTTGCCGTAGTGTCTCGCGCCCTCCAACTCCGCTTACGGGGCGGGGCCCCTCGACCGGATTTGACTGACTGCCCTACCTCACTCCCCACCCGCTGCGCGTGATCGATCGATCCAGGATGGAGGGATCGAGGACGATCGTGGTCTCGGGGAGTTCTTGGACCTTTGGTGCGCGGCTTTGGGGGCGCGGGGTGGGGCAAGTCCAGGCGCCCGGGCCAGCGCTGGGGACCGACCCCGCGCCACAGGGTCACTCTTACGCGCTGCCAGCTGGCGGGTCTCCGGGGGTCCCGCGGCGGTATCCTGGGGGTCCCAAAACGGTGCGAATCGTCTGGTGACCTCCAAATCCCTAAAGACCTCACCCCACAGTCCGTCAATGCACGGTACTGAGACTGTGGAGGCCCAGTCGCCCCAGTCCCAAAACCATGCGGCCACCCTGAATCTCCACTGATTAAATACACGGCGTGGTCACCACACCGTTTGGGGGTCCCCGAGTATCCGGAGGCGTCCAGGAGGATTTTCATGTTTCAGGATCTGCGGCGGAGCTCGAGCTTTCGCCACCCCGAGCTGATGCGCTCCGCGAGGCGAATCCTCGCCATCGTCGTTGCACCCTTCACCGAGGAAGGGGAACAAGAGGAAGGATGAATGGAGGAATGGGCGGAGGAATAAGAGGAGGAGGAACAGGAGGAGGAGCGAAAACGACGGCAGAGGAGAAGGGGGGCAAGGGAAGAGGGGGTTTTCCCTCCTCCTCCTCCTCCGCCTCCTCCTCCTCCTCTTCTTCCTCCTCCTCCTCCTCCTCCTCCTCCTCCTCCTCCTCCTCCTCCTCCTCCTCCTCCTCCTCCCCCTCCCACCTCCTCCAAGAGAGATCTGGAGGATGATTCGGACGGAGGAGGACGAGGATACTTAGCCAGCAGGAATGGGACACATACTGGGAGGAGGAGGACAAAAAGGTGGGAGGGAAAAAGGGCGGTCGGAGGAGGAGGAGGACGACGAGGAGGAACACCAGTGTAGACCCGAGACGCATCAACGATGTCGCAATAAACCCCCCATCCCAGTTCCCCCCTCATGCGTCGCTATAAGATTGTTGTTTCGCTGCGGGAAGCGGCCTATCATAAAACAACCGTCTAAGAAACCTCACTGGTGCTAAAGAACCACTCTTGGGACTTCAGCGTCCTGATACCCCAGAATCGCGCCAGACTGCCATTCCTGGGACTTCAGCACCGCGAATCAAGGTGACTATTACGTCCGAACCTCCCTGAATTGTTCCAGGAAAACCATTCCTAGTTTCTTTGAATCTGTCGCGCACGTTCGAGAGGAGTGTGCGCGGCGCCCAGGCGAGAGCCATAGGTTGGAAAGGAGCCGCCCTCAATCCTTGACGCTGTTGCAATATGTTCAAATACATGCGCGCGGCGAGGTGGTGCGCTCCGCGAAGCGAATCCTCGTCATCGTCGTTGCACCCTTCTCCGCGGAAGAAGGGGAAGGAGGAATACGAGGAGGAGGAGGAGGAAAAGGAAGAGGAGCGAAAACGACGGGAGAGGAATGGCGGGGGCAAGGGAGGAGGGGGTTTTCCCTCCCCCTCCTCTTCTTACTCCTCCTCCTCCTCCTCCTCCTCTTTCTCCGTCTCCTCTTCCTCCTCCTTTTCCCACCTCCTCCAAGAGAGATCTGGAGGATGACTCGGACGGAGGAGGACGAGGATAATTAGCCAGCATGAACGGAACAAAGACTGGGAGGAGGACAAAAAGGTGGGGGGGGGGGGGAAAGAGAAGTGCGGTCGGAAGGAGAGGAGGAGGGGGAGGAGGAAGACCAGTGTAGACCCGAGACGCATCAACGATGTTGCAATAAAGCATCCATCCCAATTCCCCCCCTTTCATGCGTCCCTAGCAGATTGTTCTTTCGCTGCGGGAAGCGGCCTATCAGAAAACAACCGTCTGGGAAACCTCACTGGCGCTAAAACACCATTCCTGGGACTCCAGCGTCCTGGCACCCCTGAATCGCGCCAGATTGCCATTCCTGGGACTTCACCACCGCGAATCAGGCGACGATTGCGTCCTGACGCTCCTAAACCGTGCCAGAACACCATACCTAGTCTGTTCGGAACTATCGTGCACGTTTGGGACAACTGTGCGCGGCGCCCAGGCGAGAGCCATGGGTTGGAAAGGAGCCGCCCTCAATCCTTGACGCTGTTCCAAGCTGTTCAAACACATGCGCGCGGCGAGGTGGTGCGCTCCGCGAGGCGAATCCTCGTCATTGTCGTTGAACCCTGCGCCGAGGAAGGAGAAGGTGGAACAGGAGGAGGAGGAGGAAAAGGATGAGGAACGAACACGACAGGAGAGGAATGGCGGGGGCAAGGGAAGAGGGGGTTCTCCCTCCTCCTCTTCCGACATCCTCCTCATCCTCCTCTCCTCTCCTCCTCCTCCTCCTCCCACCTCCTCCAACAGAGATCTGGAGGATGATTCTGACGGAAGAGGACAAGGATACTTAGCCAGCAGGAACGGGACAAAGACTGGGAGGAGGACAAGTGGGTGGGGGGGACAGAAGGGCGGTCGGAGGAGGAGGAGGAGAAGGAAGACCAGTGTAGACCCGAGACGCATCAACGATGTTGCAATAAACCCTCCACCCAAGCTCCCTGTTCATGCGTCCCTATCAGATTGTTCTTTCGCTGCGGGAAGCGGCCTATCAGAAAACAACCGTCTGAGAAACCTCACTGGCGCTAAAACACCATTCCTGGGACTTCAGCGTCCTGGCACCCTTGAATCGCGACAGAATGCCATTCCTGGGACTCCACCACCGCGAATCAGGGCGACCATCGCGTCCTGACGCTCCTAAACCGTGCTAGAAATACCATTCCTAGTTTCATTGAAGCTGTCGCGCACGTTTGAGACGAATGTGCGCGGCGCTCAGGCGAGAGCCACGCGTTGGAAAGGAGCCGCCCTCAATCCTTGAAGCTGCTGCAAACTGTTTAAACAAATGCGCGCAGCGCTAAGGCGAGGGCCACGTTTTGAAAACCAACCGCCCTCCATCTGTGAAACTTCGACAAACTTTCAACACAAATATGCGCGGCGCTGAAGCGAGAACCACGTTTTGAAAAGGACCTTTCTCCATCCTTGAAGCTATTGCAAAGCTTAAAACGAATGCACGCGGCGCTAAGCTGAGATCCACATTATGAAAACGACCCGCCCTCCAAGCGTGAAGCTGATGCTACTTTCAAACTTCAAGATACACGTCTGCGGGTGCGACCGGGGAGAGTTATGAGGAAAAGGCATGGAGGACGAGAAGCTAGATCACTAAGAAAGGGGACGGTCGGCCAAGAGCTGGGGGCGAGACGAGAGAACGGAGGCCTGCTGGAAGACCTGGGGCCTGCGGACACCTTAGGAATGGGACACCTTTGGAGACATCAGTCTGCAATGTGCACCAACACGTAGCCCGCTCTGGAAACCCTGAAACCAAACATGTGAACAACTCTCGGGGGCGCACCTTTTGCTTCCGCCGGATTCTGCCAACCTTCAGCCAGCGGAGCGGCCCCCGTCTTGCTTACGCATGCCTCCGCCACTTCATCCGACTTGTCGACATCGCCTCAAACAACAAGCCTGAACGAGGTCAGCGGGGGGCTTCGCCGACGCAGCCTCGCTGAGGCCCCAGACTGGGCCGTCGCACGACTCGCACAATGCAAAGAGCAGCACAAGAACACACCCAAACAAGTGCTGCACAGCATCGGCTCGGCAACTCCCCAATTCGTTCCCTCCTCCTGCTGTTTTTCACCCTCGCGCACATTTCAGAGGAAAGAAAAGGAGAAGAGAAGGGGAGACCGTGAATCACCACAAATGTGACGCTTCCTCTCTGTGGGGAATCCCTCCTCCTCCTCCTCCTCCGCCTCCTCCTTCACAAATCGTGCTACCGTACAGAACGCTGAACACGGAATGTCGGAGTTTTCCTGGCCACGGCGAGCTTCGGCCATGAAGAGTTTCCCCGACCTAGACCAAGGGAACGGCAGGCCAACGCGGTCCTTACTATTTCGGCGTCTTCAGGGAAGGAGGTGAGAGTAGGAGCAGCAGCAAGGGTAGCGGGCGAGAGGAGCAGCTTTGGGGGAGGAGTGATAGGAAGGGGGGAGCAGCCTGGGGATGATGATGATGATGATGATGATGATGATGATGATGATGATGATGATGATGATGATGATGATGATGATGATGATGATGATGATGATGATGATGATGATGATGATGACGAGGACGACGATGACGACGACGACGAGGATGATGACAATGATAATAAAATAAAAATAATGACAATACAAATAACTGATACGAATAATACGAACAATATTACTACTAATAATGCTGATAATGATACTACTAATACTACTACTCATGCTAAAAATACTAATGGTAATACTAATGGTACTAATGATAACAATATAATAATGATGATAATGATACAAGGAACAATATTAATCATATCACTAAAAATAATCATAATAATTATGATGCTGGGGGAACGAGAGCAGTGAGTGCAACGTGGAACATGGCCTTGCCGTCTGCTCCATCTGAAGACGGGTCCGTGGCACTTGTGGCTGGAGACCCAAGCCGCTGGTGGGCTGTCGTGTGGGCCCTCGCCTCGCTGACCGCTACTGTGCTCGGCCTGCGCTTAACCCTGAGTGCTGAGAGTGGTCGCGCTGCCGTGCAGCGCCTCGCCGCCACCGTGCTGACAGGCGCCTTCGGCGTCGTCGCCTCTCTGTGGCGGGCAGGGCTGCTGGGGTGGTGCTGCCGGCGGCACGGGGAGTCGGCCGCTGTGGCCAGGCTGCGGGCGCAGCTCGCGGCGCTGCAGCTCCCCCGGGGGGGCGGCATCAGCGTCGAGGCGCCTGGCGGAGCGCCGGACGCCGCCCTCGCCGCGAAGCCAGAGCCGCCGCCCCTGCCGCCGCTCCCGCCCTTCGGAGTCGGCCCGCCCGCGGGCGCTCCGCCTGGAGGCTGGGCCACTGGCGCCCCCTCGGCTCCCGACGGCGGCCTGGCGGCCTTCCACTCCTTCGGGCTGGGCGAGACCGTGGGCCACGACGGCTGCTGCCGCGGTGCCGCCTGGAGGCGCAGCAGCCTGCGCTGCGGCGGTGCGCGGCGAGCTGGAGAGCCTCTCGGCGAGCAGCCATGTCGACCCGTGGTGGGGGCAAACATTCTGGCAGAGAGTCCACCAGCGTGACCTCGCTGGCCAGCTGGACCCAGGCATCAAGGCGGCCCTGACGACCCGTGGCTTTGCGGGGGCTCAGTCGGCTGGGTGCCCAGACGTGGACAGTGTCAAGGCGGTGCTGCGCGGGTTCGAGGCGCAGCCAGGACAGTTCACAGGCGGCTACGTCGGGACGGGCCTGGCAGCGATGGCCAGCGTGGACAGCTGGGCCCACAGCCTGCCGCCCGACCTCCGCCGCGCGGCGGGCGAGATCTACTGGAACATCCGTGCCTCGGGTTCTGTGTCGGTGCGCAAGTGGCCGACTCAGCAGCACACGGGGTCCAAGCGAGGCGAGGAGTGGCAGGCGCTGTGGGCGTCGGCCACTGCGGTCGACTTCGCCCTAGGAGACTGCAAAGACGACGTCGCTCTCTATGCCAGGCTGAACTCGGATGACGAAGTGGAGCCCGGCCTGCGACACCTCAGCGCATACGTGTACGAGAGCCGCACGCACGACGCCATCGGCGCGGCGCGACTGCGCGCGGAGGTGGCGCCAGGCTCGTCCATCGACATTGAACCGAATTGGTTGATCTCGAAGGCGACCAGCCACTCGAAGATGTAACATCAACGTGAAAAACGCATCCAAGCAGAACTACGACGCCGCAAGGGCAAGGGGGGCCAGAAGGGACCCAAGGGAGGAGCGCCTAAGGGGGGATCCCCCAAGGGCGGCTCGGGGCACTGACCCCGACCTCCCGCGGAGGCGCCCTGGCAGCAGGGGGCGCCTCCGACGCGTTCTTCACAACGGCTGCAAACAACGAGGAGAGCATGCTGGGTGCCCGTGCTCAGGGAGGACAGCGACGTCGGCTATCAAGCGAATGATCGGCTAGCTGCTCCGCCATCGCGGCCCGCGGTGTGCAGAAGCACGCCCTACCCCGACCGCGTCGCCTTGAGACACTTGCTGGAGCAAGGCCGAGCGGTGCTACCAGTCCCGCTCCTTCCTTGGCCCGAAGCTTCTCCCTCAGCTCGGTCAGGGAGGATGCGCCAGCGAGAGTCGCGACGACGAGCAGCCTATCGGCATGCCAACGAGATCCTAGACGCTATGAGCTGCGTCTACGCTGAATCCATGAAGCAGCAAGCTAACGGCCACGTCCAGAGATGCGACGTACGACGAACAGACGGGGCCGCAAGACAAACTCAACTTCGTGCTATTCGGATGGTCCAAGAGTTTGCCGATGCTCGCCGGCTGGTTTCGGTGACAGGCGGGCAAGCGATCAGCGAGCTGCTCAAGCTCGGCGAAATCAACTACTCGGGCTCGCGGAAGCGGCAGGTCCACGCGAACTTCATCGCAGACAGGATCGACGAGGTGACCACCGAGAAGACCGTGGACATGCTGGCAGAATTGCCAGAGAGCGAGGCCGAGTTCTACGCCGAGGAGAGCAACGTGGTGGACTGGAGCGGCAAGAGCGCTCAACTGCTGCGCGAGCTGGAAGAGCACTACGGGGTCCTCGGCGGCTCGCAGGAAGAGTGGGCGCACTACCTGCAGCGGCCGGACCTCCCACCACGCCTGTGGACCTTCATGCGCCGCCAGGACATTCGAGCCTTCAACGCCGTGAGCGCGGTTCCGAAGAAGGATCCCGAGAAGCTCAGGAAGCTGATCATGGCGGCTCCCGCGCACTATGCGTGGTGCGACGTCGAGACGCGGGAGGACCATGGTCTTGGAGGCGGCAGAGCCATGTCCCTTGGGCGCGTTCTCGAGGGCGCCCTGGACCTGGCCAGATGCGACCAATCGAACGCCTTCTCGTCAGTTCTTACACCGGCCTGGCGGTGGCCGTGGATGGCCACGCCAGGCCTTCCAGCAGCAATGGTACGACTCGACAGCAACTGCCTCCTGACATGATGGACGTCCCAAACTACGAGATTGTCCACCCGTGCTACCAGCGGCTACCGATGGGCAGCTCCCACTCGGTGCACATCCTGATGGCGATCAACGTCAAGAGCCTCGGGGAGACCCTGAGGCCCTAGAGTACAACGGGCGCCTGGCTGCATCGGCCATTCGGCTCCAGGAGCAGGACCTCGCTCAGCGAGGCGGTGGTCCACGACCAGGAGTGGGTCGCCTTGCAGAAGATCCGCAGGCGCGCCGACAACTTCGAGTCGGGCCTCTCGGTGAAGGAGCTCGAGGAGACGATCCGGCGACTCAGGCGCTCGCTGATCCGCGCGTCGTGCGCGCAGTCAGGTGGCGGGCAAGCGATCAGCGAGCTGCTCAAGCTCGGCGAAATCAACTACTCGGGCTCGCGGAAGCGGCAGGTCCACGCGAACTTCATCGCAGACAGGATCGACGAGGTGACCACCGAGAAGACCGTGGACATGCTGGCAGAATTGCCAGGGAGCGAGGCCGAGTTCTACGCCGAGGAGAGTAACGTGGTGGACTGGAGCGGCAAGAGCACTCAACTGCTGCGCGAGCTGGAAGAGCACTACGGGTTCCTCGGCGGCTCGCAGGAAGAGTGGGCGCACTACCTGCAGCGGCCGGACCTCCCACCACGCCTGTGGACCTTCATGCGCCGCCAGGACATTCGAGCCTTCAACGCCGTGAGCGCGGTTCCGCAGAAGGATCCCGAGAAGCTCAGGAAGCTGATCATGGCGGCTCCCGCGCACTATGCGTGGTGCGACGTTGAGACGCGGGAGGACCATGGTCTTGGAGGCGGCAGAGCCATGTTCCTTGGGCGCGTTCTCGAGGGCGCCCTGGACCTGGCCAGATGCGACCAATCGAACGCCTTCTCGTCAGTTCTTACACCGGCCTGGCGGTGGCCGTGGATGGCCACGCCAGGCCTTCCAGCAGCAATGGTACGACTCGACAGCAACTGCCTCCTGACATGATGGACGTCCCAGACTACGAGATTGTCCACCCGTGCTACCAGCGGCTACCGATGGGCAGCTCCCACTCGGTGCACATCCTGATGGCGATCAACGTCAAGAGCCTCGGGGAGACCCTGAGGCCCTGGAGCACAACGGGCGCCTGGCTGCATCGGCCATTCGGCTCCAGGAGCAGGACCTCGCTCAGCGAGGCGGTGGTCCACGACCAGGAGTAGGTCGCCTTGCAGAAGATCCGCAGGCGCGCCGACAACTTCGAGTCCGGCCTCTCGGTGAAGGAGCTCGAGGAGACGATCCGGCGACTCAGGCGCTCGCTGCAGCGCGTCATGGTGGCGCTCCACGTCTTCGCGGGGCCACGCCGTCAGAGTGACGTGCAGTCAGCAGTGCGGGCAAGCGATCAGCGAGCTGCTCAAGCTCGGCGAAATCAACTACTCGGGCTCGCGGAAGCGGCAGGTCCACGCGAACTTCATCGCAGACAGGATCGACGAGGTGACCACCGAGAAGACCGTGGACATGCTGGCAGAATTGCCAGAGAGCGAGGGAGAGTTCTACGCCGAGGAGAGCAACGTGGTGGACTGGAGCGGCAAGAGCGCTCAACTGCTGCGCGAGCTGGAAGAGCACTACGGGTTCCTCGGCGGCTCGCAGGAAGAGTGGGCGCACTACCTGCAGCGGCCGGACCTCCCACCACGCCTGTGGACCTTCATGCGCCGCCGGGACATTCGAGCCTTCAACGCCGTGAGCGCGGTTCCGAAGAAGGATCCCGAGAAGCTCAGGAAGCTGATCATGGCGGCTCCCGCGCACTATGCGTGGTGCGACGTTGAGACGCGGGAGGACCACGGTCTTGGAGGCGGCAGAGCCATGTCCCTTGGGCGCGTTCTCGAGGGCGCCCTGGACCTGGCCAGATGCGACCAATCGAACGCCTTCTCGTCAGTTCTTACACCGGCCTGGCGGTGGCCGTGGATGGCCACGCCAGGCCTTCCAGCAGCAATGGTACGACTCGACAGCAACTGCCTCCTGACATGATGGGCGTCCCAAACTACGAGATTGTCCACCCGTGCTACCAGCGGCTACCGATGGGCAGCTCCCACTCGGTTCACATCCTGATGGCGATCAACGTCAAGAGCCTCGGGGAGACCCTGAGGCCCTGGAGTACAACGGGCGCCTGGCTGCATCGGCCATTCGGCTCCAGGAGCAGGACCTCGCTCAGCGAGGCGGTGGTCCACGACCAGGAGTAGGTCGCCTTGCAGAAGATCCGCAGGCGCGCCGACAACTTCGAGTCCGGCCTCTCGGTGAAGGAGCTCGAGGAGACGATCCGGCGACTCAGGCGCTCGCTGCAGCGCGTCATGGTGGCGCTCCACGTCTTCGCGGGGCCACGCCGTCAGAGTGACGTGCAGTCAGCAGTGCGGGCAAGCGATCAGCGAGCTGCTCAAGCTCGGCGGAATCAACTACTCGGGCTCGCGGAAGCGGCAGGTCCACGCGAACTTCATCGCAGACAGGATCGACGAGGTGACCACCGAGAAGACCGTGGACATGCTGGCAGAATTGCCAGAGAGCGAGGCCGAGTTCTACGCCGAGGAGAGCAACGTGGTGGACTGGAGCGGCCAGAGCGCTCAACTGCTGCGCGAGCTGGAAGAGCACTACGGGGTCCTCGGCGGCTCGCAGGAAGAGTGGGCGCACTACCTGCAGCGGCCGGACCTCCCACCACGCCTGTGGACCTTCATGCGCCGCCGGGGCATTCGAGCCTTCAGCGCCGTGAGCGCGGTTCCGAAGAAGGATCCCGAGAAGCTCAGGAAGCTGATCATGGCGGCTCCCGCGCACTATGCGTGGTGCGACGTCGAGACGCGGAAGGACCATGGTCTTGGAGGCGGCAGAGCCATGTCCCTTGGGCGCGTTCTCGAGGGCGCCCTGGACCTGGCCAGATGCGACCAATCGAACGCCTTCTCGTCAGTTCTTACACCGGCCTGGCGGTGGCCGTGGATGGCCACGCCAGGCCTTCCAGCAGCAATGGTACGACTCGACAGCAACTGCCTCCTGACACGATGGACGTCCCAGACTGCGAGATTGTCCACCCGTGCTACCAGCGGCTACCGATGGGCAGCTCCCACTCGGTGCACATCCTGATGGCGATCAACGTCAAGAGCCTCGGGGAGACCCTGAGGCCCTGGAGTACAACGGGCGCCTGGCTGCATCGGCCATTCGGCTCCAGGAGCAGGACCTCGCTCAGCGAGGCGGTGGTCCACGACCAGGAGTGGGTCGCCTTGCAGGCGCGCCGACAACTTCGAGCCGGGCCTCTCGGTGAAGGAGCTCGAGGAGACGATCCGGCGACTCAGGCGCTCGCTGCAGCGCGTCATGGTGGCGCTCCACGTCTTCGCGGGGCCACGCCGTCAGAGTGACGTGCAGCAGCGCGCGGATGCCTTCTGCGCCGATCACGGGCCCCCCCATGTTCTCCTTCGGCGTCGACCTGGCCTTCGACGCCCGCTGGGACTTCGCCGGCCCGCGCACCGTCTCCGGAATCGTGGGCCTGGCCCACGAGGGCCCGATTGACGCGGTGCTGGGCGGCCCGCCGCGCGCGATCTGGAGCCGCATGCGGCGCCGGCCTGGGGGCCCTTCGCCCGTTCGGCGACGCGACCAGCTGCTGGGGCTGCAGGGCCTGAGGGCCGCTGAGAGGATGCGGGTGTTTGAAGTCAACGATCTACTTTTCAACTTCCTTGGCCTGTGCGAGGCTGTGCTGTCTCAGGATGGCGCCTTTTTGCTGGAACACCCAGCCGATCTAGGCTCCTTCCCCTTCCCCTCGGTCTTCGCCCTTGAGGGGGTGGAAGGCTTGACCTGGCGAGCTTGCAGTAAGGTAGTCAACCTAGACCAGTGCATGTGATAGGGGGGGGGGGGGGGGCTACAGGTATACTGTCCAACCTCCTCGGCCTCGAAGAGGGGCTGTCGCTGCGCGATGGCCGTCACTCCCGCGACGCTGTCATGGGAAAGAATGTTCCAGGAGTTTTCGCCTCTCGTCGTCTTCGAAGCTACCCGTCAGGTTTGTGCCGTCTCTTTGGACGGTGTACTGCCCGTGCCCTGGCCAATGTGCGAGACGGTCGCGGAGGCCCGGGGGGGCGGCGCCGCCCTGCGACAGCACGACCTCGCACGTCCCATTGGAGTCGAGAAGCAGAGGGTCCGCTAGGAGGAGAGCTCGCGATGCTCAACGAGAAATACCAGAAAGGGGGAAATACCTGATGGCCGAGGGCGGCGCCGCTGCCTACGCTCACGTGGGCGACGGGCTGCCGATGACGGTCGGCCGCGAGGGCGCGGAGCCTCGGTGCGACAACATGATGGAGGAGGTCGCAGATGGCTGGGAGTCCCAGAGCTTCCTGATCACCGAGCGCGTCAGGACGGCCAACGACTTGAAGGCTGCGGTGCACAGGGTCCAGAGGTATCCCCCCGTGCTGCGCTTCGACCCGCACAAGGGCTGGCTCCTGCGCGAAAGCTGCCGCTGGCTGCTGGAGGTCGACTGGGTCGACGTGGAGCTCCTGAGGGCGGTGGTGGGCCCCTGGCTGTGGGGCGCCCTCCTGAGGCGCGAGCTGCTGGCCATCCCCCACGCGCCCTTCCGCGTGATGGACAGGCGCGCCGACCCAGCGATCAGCTGGCGGCCGTCGGCGCGACGCGAACTCAAGGCGATGGCCCACCTGGCCCCCGCCAAGGGGTGCAAGCTGGACTAGCCGGCAGCGCCCTGCGTCTACTCGTCTGACGCGGAAGGCGTCAACGACGACGACTTCGGCGGCTGCGGCATCGTGGGCGCGAAGGCCGACTACGATCAGATGGAGGGGCCGGTGGCAGCAAGGGCGAGGCCCGGGCGCGCCGTGGCCCGCCTCGACGGCAGGGTCGGCCACCAAAACAAGGCCGACCGCGAGATCGCCAGCCGCATCGCGATGTCTCGCGCCCCCAGGAGTCCGCTCGAGAAGCCGCCGAAGGACTGGACCGCGCTGGGAGCAGGCGCTGGAAGCGCCGGGTCGCATCGCGCTGGGCGAAGGCCGTGCCGCGATCAAGCTGCTGGCCGCGCTCAGCTGCGCCCCTGGGGCGCACGGCCACTTGGTCGCGAACCTGGGAGACAACGAGGGCCTCCCGGCGGCCATGGCCAAAGGTCGCCCGACGGCAGTGAGCCTCGACCTGCTGCTCCGACGTCGCGCAGCCCTGTGCGTGGCGTCAGGCATCGCGTTCGCACTGCCATGGGTGGACACCAAGCACCGGGCAGCTGACTGGCTGTCACGACGCAAACGAGGTGGCGCTGGCCGAGACGGCTCGATCACCGCCAGGTCCAGCGGGCCAAGCCGCAGACCGTCAAGACCTACCGACGCGAGGCCCGCGTCCTCACCACGTGGGCCATTGCCAACAACTTTAACCCCGTCGGCCCAGACCAGTGGGACGAAGCGCTGGTGGAGTACAAGAGCGCTTGCGAGTCCTTGCTGTCGCCGCCGAATTATCGCAACCTGTCGGCGGCAATTGAAGTTTCCTCGCGTGAAACGAGAACTGAAGTGGGCTCGCGCTGTGCTTCGAGGCTGGGAGCGCTGCCGCGTCATCAAGCGCACTGCGCTGCTCGGTGAGGCGCCGGGCAAGCCCTTGAGCATCTGCCTGGCGCCCGCGGGCCGCGCGAGGCTAGCCCCAGGTTTGGTCCTGCAGTGCCACGCGGGACTCCGACCTTCAGAGATGCTTGGTTTGCGCCATCAGAATCTATCATTTTCCCATCAATGCGCCGTGGCCAGGGAGGCTGTCAACTTGGCCCTGGGGGTCCGCTTCGGCGCAAAAGCTCGGCGGCCCCACGTGGCCATGCTCCCAGGACGTCTGCGTGACATCGTCGAGGCCCTTTACCGCCGTGCGCAATTGACTCGTTATGACCAGCCGCTGTTCGCTCACAGTACTTCGCAATATCGTACGCTGCTCAAGTCGGCCGAAGCGGCCCTGGGTCTGAAAGGTGGGCTGGCGCCCGCGCGGCCCGCGCGCCGGCTGGGCAACCGACCCCCGCGCCGAGGGCGCCCTTTTCTCCGAGATCAGGGAGGGCGGCCGCTGGGTGTCCGACTCGAGCTTGCGGATCCACGTGGACGCGCAGTCGGCGAACGCGGTGCTCACCGACCTGATCGCCGCAGGAACGGAGAAGCAGCTGCGCTGGGCCCCCGAGGGCTGGAGGAAATACGCGCGGCCTGAACTATTGGGGCCCCCCTACCACAGATGGCGCCACAGCACGTTCGCGACCGGAGTCTACGCGCCCCCAGCCTCAGCCAAGGCGCCGTCGCCAGCCTCGGCCAAAGCCTCGCGAACAGCCTCGCCAGCTCCGCCACCGGCAAAATCCCCTGCGTGGAGACAGGGGTCCCTGCCAAAAGTGCCGTTGCCAGCCTCCACGATTCCAGCGGGTTTCTCTCGTCCGACCTCCTGGGCGGTAGTGGAAGTGGGCACGCCGTTCGCCTCGCCGCGGGGCAGCGCGGCGACCGCTTCGTCCTTCGCGGAGCTGGAGGCGCCCTGCTCGCCGCCGCTGCTACCCGCGGGGGCCCCCAAGCGTCCGCGGCCAGCGACCTGGCAGCGGTGGCTTACAGGGGCTGGCAGCGTGGGCCGCGCCTGGTGGCTGTCGCCGGGCGCCGTGCTAATGCTGGCGCCGTGGATCAGCCCGCCGCCCTTCTCGCCGAACCTGGCCAAGGACGTCGGCGCGGTCATCAGCCAGTCCGAGGACCTGGCGGACGCGGGCGGAGTCATCTCCAGGGCGGCCTCGAATTTTACGCTACTAGCCAGGGACGTTGCAGTGGCGGCCGGCCGCGGCTCCATGTCGATGCTGGGGGAAACGTGGACGGGAGTCGACCTCTTGAACGCCGCGGTGAATGCTTCTGGCGGCCGCTTCGTGGTGCTGCGCGGCTACCGCAACCCCAGCGCGGACGACCCGCTCCTAGGGGCGCTTGGCAGGCCCCCGGAGGTGCGCGCCGCGGCCGTGCAGCGCGCCATCAGCCACGTGGACGTGAGCACGCCGTCAGTCTCACGTTCCATCCAGCACATTGCCGCCGCGGACCTCTTCGAGACGTTCGAGTTCGAGGCCCGCCTGCTGTCGCCAGACGTTGTTGGCATTCGCTTTGCATGGACAACAATGTCGTATTTACCAGCGTGGGCCAATCCAGTGTGGGAGTGGATTGGGTCAGACGTAACGTCGCAGCTAGATGCGCTCACGGACAAGATCCACCAGAGTATCGAGAATGCCATTGACATGCAATGGCTACGTGAGCCGCTGAAAATTGATGAGATCCCAATGCATGTTTACCCGCTGGTCTGGTTCCGTTGGCTCCGTTACGTCCTGGACAGCTTGCAATTCGCTTAGATCGCAAGCGAGAGTGGGCTGCGACAGATGATTAATCCTACGATTTGGGGCAGGTCACAAGTGGAAGTGGGTTCAAGCATCATGGTTATGTCTGCCACAACCCAGAATGCGTCGAAGGGGGATCAGCCCCGGCTTCAATTCTAGAAGTTGAGGAGCTGCCAGTCTCGAGCTCGCAGAGGCTGGCAGCACAAATCGTCGTGTAACAAGCTGGAGCACGAGATGCATATCCTGCTGCTCAGGCCCAGGTCCATCTTCATTCACTCCTATCCAATCTGCCTGGCTTCGCCATGGGCACGTCTGGCGTGAGTGGGCGGGCGTCCCTGGACAACAATAGTGAGCAGCACGTGGATACACATTACAATGATGATGATGCTGATGATGATGATGATGATGATGATGATGATGTTGATGATAACGATGATGGTGATGATGATGGTGGTGGTGGCGATGATGATTATGATTATGCTGCTGGTGATGATGATGCTGATGATGATGATGGGGAAGAGGAGGAGGAGGAGGAGGAGGAGGAGGAGGAAGAAGATAATTCTATCCGAAATATTGACTGTACTCTCCCTGCGCCCTTGCACCATCGCCCCTCCCTCTGGCGGTGAGCGGCACGCTCGAGTCCGCGACTGTCTCGTACGTCGAAGAGTCCACGTTTCCCAAGCTCTCTCCTTCACGCCGCCAGATTTCGCGGAAGGAGGAGGATGAAGAGGACTAACAATATGAGGAGAAGAGGAGAGGAGGATGGAAGAGGAGGGAACGGCTAGACGGCCTGGCTGCGGAACATACCAGTAGAGCCACCGTCACAGAAATGTCCGCGGGCGGCGAGCGACAAGAAACCGAAACAAAAGAAAAAGGAGGACGTGGACGTCTCCAGTGGACGTCTCCAGAAACCCTGAACACCATAATGCTGACGTCTCTCTTTTGCTTCCGCCGCCTTCTGCCGGCGAAGCCGCCGCCGTTGTAGTTCCGCTGGCCTCCGCAGAGGGCGAGGTGCGCCAAAGCCGAGGCTCTGTCTGGATCACCCCACGTACTGCCATCCGCAGTCGCACTGTCTGCACGCAGGGCTCATATGCCAAAGCCATCATCATGGACAGCGCCACCGACGTCCGCCTCACCCGCAGAATCACCTGTGTACTGTAACCATCACGAGTGTCACGCACACAATCGAGGCAGCGACTAGCATTACCGAAATCAACAGCAGCGTCATGACTCGTATCAACACGTGTAGCGCCATCGACGATGTACGTTGAATACTCATGGCCGTACCGATGTCGACATGGTAACCTTGATGATACTGCTGCTGCGACCACTACAACTATCACCATGTCGTCGTTGTGGGAGTGTGCCACAATTCACGGGACCCACCAGTGTGGGCAACTCCTTCTCTGTTTATCACCACATCCGAAATTGTAGTTTTTGTTTCTGTGGACCCCCCCCGCGAAGAAACATCCGGAACACCACGCCCCCAACATCATAACATCATCATCAGCAGCAGCAGCGCCATCATCATCATCATCATCATCATCATCATCATCATCAACATCGTTATCATCACCATAAACATCATCACCATACTCATCAGCATCATCATCACCACCATCATCAGCTGCATCACCATCATCCTCATCACCATCATCGTCATCAGCAGCATCACAATCATCATCAGCATCACCATAAGGACCAACAGTAACATCATCACCAACATCATCACCATCACCATCATCAGATTCATCCCCATCACCATCATCGTCATGAACATCATCATCACCACCATCACCATCATCATGATGGGGATCAGCATCACCACCATCACGATAATCACCATTACCATAATCATCAGCATCACTTCGCTCACACACGCCGACACATTCAACCATTCACAGTCACATCGTCATCGCCATCATCGTCACTGTTATCACCATCCGCATTACACCATCATCACCGCCATCGCCATCCGATCATGGTCACCATTACCGTCGCTACCATCATCCCGTGATCACCAGGAGCATCCACACTCTCACCCACACTCACACGCTCACACATTCATCTTACGAAAGTCTCGAGCGGGCACCACATCTTTGGGTGAATTGTGAAGAAACTTCAGGCAAGGGCCCCCCTCTTTACGGGGCCGTCGGATCATGTTAGCAATCCGAACGGGTCATCCTGATTCTGGAACTGTCGTCGCTTTGGGGTTCCTCAGGCGTGGATCTGGAGGAACTTTCGAACGGGAGCCTCGCCAGTCAGTGAACGGTGAGGAAGTCTCAGGTTGGAGTTTCTTCCCTTTGTGGCCGCCAGTAAGTAATCCGAGCGGGTCGTCCAAATCCTGTAACCGTCGACGCTCTGGGCTCCTGAAGCGCTGATGTGGAGGAAGTCTCGAGCCTGAGCCTCGTCAGTGGGTGAATTTTGAAGAAGTCTCAGGCGGGAGCCCCTTCCACATGGGGCCGCCAGATAATATTCGTAACCGGCGCGTGTCCTCAAATTCTTTTGACAGTCGTCAGTTTGGGGCTCGTGAGGCGTGGATGTGGAGGAACTCTCGAGCGGAAGCATCGTCTGTGAGTGACCCGTGAGGAGGTTCCTATGGGTCCGCCAGATCACGTTAGTAATCCTAGCGGGCAACCCAACTCTTGTACTTGTCGTCATGTTTGGGCTCGTGAGGCGTGGACGTGGAGGAAGTCTGGGGTCGGAGCCTCGTCTGTGGGTGAGTTGTTCGGAAGTGTCAGGCGGGAGCCCCCTCCCCATGGGGTCACCGAATCATGTTAAACGTTTCCTTATCCGAACATAAGTTTCGGCTGGGATTTTTCGACGCGGGCATCCTGCCCGCGCCGAGGTCACCATCTCACGCCGTCGCCGAGGTCACCATCTCACGCCGTCGCCGATCGCAACCGAAAGCTCTTTGGCTCAAGCCGCCGACGGCCTCAAGGGCCGCTGGCCGCATGGTCCGCCACCCCGGCTAAATCAAAGCTGGCCGGGCGCCCTCCGCTTCACAATTGGGCCGACTTTGAGTGTGGGGCCGGACTGCACTGCTGAGTTGGGCCTTGGTGTCACGTGCGCTTCGGCTACGATGGAAGGCGCATGTTGAGCCTCCCGTCGGTACTTGTTATAATGCTAGAACACCCAAAGTCGTACGGGGCTCTACGTGGGCACGACATCCTCGAAGACTAATGTATGCGCGAACAACGACTGGGGTGCGGGATGTGGAGAAGGCGGGATGAGGAGGAGGAGTAGGGAGGAGGAGAGGAGAGGGGGGAGAACGAGGAGGGAGGAGGACAAGGAGGATGAAGAACGATGGGGGAGGAGGAGCATGCGTAGGAGGAGGGATGAGGGAGAGGGAGTAGGAGGAGGTGGAGGAGGAGGAGGAGGAGGAAGATCGAGATCGTATCGAAATGGATCGAAGTGGACCCTGCCGTGGACCCGCCCTGCAGGACCCGCCCACTCCCCTCCCCGCCCTCCTCCGCCTCCTCAGCCCTCCTCCTCATCCGCTCTCTTGGCGGCGCGCACAAGTGGGTAGGGGGAGGGGGGAAGGCTTCTTAGAAGGAGGCTGCTTTTAGAAGGCGCCGGCCTTACATCTATAGACAGGGCCCGCGTCTTCTAAGAAGCAGGGGGGCCTTCCCCCCTCCCCCTACCCCCTCTGCGCGTGGCCGACCTCCTCCTCCGCCTCCGCCGCCTCCTCCGCCTCCGCCCTCCCCGCAGGACCCGCCCGCTCCCCTCCCCACGCTCCTCGGCCCTCCTCCGACTCCTCCGCCCTCCTCCGCCTCGTCCTCCCGGCCCTTCGCCTCCTCCCGGTCCTGAGCCTCCTCCTCCTCCTCGTCCTCCTCCCTTTCCTGCTCCTCCTCTTCCTCTTCCTCCTCCCTCCTCCCTCCTCCTCCTCCTCCTCCTCCTCCTCCTCCTCCTCCTCCTCCTCACTCTCCCCCTCGTCCTTCCCATTCCTGCGGTCGCATTCACAAGCCGCCACCCTCCAAAACGGAAAGGCTCAAACTTGCTCCGATTTACGACATGGCCCCACAACGACCATCCAAAATCATCACCCCCTCACAGACACACGCAAATCACCGACCAGACCCGTGATCACCCACGCTTGCCCCAGGACAACCCCACCAGAATCTGCGACGAACCCCCGAAACCAAATGCGCAGTCACTGAGGTGCGACAATAAGGGCCGGCGGAATGAGCGAAGCGATTAAATAACGATTGGGCGACATTGATCCCCTCTGACCTGAGAGGCTCAACATTGGCTCAGCGTGGACACGAACTCCTCGAGGACCGTGCGGGAGTCAGGTTGAACTTCAGGCATGGGGTTCTCAACATGTTCAAAACATGGGAACGAACTCCTCGAGGACTATGCGGGAGTCATGTCGAACCTCTGACCTGAAGGTCTTCGCATGGGCTCAACATGGGTACGAGCTCATGGAGGACTACGCGGGGGTTATTTTAACCCCCTGGCCTGAGGGTCTCAACATGGGCTCAAGATTGTCGCGACATGTACCAGGACTATGGCGCGAAACGTGCGAGGACTGATGTCGAACCTCTGATCTGAGGGTTTTAACATGGTCTCAACAGGCGCGCAATCCTCGAAGACGTTGCGGGAGTCACGTTGAACCCCTGCCGCGAGGGTCTCAGCATTGCCCCAAGGTGGGCACGGCACGGAATCCACGAGGACTTTGTGGGAGTCACGCCTGGGCGACATTGAGCCCCTGGCCTGAGGTTCTCAACCAGCTCTCGACGTGGGCACGGCATCCTCGAGGACTGTGCGGGGTCACGCCTGGGCGTTGAGCCCCTGTCATGAGATCTCAATGCGATCACACTGTGGGCACGTAGTCCTCAGGATCAGGAGGATGGTGAGGACGAGGGCCCTAGGCTGGGGGCTGCGAAGGTGGCGATGGACGCCAGTCCCCCCGATCGTCCCCTGCCCCTTCAGGGCCGCGTAGGTCCCTCCAGCGCAAAGCGATCAGCATCCTTACCTGGCTGGCAGCGGCCCCAGGGCCCAGGCGTCCGCCAGTTGGTCTCGTCTCTGGGGACCCTGCCACGGCGCGATGTGAAGTAAAGATGCCAACGTGTTTGAAGGCCCCTGAGGCTGGCAAGGGTCCCCTCTCGGGGGAGTGGATGGGAGAGCCCCGTCTGCTCCAGCTTTCCGACGACGCCTGCTTTTGGCTTCGTCTTCGGTAGTTCGCCTACGCTCGAATCTCTTCGGTGCACGTGTCCCGCCTTCTACCTCGTCGAAGTGCGCGTGCTCGTCTTTTTCCAGCCGTCTTGCATTCCTGGTTGCCCCTTTTTCGGAGCGCTCGGACGTGCAGGTGTATCCTCACTCCTTCCCCGATCCCTGCCCTCCGACGGCGCCAGAGGAGAGAGAGAGAAAGAGAGAGAGAAGAGCATCCCCGCCCAGCCGTGTCGTATCAGGACGATTCTGTTCGGTCGCGTGCGCGTCCGCACCTCCGAGGGCGACCAGGGGGTGAGCAGCAGCTGGAGCAGCGAGGTGGAGAGGGAGGGAGGACACGGAGGAACAGGAGGCAGGGCGGCGATGAGAAGGGGGAAGGGAGCAAGAGGGGAGGGATACTCAGAGGGGCACGCAGGAGGAGGAAGCAGGAGGGAGGACCAGGGGGAGGAGGCAAGAGGAGGACGGGGAGAAGGTGAAGGGAGGAGGGAGGAGGATGAAGGATGAGGAGAGGGGGAAAAAACGATGGGGGAGGAGGGGGTGCGCAGGAGGAGAGAGGAAGAGCAAGAGCGGGAGCAGGAGTACTGCAGGACAATAGTACGAGTCAAGCTAGCCCCCCCCCCGCAGCGCAGGAATCGATGTCGTGGGGGTTCAGTCTTCGTGCTACCACCAAGGACGTTGAATAGGAACGAAAGGGCTTTTCGGGCCACGGCTCGCCTCGGCGACCTAACGGACCCTCACCGGAACCACTCCCTTGCCCAACGCGATCTTTGTTTCGGCATCTTGGCTGAAAAGCTCGTCGTCGTAGTCCTGCTGGCGCTGCTGCTGTTGCTGCTGCTCCTCTTGCCCCTCCCCGTCCCCCTCCCCCTCCCCGTCTTCCTCCTCCTCCTTCTCCTCCTCCTCCTCCTCCTCCTCCTCTCCTCCTTTTTGGACTTGGAGTCAGGATGATGTGCACGAAGCGACACCCGCCAGGAAAGGGAAAACGAGACAGGACAAGGCCAGAGCGAAAGCAAAAGAGAGCACGCGAAGCATGCGGTGAACCCGGGAGCCTGCCAGGGCAAGAACGGGGTCCCGACACCCAAGAGGGGCAGGGCGAGCCGAGGCCTCGCACCGTGTTGCCTCGGGCCCGCTAGGGCTCTGGGCTGGCGAGTTCACGAGCAAAGTCGTTGCCCATGACTCGGGTGAAGTAAGGATCCAGGGGTTCCCAGAAGGCCAAAAAGTCCGACTCGACCTCCTCCGAAGAGGCACCCCTGACATGCGGCCATCTCCCCTGGAAGGCCTGAAGGAAAGCAGTAGCAGCAAGACGGCACATGCCCTGGGGGTACGCCTTAGCCCGAGAGGTACGCCACTGCCAATTGCCCTCCATGCCCGCAAGGGTCTCGTGGCCCCGAGGGCCATGGAAGCACCTCCCGCCCCCCCGAGCAGCCCGAGCCCCCAGGCCAAGAGAGGGAAGGTGAACCGAGAGGAGGAGAGTAGGCTTCATCGACGGCGCCCCGAAAACGCACTGGTCGATGAGGACCCCCTCAACCTCGGGCCGCCCGAGGAGAAACTCCAGCTCGTCGAGCTTCCACGCCGAGGGGGCCCCCAGACGGAAGGGAGGAGCAGGGTGCTCCATCACCGCCGGGATTTCGACGCGGAGGGCAACGAAGAGGAAGTAAATCGTCGTGCGGAGCAGCAGGTTCCCCGCCTCAACCTGCCTGGCTTCCTTGGGGGTAAGGTCGCCAAGGCCCCAGGGCCTGTCTGGGGTGCGGAGAGGCCTTGGCGGGGGACCCCTACACTCGGTGGTGTCACGGAGGCGGGCCTGCGACCAAGTCTCGCACGGAGGGCCAGCCCAGAATCCTGCGACCTTGCCGCCAGCCATGGCACGATGCCAGAAGCGGATCGTCTCCGGCCTCGAAACATCACCGCGGATGGGGTCGTTAGCCACGTCTAAGCTGATCACCCAAACAGAGACAGGAAAGGACTCGGCTGCCCTCTCAAACTCATGCTGGATATCATACTCGCGTCGGGCCTCAGCGAAAAAATGCAAGAGATACATGGTGGGCTGGCCTGGTGGCCTGGGAACCTGGCCCGCAAGGGCTCTATCTCCAGCATCAACTCGAGCCATGGGCAAGGGTTTCCAAGCACGTTTTCCCTCGGGACCTGGGCAGGGGGGCAAATCGAAATCCCATGGGCCCGAACAGCCGGTTTCTCGGCAAAGTGTTCAGGTCTCCCCGCTTTACGGTTTTCCTGGCAGCGATGATGGCTTCCCTGTCCTCAGCAAGCTGCTCGGGGGTATTGGGGGGGCATCGTGGGCCGCCAGGCCTCTCTGCACCTTGGACTTCAAACTAAGTGTTTATGTAACCTAGCCATGGTATGATGCTGCGTTCGGCAGCTCTCGCAGAAGGTGCCCTTCATCCAAAGCATGGGGTCGTCCACCTTAGTGTGATTTCTACTAACATGGATCTTGAGGGCGCTAGGGGCCGAGGCCTGATATCCACAATCATAGCACATGTAGATGAGGTCCGTCTTCTGTTTTTCCAAGAACGGGGCCACGAATCCACTATTATGGCAAAGGTCATGTAAAGCGGTGTGCAACTCCCGAAGCCTCGCCGCGTCTTTGTTTAAGAAAAAAATGGCTTTGTTTGGCTTTATCGAGTCGGCTCTTGAAATATCCGGGGCTCGCACGGGCGCGCTCGATCCATTCTTCGAAGCTGTGTCTCAAATGCCCGTCCTGTCCCCGGCCATCGTTGAGTCTGTCATTAAGCCAAGCAAGATCCGCCGCCAGAGGCGCAACCCAACCAGAATGATACTGATTCAAAACATCGAGTGCCGCTAAGAGTGATTGAGGTGCGTGTCTCAGAAGTCGGGGGAGGTATCGCAACCGTGCCAGCGCAAGATACTGATCTGGGTGGGGCCTCTGAGCGCTGGCAAGGAGGGTTTCGTTAGTGGTCTCAAATTTGGGGCCGTCTTGGTTAGACTCTCCACGGGGTTCAATCGCACGATAAACGCTATGGTAAGCTTTATTGAAAGCTGCAGCAGCTCGGCTTCCCAGTGGCCCCCACATCCCGCAGTTAAAGGTAAGCTTGCTCATGCCCACAGCGTCAGCATATGTCAACTTTGATTTGGTCCGGGGTCCTTCGCGGCTTTTCCCAAAAGTGCGTCTGATTGGTCCAATACCGGAACGCATAGCTGCAATTCTAGCGGCCACCTCGGGCCCCCAACTGCCATTGTCTGTAAGGTGCGTACCTAAAGACTTGTGCACTCGGACAACTCGAAAGGATTGTCCGCCTTCAGTTGTGATTGCTGGGGCGTCGGCATTTCTGATCAAAAGCTCGTGTTTCTTATGCCCCTTACCTGAAAATCTGATCAGAAACACCGACTTGCCGAAATTGACCTTGAGCCCTGTCGGGCCCATCCGGTTGTGAAGTATCTCGGTAAGCCGTTGGGCCTTCGCGATGACCTGCTCCGGGTGGTCCACTGCTGCTTTCGCGGCGAGGTCGTCGACAAAGGAAGCAGTGGCCATCGGCGGGACCGCGCCTGTGCGTGCGAACCCCTCGAGGCTGGGTAAGTAATGGTTGGAGGTCAAGGGCGAGTCCTTCATCCGAGAGGTCCTGCTCGATGTTCCCAATAACAGTGAAAAAAAGCATGTTAAATATATCGTTAGCCGGGGGCATTCCAGGCCGCGATCCAGTGCGGGGGGCTGCGAAGGTGTTTGTGCCAGGCATATTCCACCATGGTGCTCTGTTCACTTCGGCTACGATGGCAAGGAAATTACTATCATCACAATGCTGCTCCAAGATGGGGGGACCTTGCAGGGCCACTTTGAGCCCTTCCTGGAATGCCGTCGGCATGTCCATGCTCTGGATCAAGTCGAGGATTTCGTCGGGGTCTCTTGGGGGGCTCAAGACGAGTTGCTGCAACACAGTATAAAACGCCGCGTAGAGCTCCACTGAGGCCAAAATCCGCCGATCCGGCGTGTGAGTTTCAAGGAGTCTCAGCTACAGCCTCGAGGCTGAGCTTCAGCCTCTGGGGGGGTCGCCGGGGTGGCTCTGCCGGGGAAGGGGGGGTGGGGGGGGGGGGGGGGGTGCGAGTTTCCGGCGAACCCCGGGGCCGCTCCGGGGGAGTGGAAGATAGGGGGGGGGGGGGCGCCATGCTCCGCTTTTTCCGGCGCTTTGGAGGAGGGGGGGGGCCCAAGAGACCCCCAAGGGGTTCCAAGAGGGCCCCGAGTCGCCGAAAAATCGCTCCAAGACGCCCGAGATGGCCTCCAGACGGCCCAAGGTGTCTCCAAGACGCCCCAAGAAGCTTCCAAGAGGCCTCCCAAGAGGGCCCCAAGAGGCCAGAATCGTTGATTTTCATTGGTTTTCTCAGGGTTTTTAGCGTTCTTGCCTTTTCGGGCGTCCGACGCTCGAAGACGGCCCAAGAGGCCCCCAAGTCCGTCCCAAGACGGCCCACGATGCTTCCAACACGGCCCAAGAGAGCCCCAAGACGGCCCAAGAGGGCCCCAAGACGGCCCAAGAGGGCCTCTGGACAGCCCAAGAAGGCCCCAAGAGAGCCCCAAGAGGGGCCCAAGAGGGGGACCACGAACCGAAAGAACCGAGCTTTCCGCCCCAAGAGGCCCCCAGGAGGCCCCAAGAGACCCCCAAGGGGCCCCAAGAAGCCCACAAGAGGCCCAAAAGAGGTTCCAAGAGGCCCCAAAACAGCTCCCCAGAGGCCTCCAGACTGCCTCCGGCAGGCCCCCGGTTTCTTCCGCGGCACCGCCCAGGGCGCCACCGGCAGGATGTCCTCCGTCTCATCGTTTTCCTTCAAGTTATCGCCTCTTCCTCATTCTCCTCCTCCTCCTCTGCGACCTCACTCCTATCCCTCAACGATCGCGTCACCGAGTGCCTCTTCTTTGAAACATCCTCGCTCTTCAAACGCACATCCATACACACATGCATACATACCTACATTTAAACACATTTGCATAC
Source organism: Prorocentrum cordatum (assembly GCA_963575745.1). Taxonomy (NCBI): domain Eukaryota; class Dinophyceae; order Prorocentrales; family Prorocentraceae; genus Prorocentrum; species Prorocentrum cordatum. The sequence continues at coordinate 226,389 of CAUYUJ010015215.1, forward strand.
ATAGAAAAACAATCTTCCAGACATACATACTTACATTCACACACATACACACATATTATCATACACACATACAAACATACATACAAACTAAATACATACATACGCGCACAAGCATACATACATACATACGTACCTACACACAGGCACACATGATCAATGCATGCATACATGCATGCACGCGTACATACACACACATATATCGTGAAACTCACCGCGTGCTCGAAACTTGAGAGAGACCGCGGGAAGTCGAGAGAAGCCGCGGAACGAGGCCTCTACTACTACTACCACTACTACCACAACCACTACTACTACTACTACTACCACTACTACTACTACTACTACTACTACTACTGCTACTACTACTACTACTACTACTACTAATACTACTACTAGTACTACAGGAGCGTTTCCCAACTAGTATGTGTGTGTGGGTGATGCTGTGTGCGCATGTCTGCGGCGCAGGTTAAGTGGTGTGACTGTGTGTGTGCGTTTGAGTGTGCGCCCATAATTTCTGCGTCTGGAGAATAACCCCGAGCGACCCGGATCGGCGGCACTGGCCGAAGGCCACTACAATAATGCATTTCCCATGGGCCTTGGCAACCTGCAACCACGACAAGACCGAATGGGTAGCATGGTCTGTGCCCATGCCCTCGCGCCCGCCACATTGAGCAGCTTTGAGGATCATGCCGAGGAGGGTCTTCCACCTGTCTCTTAGGAAACGGTGGTGGTGTTTAGGAATGACGTTGCCCAGGGGAATAGAACGATAATAAGTATCGAGATGGGGGGCTCCTTTACCTTTCGGGATCTCCGCGACAAGCCCTCCCTTACTGGATAGGATCCACGCCTAAGAGGCTGGAGAAAATTCGTGGGGCGCAGCGCGCAAGAGGTCGTCAGTCAGTTTATCGGGCCCCCCCGCCTTGCCCCTGGGACCGCCCGCGAATCGTCTAGCCAACTCAATTCGGGAGGGAACCGCAGAAATGTTAAGCTGCGTGTCGCTCTGGATAATCGAGCTTCCAGCATTATGCTCATCAATAAGGGCCTGAGGAGTCAACTGCCTGGCATGCTCTATGTCACCAAAATAAGTCTGCATGTGCTCGGCTATCTTGGCAAGAGTAGGGATGGGGTTACCTTCCTTATCGTATCGCATGGGCAAAGTGCAAGCATATATGGGCGGGCGGCCGCCAAAAGCGAGGACCCCTCTAACAGTGTTCCATTCCCTCTGACTATGCTTGCCCTCGGCATGGCCTCGGATTTCTTCAGCTTGTCGGTCTAGGAAATCCTGTTTGTCAGCATTCAACATCCCTCTCAGGGCAGGCCTGCTAGGGCTCATAAAGCCCGCGATGTCACAAGCCCACTCATGGGGGGTCGTTTGCTGCCTGATGTACAGCCTGGCATGGGTACAAAGAAACTGGACCATGGGCTCAGCGGGCGAACCTTCCGTTTCTCCCACGAAATCAACCAGGCCCCCCCGAGTGAGGCGGCAGGCCAAGGCACATATTTTTCGAGCCTGATCGATCGAGGGAGGGTCCTGAGCAGAAAACTGGTTTCCCCGGGCCTTGAGGCAGGCTCTTCGGATCCTAATAAGGGCGAAAGAAGCTCTGGATGTGTATGGTTTCTTGGGCCGCAAGGCCTCCACAGCAAAACATTCTATAGCAAAGGCGTTCGCAAGGTCCGTTAGTTGCTTGACCTGATCATGTATGATGTGAGCCCAACGCGGGACAGGGGCGGCCCGAAGGAGGGCCCGAAACTTATCCTGGGCGTGTGGGTCCTTCATTTTCTCGCGGTCCAAGGGTTTGGTTCCTCGCTTGACCCGGCCCTGAGCAGTCCACGCAATATCGGCTTGGACGGGAACATGATCGATGTGCCTGTCGCTAGAGTCAAAGCAATGGAGGGGGGTAGAGCCGCGGACGTGGTCCCACAGGAACTTGTTAACGCATATGTAATCGATCCTATGCGTGGCCATGTTGCGCGCGGTCCAGGCATGTCCAGGGCCATCAGCAGGCAAGAGAGCATTAGTGGCATAAACCTCCCCCTCCGCCAAAAACTTGCGCAGAGCATCGCCATTCTTATCTTGGGGTCGGGGGTGTTGCTCGCATCCGACGTACTCGCTAGTGACCTCGCCGAGCCTGGCGCTGGCGTCTAATAATAGGATGTCGAAGGCCCACTTTTCATTCAATGACTCGACTGCCTTCCAAAAGGCAACCCTCTCCGCCTCTGGGGCCTGATTGTGCGGTGCGTGACCCACTGCCACTGTGAGATCTAGCGCTGTGGCCTTGATCTTAGCCACTAGTAACCTCGGGGTAGCGTAAACCAGAACACAACCTGGGCGCCGATAATCAACCACCTCTGCAAGAGTGCCTGGGCCACGAATAGCTCGCGTCTCGCGGTGGCCATAGCCCTTCTGTTCTTTTTGGTGACCGAGGCCTTGAGCGATCCGGGATTATAAGAAGCAGCCCGAAAGTCCAACTCTGCTTCTACTGGCGTCTCCTTCTCGGGAGAGGGTAAGTGATGAGCAGCAGCAAGATGGGGCGCTGTCTCAAAATAGAACGCGTCGCCCTCCAGGCGGGGATGCGCGTACCTCAGCCATTGCCACTCGAACGCTGGATGGAAGTCCACCACTTTTCTTAAGGCTTCAGGGATCTTCGGGGGTTCGAAGTTGTCCGTCTGGAGGATCCCCGAGGTAAGCTTCGAAATAACATCAACGAACTCATTCCAGGGGTCTCCGGAGTGCCCGTGGGCATGGCTGACCGTGACAGGCCGCCTCTGATTCGCAAGTTCCACGATTGTTTGCAACAGGTGGGCTTCCTCAGCGTCCTTGGCCGGCTTGGCCAGCAGCTCGGAAAACTGGACTGCGGCAAGATTGTCAGAGATAATGCAGACTGGGGCGCTGCTCTGGTCTTGGAGACTCCACAACAGTGCCCATATGACTCCCTGGACTTCAATGCTAGTACTTGTCCATCTGGAAGGATCCGAAGGAAACGCTGTATAATCTGAGCTCTTAGCTGACAAGTAACCTTGGCATGTGTAGTGATCGCCGATCTGATGCAATACAACTAAGGCCCATGCACCATTCTCGGGCGATTTGGGGTCGAGGGATCCGTCTACATATATCCAGGCCCTCTCGGGCTCACGGGCATCGGCAGGGCTAGTGTTTGCTAAGGCGTACCTAGTATGCGGATGCAGAATTGTGTCGTTATATCGTTCCGTAGGCCAATGCTGGAGCGCCAGAGGATAGGAATCCAGCGTCCCTCTGACATCGAACCAAGAGTCCAGCAGGCAACACCTCGAAGCAACAGGGCGCGGGGCTGCCGCGACACAGTTCTGTCGGGCCTCGTCCAGCTGCGTGGCGACGGAGGGGCCTGCCCCAGGTGGGTCGGGAGAAAGGGAGATCGGAAGGGCACGTGCAATGGCAGTCTCCAAATCATAATTCTGGGCCCTGTGGGGCTCACTGTAAATCTGCGGAGGTGCCTGCTTCCCCCGCAGGCGCCGCCTCAGGCTCTGTGGTTCCAGCGGCATCGCGCCAGAAACCATATCAAAATACTCCTGGAAATTCGACTGAGCATGCAGTGCGGGGGGTCCCCTGAGTTCCGAGGGTCCCTACCCCCGCAACCGCGTCAGTGCCTATCGAATTGGTATTAGCCTCCCCCTCAGTATTAGGGTCGGCCTGATCGAATTGACCTTGGTCCCCTGGGTCCCGCGGGGCGCCGGGAAGAAGTGGGGATCGAGAGCTCCAGTGGCCCCACCAAGCGCGAGGGGGGCTCTTCTTGTCCCGTGAATCCCTCAAAAATCGCGGCCGGTGGCTCACTCTGTTCAGTCTGATGATGAAGTAGATGTTGAGTTTCTTCTTCATCGTCGTGTGCCAGCTGGGCGTGCGAGCAGAAGAAGGTGCCTCCCCACGAAACTGATGGGCGGAAGGTCAGATGTCGTCCTTCATGGTGCCTGGGGCGCACGCCGACTTCCTTGGTGGCTGCCCCAGCGGCCCCCAGTCGTGAGCGTTTCTGACCGCACGCTGGGTCGGCTGGCGATGTGGGACTGAGGGCCGCTGCCTGCTGGCGCGCGGGCGTTGTTGGTGCTGGAGGCGCATCTGCTGCGACCTGGGTCTCTGGTTGGGTCTGCGATGCTAGCTGAGTCGGAGCGGAGTGGAATCCTGGCGCGTGGGCTTCCGGGAGGAAGGGCGCCGTGGGTGAGCATCCCGCTGCCGTGGCAAAGGCTGGGCTGCGTACCAACGTAGGTTCCGACGGAGAACCCATCTGGCTGGGGACCGTGACCTCCGTGGGAGATGGTGGCGCTGGTGGCTGCCCTTGGGCTGCCTGCCACTGTGTCGAGCTGGGACTCGGCACTGCTGTTGGCACGGACTGCTCGGTAGGCGAGCTGTGGTGCGGGGAGGCTCTGGGCGGAGAGGTAGGGCATGGTATTCTGGCTGCCTCCGCCTGCTCCTGGAGTTCGCGCTGCCTCGAGAGGAATGTGGCCGTGGCGGCCTGCGCCACTCTGTCCAACCCCTGCAGCTGTGGGCTTAGGGTTGGTTGCGAGTCTGCAGGCGGGGTCGGTGCGATCGCCTGGGTCGGGGACGACTGCGCAGTGACCGCCCCCTGGCTCGGGCCCGTCCGCCTTGCTGCCTCCAGTTGGGCATGCAGCTCCCTGATCTTCGCTGGGTCCGTGCAGATCCCCATCTCTGGGAGGTGTCTCAAGTACTCGTCCAGGGTAGCCATCGCTGGGGTCATGTTGTCTGGCGTCGGGTGGTCCATCCCGGCGGCCCCTGCTGCCGCTATGGCGTGGGTCAGCTCGCGCAGGGCTTGGTGGGGGCCTGGCCCTCCAGGGAGTGGGGCTGGGGGCTGCCCTGGCCCCTGGGCTGGGGGCTGGCCCCCACCTGGAGCCTGGGCCCTCGCCGCCTGCTGCTGCTGGTGCGCAGCTTGGGTCGCCTGCTGCCGTTGTGCTGCCATCGCTTCCTGCTGTGGTGCGGCTGGTGGCTGCTGGGCTGCCTGCTGTGGGGCAGCCGCGAGCTGGGCTGCTGGCGGTTGGGCTGCGGCTGGAGGCTGGTCTACTGCCATGGGGGCTGCCGCCCCTCTAGGGTAACCCCACGGCACTGCGGTCCTTGCCTTTCCCTTTCGCCGCCAAGTAGGCTTGGCCCATCGCCGTCTTGGACCTCGCCGGTGAGCCCTGCTGCGCCTGCTGGGTTTGCTGGAGCTGGCCGAACTCTTGCTGAGGGGGAAAGGTGCCAGGCGCCATGGTCTGCATCTGCTGGATCAGATGTGCTGGGGGCGGTGGAAGGACCGCGCCCGTGACTGGCGGGGGCACTCCAGGGGCGCCCTGGATGCAAGCCCCCGCGGCTGGCTGGACAAGTCCCAGCAGCTGGCTGATTATGCTTTGCTGCATGGCAAGCTGTGCCTGTATCTGAGCCATTTGGGTGCCAGTTGCTGCTGGGGGTGGCGGTGGTGCCACGTTGTGCGAGGTTGGGCCATTCGCTGTCATGTGGCCCTGGGCAACGTCGTCGGGCTCGTCGTCCTCGGAATCTGGGGCATCCTCGAGTTCGGCTATGCAGACGTCGGTCTTGGCGATCTCCGCCTCGACCTGTTTCTCTTGCTGTTTGAACTCTTTGATGCTCTCCCGAATCTTCCCGAGCTTCTCCTTGTAAGTGGCCTTCTTGTCCTTGAGGGCCTGGATCTGGTCCTTGCGCTTCTCGGTGAGCCCCATGAGGAACTTGGGCGCTGCAACTTCGATTAGCTCCTCGTCGCAGGGCTTGCTTGCCCGTTTGGCCGCACAAATGAGGGCTGCCACGTCGTAAGTGCGGCTCTTGATCTCTTCTTTGCACTGGCGCTGCGCGGCTGGGTCGGTCGGAGGCTCGCCGTAGACCTCGTGAACCATGTGCGCTTCTGCCTCGCTCTTGGGGAGAGGTAACGTCTTGGCTATGAGCTTCTTCGCCAAGGGGTCGGGCGGGGTAGCCCGCCTCAAAGTGGCAGAACTTGCTGCTTGCTGCTGTGGTGGTCGCCCTCGCGATGCGGGGCGTCGCCCTCTCTGGTTGCAGTGCCCGTCGCAGCTTCGGCACGTCCAGTGTCGCTCTGATACATGACGCCCACGCGCGCACTGCCAGGTGCCAACCATGTCTTCTGCGCAGTCGGCCTGGCGCCGTGGTTGTTGGGCGCTGCGGTGACGTAGGAGCAACTCTCGAGCGCTGACCGCCCTCACGAGCAGTCGCGCTTGTCCGCGGGCTCCCCTTTCTCGTCTGTGCTTGGCGGGCTCTCGTGAACGAGAGCGCCGCCAGCGCCGCCGCTCGAATGGCGGCGCGACCGCGGCGAGGCCGCGGCGGCCGCGGCTGGGCCGCGGATGCGCTGCGCCGCCAGCAGGCAGCACTGCCGCGGGGGCCCGCGGGCTATGGCGCGCGCGGGCCAGGGGCCACGCGTGAGGCCGCGGCGGGTCGGGCTGCCCCCCAATCCCCAGGGGCGGCCCTCAGCCGATACGCCTTCCTCTCCTCCTCCTCCTCCTCCTCCTCCTCCTCCTCCTCCTCCTCCTCCTCCAATTCTCCTCCTTATCGCTAACGCCTCCCTGTCGCACCCCGAGGCCGATCTTTTGGGCGGGCCGGGCGTTTCGCCTGAGATTTCCTCGCCATCTATGACTCTGAAGCTCAACGAGTGGCAACAGCTTCGCAGATGGAGGGCGGGTCGTTTCCAAAATGTGGCTCTGTTAGACCCTTCCCCTTCCGCCCTCGGGACTGCCAGAGGGGTCCGCAGGCATGCAGGCGCTATGATGTGATCAAAGTCGGGGGCAATCTTTTTCAATCCACAAACACAGAACAGCATGCTCACACACACACACACACACGCACACGCACACGCACACACACACACACACACACACACACACACACACACACACACACACACACACACACACACACACACACACACACACACACACACACACACAAGAGCCCTGCAAGCCACAAGGGCTACGTACGGAGGGGGGGAAAAGAGCCCCTCGCGGGGCGATGGGACCAGCGCGGGTCCTTTAGATCCGACCCGCGAGTAAGTAGAGCAATCTTTGACAAGACAGGCAAGGCTAGTCAGGGACAGCGGGTCTATACTCAACGGATCTAAAAAGGATGAGGAGGGGAGAGGAGCGAGGACGGCGCCGGCGTGCCACCGACAGGCGTGGAACGTTGGGAGCTCCTGTCCTCCCTGACCGGGGACGGGCGCACTTTTTTGTTGTTGTTTCTTTCTTTATTTATTGTTTTCTCTCTCTCTCTCTCTCTCTCTCTCTCTCTCTCTCTCTCTCTCTCTCTCTCTCTCTCTCTCTCCTCGCAAACGGGTCCTCCTCCTTCTTCTCCTCTCTCAGCGCTGATCTCCTCTCTTCCTTTCTCTCATTTCTCCTCCCCTCGGCTCTCCTCCTCCCTCGCTTCTTTCCTCTCGTCTCTCCTCTTCTCCTTCTTCCTCTATCTCCTCTGTCCGCGACAGCTCTCTTCTCTTCTTGCTTCCTGGAATCACCTTCTCTTCGGCCTCGAACTCGGTCGCTTTCCTCGAGGCTGCCCGGGGCCTTGATTTCATGGCCTGGTTGAGCGCCCTTTCCCCCATATGTCCTTCTTAGTCAACTAGGCACATCGATCCTCTACATCGTATATCATGGAGGGCCAGGTTGCCCCAGGCTGGGTCACTCTTTGTTCTGGGATCCGCTGGGATGCGGGAGTGTGGCAATCATCTGATGGAGAATCCAACGGCACTCATCGAGTCTCACTGCGTTCCTCTGGTCAGCTTTTGACCCTGCACTGTTCTTGCTTAGCGCGTCGAACACCGACTTCGCGTCGACCACTGATAGCGTCGAAGCCTCCGCGCACAGTTGACAACTCGACGCCAACGCCGAAGTGAACGGGCTCAGAGAATTGAACCAATCGGGCCTCTCAACGTCATTTTGCACTGCGTCGCGCCATAATACCTGCAACCATTGTGCCTCAGCCAGTGCCGAGGAAAGCGCGAGCGTCTCGGCTGCGACGGTGGACGATACTGCCCGACGGAGACGTTGAGAGCGCCACGAAAGTAGACTTACCCTCACCCTCCTGTTGCTTTTGATTCCTCCCTCTGCTGCCATCACCATCCATGCTCCTTGCGCCCCTCCTCTCCTCGCCGTGCCTGGCCCCCCGGCATCTGAAGCAGTGATCATCATCGTCGTGCTGATGTCTATGGGCCAAATGGAAATACGCTGAGCTGCCGTCGCCTTCAAATGCCGGCAGATCTTGACGCGCAAAAGCGCACCCTCGACGCTCGGGGATGGCAGCGCGGCTGCCTGCAAAGAAGCTCCACTAGCCACATCGGGCCTGCTTTCTCTGGCTACCCACTGCATTTGAGCTATCATAGACCGATATGATTTGATCTCGTCGGGTCTCAGTGGGCTGGCGGGCTCAGCTTGCCGGCTTTTCTCCAGGAGCATCGGGGTAAGCTGCTCTCCAATGTACTTTTCCTGGCCCGCTGTGATTTTGTCCTCGCGCTGTTTAGTATGTCTTCCAGCGTAATCCGCTTCTCTGCTCTGCCACTTGCCGAACTGAAATCTGCTCGTGAGCTTTGCTTTGAGTTCATCTGCTTTGCTGTCTTCATTTGCCACAATCAAGTCGTCAACCTCTATCAGGACCAGGGATCCCAACCTATTCGCGGCGTTGTGCTTGATCCACAAGCAAAGTTCAACTATCGATTTCTGGTATCCGTTGTCTGCCAACCAGCCTGTAAGTGTGCGATGCCATCTCATCGGAGCGTCGTTCAGCCCGCTCACCGGCGCTAGCAACTCAATGAATTCTCCTTTCTGCAGGGGCAATCCCTCGCACGGCTCGCAATAAATAGCTCCACGTGGACGCCCGAGAGGATCCGATTGGCAAAAAGCCTTCTTACAATCAGCTATGTTCATTTCCCAGCATTGTGATGACATCATTTGAAGTACCCCCATTATAGTTTCACTTTGAGGTGTTGGGGCATATACATGCAACTCATCAAAATCTGGATCCCGATGTCCTCTCACTCACCAGCGGCTTTTTGGAGTCGGCTCCGCGCCCGCTCCTTCCTGAGGTTTAAGTCGCCGGACCATGCGGCTGGATAAAATGCGCTCCGGATGCATTCTTCTCATGTGATATGCCTCCTCCTTTCCAACCACCCTTACTGCGCCTGAGGATATAATAGCTTGCCACTCTTTCGCATCCGATAGCACGAAGAGGCGCCGCTGCAATGGCGTGAGCTGCTTTGCACTTACGTCGGATCCCCGGGGCGGAACTGGACCTGTGGCGCGACCGGTAGCAGAGGCAAAGCTGGCGATTCCTTCTTCGAGCGCCGCCCCCCACTCGAACAGGGTTTGGAACAGCTCCGCGTCTTCCTCACCCTCGCTTACCTCGCCCTCGCTTCCCTCATCCCCCTCTGTTGTCCTCCGCTCATCCTCGTCCTGACCCTCAAGGAGACCCGCGGGGCCCATTTCATGATCTCGAGAGCTACCCGCGGGGGGGCCCTCTGTCCTGGACGCGGCCTCTGGAACAGGGCCTTCGGAGGACTTCTGAATGACGGTCATGGGCTGGCTCTCCCTTCCTGTATATCCTCCTTCTCCGCCACCTCCTTCTCTTTCCTGCATCGACCTCCTCGCCCTTCCTGGGCCTGGATCAGCTTCTTCCGCGGGAGTCAGAGCAAGGGAAACAGAAAGCCTGAGCCCTATCTGGGCAACTTCCCGGGCGCCCATCCCCCTCCTGTGATCTCTCCAGCCTTCCTGAGTGCCATCGCGCATCGCTTCCTCAGGAGGCCTCCGGCCTGCTTCTACTGAGGAGATCAGCTCGGCACTGTCCTTGGAATAGGATCGGGGATCTGAAGGGCTGGGCGGCACTGACCTGACGTCAGACAGATGCGGAGAGGGCGGCTCGGTGCTGCGATCGCCTGGGGCCTGACCAGCCTCGGGCGGCGCTTCCTCTCGTTCAACGTTCCTCAGCGATCGGAGGCAACTGCGGCTGAGCGCGAGGCGCCAGGTGTATGACTCGCTCTTCTTCTCCTCTGGGTCCTCCTAGATCCTCGGCTCCTCTTTGGTTGCCCCCCGGCTGCCTGGCGCCCCGGGCTCGCTCCGGAGGCGGGCCCTCGGCTTCGACGCCTATGGCTCCTACTCTTTGGTTAGGTATTTTAAGTTCCTCGCGAAGTTGATCCAGACGTGGATTGGCTAAGAAGTTCGGGGCCTAGCGATTCGCGTCGAGTGGCTGGTCTGACTTGTTCTTGCGAGCATGTCCACAGTCTGGACCTCATCGCGACCCAAATGGTCAGTTTTGGTTGCCGAGCAACCGCCCCGGGGTCGACCCGTCTGTCGCGTTGAAGAAGATGAGAGCGACTGGCTGGAGCATTTTTTCGCCACGCATATACTCATTGGCCCGGATGGAAATGTTTGTCTACGTGCTTGCGAGCGCGAGATGTTTCGCTCATCCTACTTCGAACTTCGACGGTCAGCGCTGCCTTCCGACCTGCTTCTCTGATCTTATGCTTCCTCAAAAAGGTGGCTGCTGCACTATCCTGCTCGCCGGCGCGCGGTGAAACGTCATCGAGCCCGACCTCGTCGCGCGGCTCGTCTGTCAACAACACTCTCGGCGCTCTCGGGTTCTCTCCTAGCGCCAGCTGACAGGGGGAATAGCCTCCGCGATGAAAATGACGATGTCTTGTTGAGACGATCTCAGCAATCATGTTTTCCAGCTCGTTGAAGTTCGGGGGGGGGGGGCCTCGGAAGCGGCCTTGTGGGGCATCTGTTTCAACCGCCCTCCATGTCTTTCCACCTTTCCATTTTGATGGGAGGGTTAGCATCGCAAATGTGTTGCTATATATACCCGCGTGCTCGCACCCTCTCTCGAACATGCCGCTGAACTCGGGGCCGCCGTCCGAGCACAAGATCCCGGGCGCTCCAAAAAATCAAATCCATGTTCGACGGAATCCCGCTCAAGCTTCCTCGGCGGCGGCCTGCCTCAGGAGGGTGGCAACCTGAAACGACGTGCCGCGATCCACCACGTTCAGTACCGGCATGCTATTCCCGAGGAGGTTGAGGCATATCAGATCCACACCCACGAGACGATTGAAGTGGAAGGTCCGGGGGAGGTGGCCTTTACGACGCCAGCTCGCCCTAGCTCGGGAATCGCACTGCTCGCGCTTGAAATTTCTTTTCACCCAGCGCACAATGCCGGGTCGAATTCGAGAAACTCGTAGCGCTCGCAAAATATCGCCCAAAAGAGGATTACCTAAGTTGATGTGCAGCTTCGAAACTTCGGCCTCGACATCCTTAGTTACCTCCCCCTCATTAGCTTCCTCCTCCTCTTCTGCTTGTCCTCCTGCTTCTGCCGCTGCTCCTCCTTCTCCTTCTGCTGCTGGAATGTCTTCGGGGCCCTCGAGCTCCCCCGGCCACGCTTCGACAGTGGCGAGCTCGGGATCCGGCCAGAAGTCCGAGAGCGCTGCCTCGCCCGAGCCTTCAGCAGACTCCACCCCAGAGAAGTCGGGCAGACGCCTGCGAGCCTAAACCGAGCATGCGCCACAGGGTACTCTCCACTCCGTTGGCGATGGCCCTGACGAGGCCGTCGGGGCAGCGTTCAGCCGCGCTGGTCCTGGGCCCCCCTCCAGGGAGACGCGCTTATGCTTCCCTCGGCACTCCTCTCGGCAATGCATGAGGGCCTCCGGGCTGTTCGAGACGAACCTAGTGGACTTCTTAGGGAGACCCTCTGGGGACACCTGCAGGCCGTGCATGCGCTGGTGAGCTGTCGCTAGACTGGTTCCCGGGATCTGCAGGAGTGCCTTGGCTGTCTCTGTGTCCCACGACGGCGCTGAGTCGGGATGCTCAATCATAAACGCTCTCCCCTTCGATGCCTGCTGCTCGGCAATGCGAGCGCACAGCGAAAACGCCCTCAATCCTCTCTCCTCCTCCTGGTCCCTGGCTTCTCGGTTCATTGCGTTCCGCGCTGCCCTCCTCGCTGGACAGAATGCTTTGCAACTCGAGGACATCATGATGAACTGGGCCTGCAGCTGCTCAACGGTATTCCACAGAGCGGCTTCTCCAAACCTTGACGACATATCATATCCCGTGAGAATGTCCAAGGAAGGCCCCGGTGGAATTCCGCGCTTCCTGAGTTCTGGAGCGACCCGGGGAGACGAGAAAACCTCCATGGACGACGTCGCCCCCGTTCTTTCGAGAACTTCCTTTAAAACCTGTGCTCTTTTTCTCCTCGATGCTTTCACTCCTCCTCCCTCCAGCAACCTTGCAATCTCCTGCCTGCCTTCCCTGGGCAGCGAGGGGCAGGCGGGTGCGTCCGAGGCCAGGGCAGCGAGCAGCTAGGCAGTCCTGGACCTTAAACTATATCCAGCAGTCTTCGGCAGCTTGCTGGTCTCCTGGGCTTTCGGCTTTCCCTGGTCCTGGGAAGCTGCTGTCCTCCTGCTATGCTGCTTTCTCTCCTGATGCTTTGCTGTCCTCCTCCCCCCCCCCCCCTCCCACGCTGCGATGCAATCGCGGCCTCGAGGTTCCGTGGGGGCGAGGCCATGGAGAAGGGATGGAGGCCATATCCTATATTCTTCTATGCCCCCTGGACCTGAAATCCTAACCCTCCTGAGCTTTCTGGGTAGCAATCCTGAAGGGAACCCGCCTCCTAGCTTTCTCAGAGCGACTCCTGCCCAGAAGCATCTGGCCCCCTCCGGGCCCAGGTCACGACTCTTCCAACTCCCCAACTTGGAGATCTGATCTGGGGTGGCCTCCTCACCGCTGTCTCGATGGAGAATCGGACCTAATCGGAAGTTCTCGGGGATCCTGGGCTTTTCTTTTTATGCTGACGGTCGCCCGCCGAGTGGTTGAGGCTAGCGTCAGCTCGCTCTCCAGAAGTTGCGACGCCTTCCTCCGAGTCAACGGGGGCAGAGCCCAGGCCGGCACCATGGACGACCGCGGCGGCGGCTGGCTGCAATGCGAGTGGGATCTCAGCCGAACTCCTCCAGCTGGTCCTCGTCCTCCTTCGGATGCTCGGGATGATCCACGCCGCTGCCGCCATCTGGGCCACCCCCGCCTCAATGGCCGTCTCGACCCTCATCATGAGGTTGCTCATCTCGGCGTTGAACTCCACCCTGGTGATCGGCTGGTTTGGCTTGTTAAGGCCCAGTTAGACGACCGGCGCGCTGACCCCCCCCCCCCTCGCGACAAGAGGTGCGTCGCGCATTCGTCGCCCCTGCGCCGCCCGTGCGTCGGCCGCCGAAAAGGCCAGCCGCCCTCTCGAACGTGCGCGTCGCCCTCGCAAGGGGGCAATTTGGTGAGTGCGTCGCCAGCGTGGCAGACACCCACGGAGCGGATCGCGCGCGCGCCGCCCGCTCCACGGCCGCTGAAAAGGCCAGCCGCCTTCGGGAGAGAGAAAGTCGCCCACGCTGCGGCCCTCTCGGCGAGAAGAAGGCGGCCGCTGGGCCACCTTGGCAGATCAGCAAATCCATTTAAGATTACACGCGCCGCGATGCTGCTGAACGCGCCCCAGCGATAGACCAGCAGGCCCCCGCAGCCGCCGCCGCAGCCGCCGCGACCGCCGCCAGCGCCAAAACTACCGCCGCCACGATCACCACAAACGGATGCGACCGCAACCGCATCCACCGCGGCGATTACGACCAACACCATTTACCGCCATCACCACCACCACGACCACCACGCCTCTCGCGACCACCACAACGACCGACACCAGCACGATCACCGACGCGACCACCACCAGCCGCCCACCACCAGCGGCCCGACCACCGCCAGCGCGACCTAGGCGACGAACGCGACCACGACCATGATCACCAACATGACCATTACAGAAGTACCCGCCCGCTCCGCCCTCCCCCCTCTCCCCGCCATTCCCCTGCCGGGCCGCCCTTGCCGCCGCGCCCGCCTCGCGCCCCTGCCCCCCCCCCCGCCCCCGCCCCGCCCCGCCCCCCTCCTTTTCTCCTCGAAATCTTCGTCTTCCACCGCCAGCGGCGGGGCCATTCGCGGAAGGCGGGGGCGCCGCTCGCGGCGACGCGCCGCGGCCGCGGCAGGGGAGCCGAAGGAGAAACAGATAATGAAGAGGGACGCGCGGCGGCAACGGGGAAAAATGATACCAGAGAAAAAAACCCAATCATGATCTTTGTTAAAGAATATAGAGCTATGGGGCTAAAGGGCAATAGGGCAATAGGGCTATAAGGCTATAGGGCTATAGGGCTATAGGGCTGGAGGGCTAGAGAGCTATCGGGCTGTAGGGCTATAGGGCTATAGGGTTATGAGGGCATAAAGCTATGGAGCTATTGGGGCTATAGGGTCATGAAACGATTGGGGCTATAGGGCTAGAGGGCTATAGGGCTATAAAGATCTAGGGTTATAAGGCTATAGGGCTACCGGGCGGTCACCCGGGCGCCCCCGGGCACGCCCGGGCACGCCCGGGCGCGCCGCGAAAATCGGCGGCAAACCTAACTCAACAGCGTGAATCCGCTCGGACCCCACACAGAGGCAAGCTCTGATTGGGGAACAAAGACGAGAGAGGAGGGGGGAGGGGCAGACAGAGGGGGGCCGGGAGAAAGGAGGAGGAGAAGGGGAGGAGAGAGGGAGACGAGGCAGGAGGGAGGACGAAGGAGGAGGAATGACGAAGGAGAAGGGACGACGAGGAAGGAAAAGGGAAGGAACAGGGGCAAGCACCGCCCCTCCTGGCGCAATGGAAGACGCAGCCGCCGCCACTTGTGAACGGCGCAAGCACAGCGGGCCGACGGCCGTTGCGCATTGCTGTTCGGGGAAATGCTAGGGGCGGGCAAAGTCGTGACTGCGTTGCGCATGCGTCGCGCGCGCGTCGCGCTTGCTTCGCGCGCGTGGCGTGCGTCGCGCGGGTCGCTCGTGCGTCGCGCGCCGGCAAGGGTGCGTCGCGCGCGGGTCGGGGTGCGTCGCGCGCGCGTCGCGCGTGCGTCGTGCGAGCGTCGCTTGGGTCGTTCGCGCGTCGCGCGCAGGTCGCGCGCGAATCGCTCGAAGGGCGCCGCGGACTTCTGACGGCGCGTGAACTGCACGGCCCGCTGGCGAAACAATCAAGGGACGCGCGCGGCAACCGTGGAAATAGCGAGACACGCACGTGAGAACTACGAACGCGAGGAGACCAATGGGCGACATGGAGATGCAGCGCGCGCGGACTAATCCATTTCAAGCGCACGCCCCGCAATAATTTGAACATAGGTTCGTCGCTGCAGCAATTGGGCGACGTCTCGCCCGCCAATGAATTGGGGGGGAAAGAGGATGGAAGTGAGGCGAGGGAAGGGCGGGCGGAAAAGGAAACGGACGGGCAAGGAGGGGGCGCGCGGGGGCGGCGCAGCGGCGGCGGGGGCGACGGGCGGCAATCGAAGGGGGGCGGCGGGGGCGAGGAGGGCGAGAAGGAAGTTCCAGGAGGGTGGAAGGACAACGGGGGGCGAGTGGGGAGGGGGACAGGACGGCAGCCTGACACAGAAGAACTGAATGCAAATTTCGCAAACAGGACAAACGGCGCAGCGCGTTGGACGAGGGGGAGAGGAGGGAAGAGGGGGGGGGGCAGGAGGATTGGCGCGAAACGACATGGGGGCGCGGGGCGCGATGCGACGGGGCGAAGTGGCGCCGCGTCGCGCGACGCGACGTCGCCCGCGCCGCGGCGCGACACGCACAGCTCCCGATCAACGCGCGGCGTCTTCGTCCTCAGCAACGGTTGGCGCCCCCGAAACTGCGCGCCAGCAAATCCTCTTGCGCCGAATTGAAAACAGAACGCGTTGGTGGACCGTCGAACTAGGAACGCGCCACGACCGCCAAAATGGCTGCTCGCGCACCAGCGTCGAAAAAACCTATCTATCGCCAGAGAAATTCACAAGTCGCGCCATATGTCGCCCGCGCACTCTGGGAGGCCGGGATTCGGGACAGAAACGCAAACCAGGGCCGGCGCACGGGCGACGCTCGGGCGACGCACTGAACGAAACTTAAGGGGGGGGGGTCGCATGACTGGGCCTTAACAGTTTGGCTGCCATGGATCGTCCGGAGTGGAAACCCTCTTGGCCCGCACAGCCCGATCTCCGCCCTCGGCCTTCGGCGGAGGCCTGGGCGGCGGCTTGCTCGGGACAGCCGCCGTCTTGATCGCGGAGACCTTCGAAGAAGCCCCCGCTGCTGAGCTGCTGGCACTCGCTTTCACGTGGGGCGGCGGTGGCTCGTGCGGCATCGCCTTCTTGAGCTGCTCCACGATGCCCTTGATCTTCTTTCGGTCCCTCTGGTTCTTGCGTTCCTGGGCGTCGGCTTTTCCCCCCTGGAGTTTTGCCCCGAAGAGACAGCCTCAGGCCGCAGCGAGAACAATGAGTGCACGCGCTCGTGGAGTTGCTGCCCGAGCGCCTCGCCCGCGCTGGGTACTGGCGCAGCTCGACCGGGTCGCGCTCCTCCTTGAAGGCCATCGGGATCAGCTCCGCCATCGCCAGACTCAGGCGCACCTGGGGCGAGAACGCGATCGCTCGAGGAGCCAGTCGACGCCGGCGCTTCACCTGCACTAGGAAGTCCATCTCGCCGCTGCGTAGCAACTCCTTCTCCGTCGGGGCCATCTCCTCGAGAGTGAAGTCGAAGGTCGTCTTGACCTCCGGGCTGATGCGCATCTCCTCGTCGTCCAAGTTCTCGGCCCCCGCTGCTCCAGATGCCTACTGGAGCTGGCGACGTCGGAGCGAGATCCGCGAGGGCTGCAGCACCTTGTTGTAGTACTTGACCATGCTGGGGATCCTTCTGCCCGCCCACCTCATCCTGGACCTCTGCTGAAAATGCTCGAGAGAAGATGGGCTGTGAGAGGGGCGCGATGGGGTGGCCTGATTCGTCGAGGCTGGACGCGCAGCTTTCTGCCTGAGTTGCCTTAGTCGAGGATGTCGAGTCCTGGCCTGGCCCCTTCTTTCGGGCTCCTGGTCTGGCTTGCCTGGGTCCTGAAGCCTCGTCCTCCACCTCCTCGTGGTCTTCCGCCTCCTCCTCGTCCTCCTCTTCCTCCTCTCTATATGCACTGTGCACCGCTGTCCCCTCTGCCCTATTCCTAATTGAAGCTGTGTCAGTCACTGTCCTGCCCCCTTCCCGGTCCCGGTCCAAATTGCGCCGTCGGTCCCGGAAGATGGAGCCCGGCAACTGGTCGACCACTGCCTGGTCGATCTTGAACTTCTCCGGGGGGAACTGGATGAGGTCGACTGGGCGGTGTCCAGCCGGATGCCGGCGCATGGGGATCTCCACATCCTCGCCGCTGATCCGCAGAACGTTCTCGGGCATGCGCACCTGGGCCCGGATGAAATCCAGCCATCTGTCTGGCAGCAGGGGCGGACAGGGCGTGGGAAGCACCAAGAACTCTATCACCCCACAGTGGTAGATACTGATTGGGACGAACGCTCTTCCGATCGGCGTCACTTTCGCGCCGATTCCTGCCGCCGTCCTGTCGATAGTCTTCCACCCGACTGGAAGGTCGAATCCTCGTTCACGAAATGCTGAGGTCATCCGTTTCAAATCTGGCTTGCCGATGAGCGCCTGTCCAGCGCCGGTGTCTACTAGAGCGCTTGCGCCCAGATCCGACAGCGAGATCCCCGCGAAGTCGGGCACCCTGATCTGCTCGAGCGTCACCGCCACTATCTCGAGCATTGAGGGCCCAGAGAAATTGCTGTCGCCCTCGCCGGACAGGTAAGAATAGTAGCTGGACGGCTTGCCGCCATCTTTGCCTCTGCCAAATTGTTGATAATCATCTCTCCTCGGGTCGAGGTCTGCATGGATTCCGACATTCATCTTTCCAGCGCCCCTTTTGCCCGCAATTTGCACATCTGGATCTACGTTTCACTTCTTTGATAGAAACTCTACGATCTCCTGCTTTCGGGGGTCGGCTGTCCTCTCTGCGCTTTCGATCGAAGAAATCTCTGCACACTTTTCTAGCTTGCTTTAATTTGCGGGATTCCTGCCGAGTCCTCTTCTTTTCCGCTCCAAGTTGTCGCCCACTTTGGCTGCGAAAACGCATAAGATCTCGGACTCTGTCATATTTTGGCCGTCGAAAGCTGCAAATACTTGTTCAACTTCGCCCTCGGGGGAAATCCGCATCATCATATTCTATAAGAGTGATCCATTCGTCCTCTTGTCCCTGCCCGGGCGGCTCGCAAACTTCGCACTCATCGCTGGCCAGGAAGTTCTTAGAGGTCGCGGCCGCCGGAGTTGGGAGCACTGATTTTTCTTTAACGTCCAATTTCAGCAGCGCCTGTCTGATGGACCGGCTGTCTTCCGATCCGTTGGCCAATGTACGAAGGTTGATCCTGTTCTGAGCTGAGAGCTGAGCGCCCTTTTCGTAATATTTTGAAAGGACTGAGTCCGGGAGAGATAATCCATACCTCTCTGCTTCCGCTATCTGTGCATCTCGTCTCAAAACGAAATCAGTAATGCTGTCATTCCGATGAATAAAACAATCAAATAACGCTTTACTCGTCGCATCTCTCTGTACATCCCCCGGGCGTTCACCACTAAGTATTCCCAAGTGCTCCAGGAAAGTATTCAAACCATCGTCTTTTTCCGAATCTGCTAAAACGGGTTTGAAAAGAGCCTGCAATTCGATCGGATATGTTTCCAGCACCCTGTTTGCCCGTTGATGTGATTTGTATGCTGCTCGGTTAGTCCAAGCCGTCAAGTTGGTCTTGTACTTTTGGAGATTCTCCAAACCCAAAAACTGTGGTGGTGCGCTATAGTCCCTGTTTATCGGCCCTCTCGATTTATCCCACCATTCCTCCCTGAAATCAGCTTCAGTCCACGAGCCTCCCCACCGAGGACCATTCCACCACGTGCTCCATCCCCCTGAATTCCAGCCCCACTGTTCTTGCCGGTTCTCGTCATGGCTCCCCGTCTGTGTCTCGCCGTCGCGCATATGAACCGATAAAGCACGTGCCCCCTTCCGAAGAATCAACGCCACCACTGCTCCGCTTACCATTGTTAGACCCTTCCCCTCCGTCCTCGGGACTGCCAGAGGGGTCCGCAGGCATACAAACGCTATGATGTGATCGAGGTAGGGGGGCAATCCTTTTCAGTACACAAACACAGAAAAGCATGCTCACACACACGACAGCCCTGCAAGCCACAAGGGCTACGGAAGGGGGGAAAGAGTCCCCCACGGGACGATGGGACCAGCACGAGTCCTTTAGATCCGACCCGCGAGTAAGTAGAGCAATCTCTGACAAGACAGGCAAGGCTAGTCAGGGACAGCTCTCGCCTCAGCGCCGCGCACATTCGTTTTAAGAAATGACAAGAGTTTAACGGATTGAGGGCAGGTGTTTTTTTCAACATGTGGCTCCCGCCTTAGCGCCGCGCACATTCGTTTTAATATGTGCAAGGGCTTCACGGATTGAGGGCGGTTCCTTTTCAACATGTGGTTCTCGCCTTGGCGCCGCGCACATTCGGTTGGGCAGATTGCAAGAGCTTCACGGATTGAGGGCGGGTGGTTTTCAAAATGTGGCTGTCGCCTCAGCGCCGCGCACATTCGTTTTTTAATGTTGCAAGAGCTTAACGGGTTGAGGGCGGGTGGTTTTCAACAAGTGGCCCTCGCCTTAGCGCCGCGCACATGCGTTATTTTTTTGTTTTGTTATTAAAAGATGCAAGATTTCACAGGTTCAGGGCGGTTCCTTTTCAACATGTGGCTCTCGCCTTAGCGCCGCGTGCATTCGCATTTTGTATAAAACAATTCAAGAGTTTCACGGGTTCCCATGACCAACGTACCAGAAATTGTTTTTGGGAAGGTTTCAGGATTCTGTGGGCGCAACAGTTATGGTGATTCGCTGTGTTGAAGTCCCAACAATGGCGTTCTGGCACGATTCTGGATCGTCAGGGCGCAGCAGCCAGGTTGATACGTGGCGTTGAAATCCCGAGAACATTGTTTTGGCACGCTTCAGGATCTTCGATCTGTTGTCTTCCAGCGAGGCAGTTCCCTCAATGGGAATGAACCGTTGTAGGGGCCTATGAACAGGAAGCTTGGAGGGCGGGTTAATTCCAACATCGTTGATGACTCTTGGGTTTCCACTGGTCCTCCTCCTCCTCCTCCTCCTCCTCCTCCACCTCCTCCTCCTCCTCCCCCTCCCCCCTCTCTCCCCAAAGGTCTCTGGGGGTCTCCATGGAGTCCCCTAAGGCCTCTGTAGACTACTGAGGGCTTCTGGAAGGTAGAAGTCGGCCAAAGACGTCCTAAACCTCGACGTCGTCGTCGTCGTCGTGGTGCTGGTCGCCACCGTCCTCCAAAGCCTTTCGCCCTGGCAGCAAAAATGAGCAATCCGCATCGTCGCGCTGGCGCGCTGCCGGGGTTGTGCCCGTGCACACCCGCCATGGGACCCCACGCGCTCCACCTGCTGCTTCTCGTCGTCGTCGTCGTCGTCAATGCCATTGTCGTCTTCGTCGTCGCCCTCTTCCTCCCCCACGGAATCTTCGAGGTCGAATTTCCCCCATCTCCTGAGGATGGGGTTCGTGTGTTATCACTCCGACCGCTCCGAGCACGAGAACCCCACCTCCTCTTCATCTTGATGATGACGATGATGACGATGACGATGAGGATAGTGATGATGACGATGATGATGCTGATGATGCTGATGATGATGCTGCTGCTGATGATGATGATGCGGATGATTATGATGCTTATGATGATAATGCTGATGATGATGATGATGATGATGATTACGATGATGAGGATGATGCTGAGGATGATGATGATGACGACGATGACGATGATGAAGATGATCAGGATCAAGATGAAGAACATCATTTGAGAATGTCTCGGGCGCGGCGGTGGTTTCAACACCCCCAAGGGTGGGGCGCCAAGGGGTGTTGCACTCCTCCGTTCGTGCCCAGATTGCAGGGACGTCTCGAGCGGATTGCCTGTTTGCGTACCCAACATCCGCCGCTTTCGAAGCAGAGTTTGAGAATGTCTCGGGCGAGGCGCTGGTTTTCGCACCCCAGGGGGCCCAGATTGAGAGGATATCTCGGGCGGTTTGCCTGTTTGGGTGGCCAGACTCGTCTGCGTTCAGAGCAGACTCTGAGGATGTCTCGGGTTAGGCGCTGGTGTCAGCACCGCCAGGAGCGTAGATTGCGGGGATGAATCGAACGGCTTGCGTGTTTTACCCACCGAACATCATCTGGTTTCGGAGCAGCTGTTGAGGATGTCTCGGGCGAGGCGCCGGCTTTCGTATCCCAGGGGTCCAATAGTGTGAGGATATCTCGAGCGGTTTGCCTGTTTTGGTGGGCAGACTCGTCTGCGTTCAAATCGAATATTTGATATGTTACGTATGTCCATATGTGTATTGCCCCTTCTCGGCGGCTCCAATCCTAAGTGCTTTACGCATGTTCCTAGAGATTGGGCATGTCCTGGGACACGCATGCTCTGCATGTGTTACGTATGTCCATATAGATTGCCCCTCTCCTGCGGCTCCAATCCTATGTGTGTCTGCGTGTGTTCCTATATCAGAGTGAAGGGGCCGAACGGTCATTCATTGTCCCTGGGTGCGTGGCTTAACTGGGGATCCGTGGTGAGGATTATGTTTGTTGCGTTGTTGCTGCTGCTGCTGCTGCTGTTGTTGTTGTTGCTGTTGTTGTTGTTGTTGAACATTATTACTTCTAAAGAATAATTATTGTTGGGGCCCCTGGTGCATGGCCCCCCCGCCGCGCCTAGGCCGCAGCCTCATTTTCATCATTTTCGTGAGGAAGTCTCAGGCAAAACGATGTGTACCAGATCCGGTTGTGTTGTTACGATCGGTTTTCCCTTGCAAAAAACAAGGCAAAGTGGACATTTCTTGTTCTAACATAACCAAACTTCAAGAATCCCTTGGAAAAAAAGAAGGTAAAGTGGACATTCGCGCGCGCAAAACGAAATCCTTCCCAAACCTTAGTGTTCGTAACGATTTTAATATAAACACATAAAAACAATGGTTTTTCCAAACAAAAATGTCAAAATTTCATCCCGCGCGCTCTTGCGGATTTGTAGGAAACCCAACACTTTTTAAACATTTCTGTCAAACGGGCTTTTGCGAGCCACTTTTTCGAACTTCTGCAACAACGGTTGCGCACCTGCCAGGGCCATCATCCCTGTCAAATAATACCATGCGGGACACATTCGTTTTTTCTTCGCGCGCGCACGCCGTCGTCGTCGGCCGCGGGGCCCTGAATAGTAGCCACGGTCGTCCGCATGCCACGAAGTGAAGTGTCCGAACGTCATAGGGCGGGAAGCTGGGTGTGGGTGGTGGCGAAGAGTCGTTTGGAAATTTGGTAGAGCTTGAACCGGCCCCCCCACAAAGTGGGGGTATTGCCCGCCTCCTATGAAAACCCTGGCACTGGTGAGAACGGAGTGTCCCCACGTGCTAGTAATTGTTGTTGTTGTTGTTGTTGTTGTTGTTGTTGTTGTTGTTGAATTTTCATTCCTAAAGAATCATTATTGTTGATCCCCCCGCCGGTGCATATTGTTTCTCTCAATCAAAGTGTGCCCCTCGACGCTCGCACCCTGTTTTTTGACAGGGAAAAGATTCCTGCTCAAACTGGGCCCCTGGCCCCCCGGTTACAACAACAACGGCTCCCGCCGGAGACTTCCTCACAATTTAGCCAGGACCCCCGTTCCCGCCCGAGACTTCTTCGCATTTTATTCCGGAGTCGCGCTCTCGCTTGGGACTTCCTTACAATTTATTCAGGAATCGCTTTCCAGGCGCTCTGGAGTCGCGCCCTCGCTGGAGATTTGCTTGCAACTTACTGAAGAATGGCTTTGCGTTGGATTTTCCTGCGGTTTGCCCAAGCGCCGCGCTCCCGACACCCAGGCACCCAGGAGTCGCGCCCGTTGTGGCCCCATGTGCATGCCCTTCGTGGCCCCGCTGTCGCCCTTTGTGTCCCCCTCACTGTCCTACGTGGCCCAGTTGCTACCCTCAGTGGCCCCATAGTTGCCTTCTGTGGCCCCGCATTATCTGCACTTCGTGGCCCCGCTCGCTCGCGCTCTTCATGGCCCCATACGCATTCCCTTCGTGTCCCCGCTGTCGCCCTTCGTGGCCTACTTCGTGCCTTTCGTGGCCCTGCTGTCGTTCTCTCTCGCTCTCGCTTTCGCTCGTCGTCGCCGTCGTCGTCGTCGTCGACGTCGTCTTCGACGTCGTCGTCGTCGTGGTCGGTCCCCTGTCCGTCCCTCGTGGGGTGGGGTCGACGGTCCGCGGCCGCCCCGCCGATCAGCGCTGCCGCTGGCCAGGCCGACGGTCCGCGGCCGCCCCGCCGCTTGCCGGGGCCCGGCCTGCAGGGAAGAAAGGTATACCCCCCAAAAGGGGTTCGATCGAAGACGAAGAGGGCGGGTATCGAGGGTTTGGGAAATACGCGTTATTGGACACTCGAGCATATGAGGGAGAACAGTCTTAAAATTATTGTTGTTGTTGAACTCTCATTTCTGAAGAATAATTATTGTTGATCCCCCCTGTCCGGTGCCCATAAGTTTTTTTCAATTGAAGTGCTTCCTGTGGGGCTCGCACCCTGTTTTTTGACAGGGAAAGCCTTGCGGATCAGATTGCGTTGTTGGGCCCCGGACTACAACAACAACGGCTCCCGCTTGAGACTTCCTCACAATTTACTCAGGACCCCCGCTCCCGCCTGAGACTTCCTCAAAATTTACTCCGGAAGGGCGCCCCCGCTTCAGACTTTCTCACATTTTATTCAAAAACGGCGCTCCCGCTTGAGACTTCCTTAATCAGGACCCCTGCTCCCGCCCGAGACTTCCGCATAATTTACTCAGGGATGGCGCTCTCGCTTAGGACTTCCGCGCAATTTATTGCAGCATCGCGTTCTCGACGCTCAGGAACCACGCTCGCGCCAAGGACGCCCTCGCAATTTACTTAGGAATCGCGCTCTCGCTTAACACTTCCCCGCAATTTGCGCAAAGATCCCGTTTGAATGTCCCGCCCGCCCGACCCGCCCGCCAGGGTCCGCCCGCCCGACCGGCGCCCCCGCCTGAGACGTCCGACAATGTACTCGGGACCCCCGCTCCCGCCCAACTCTTCCTTGAGGAATACGCCCTCGCCTAGGACTTCCTCGAACGTTCACACTCTTAACCTCCTGTCCCTTCCTCCCCATCCAACCTCCCTCCTCCCCCCCCTCCCCCTCATATCCACCCTCCTCCTTCCTCTTCCTCTCTCCCCACACTCTCCTCCCATAACACTCCTCCCTCCTCTCTTCGCCCTCCCCTCTCCAGCCTCCTCCTTCCTCCCTCCTCTGTCTCTCTATCTCCAATCGTCCCCCCCCCTCCTCGCCCCCTCTCTCCTGGCGTGTTCCCCTTTAGCCTCGTCCCTCCCCCTCCCTTCCTCCCTTCCTCCCACTCTCCCTCGTTCTCCCCCTTCCTCTTCTTGCAGGGCCCGCGCTAATTCCAATGGTGGGCAAAGAGATGCGCGCCCCATCCTCCGAATAATTCCCCGCCCGTTCACACCCGCTTGCGCAAGCCCGCCCGCCCCCGCAAAAAGAAATAATCCCCCCAGAAGGGGGCACGCTCGAAGACGAAGGGGGCGGGTATCGAGGGCGTGGGTATACACGTTGCATGGCACGCGGGCAAGTAAGAGCGAACAGTCTTAAAATGATTGTTGCTGTTGTTGTTGCTTGCTGTCGTCGTCCCACCCGCGACCCCCCCCGCGACCCCCCCCGCGACCCCCCCCGCGACCCACCGCGCGACCCACCCCGCGACCCACCCCGCGACCTACCCCACGACCCACCCGCGACCCAACCCGCGACCCACCCGCGACCCACCCCGCGATCCACCCCGACCCAGCGACCCCCCCGCGACCCCCCCGCGATCGCGACCGCGACCCACCCGCGACCCACCCCGCGACCCACCCGCGACCCACCCGCGACCCACCCGCGACCCAATTGCGACCCACCCGCGACCCAACCGCGACCCAGCCGCGACCCACCTGCGACCCACCCGCTACCTACCCACATTGTTTCAGCCGCGACCCACTTGCGACCCACCCGCGACCGACCCAAATTGGTTTAACGAAAAACTCGGCGCCTGCGGCGGGCTTCTCCAGAGTCTCGCAGATTGCCGACGTACCCACCGCCCCCATCACTCTTACCCGCATCTGCGGGGTGCAACGTATTGGGCCTCTCCCGGGGCACGAATCCTCACCAGGAAGCTCCAGGTGGCCCCAGGAGGCACCAGAAAGCACCAGGAAATCATAGGAGGCACCAGGAGGAACCAAGAGGCCCAAGGAGGCCCCAGGACGCCACAACAGGCCCCAGCAGGCCCCAGGAGCCCCTTGGCGATTGGCGGGGCAGGTCGAGGCGTTCGCGGGGCCGTTGGAGCCGCGGGAGGCCGAGAGGCGAGAACCCAGTCGGACGTCGCCGAAGAGTTTGAGGAGTCGGAGGATGTCGTGGTCGCGGAGGTTGCGGCGGAGGTGCTGCACCTGGCCACGCGCGCTGGCTCCCCAGAAATCGTCGGAAAGATCGCGGCCGTCGACGGGTGCTCCGATGCCGTGCTCGAATGGCTTGGAAGGTGTCGTCGGTCCGCGGGGCGAGCACAAGCGTTCGTGCGGCGACGTGCATGTCTGGATCGCGCGCCAGACGGCCAGTTGCCAGCTGACGGGGTGCCCCCCCCGCAGCTGAGGGCTCGCGGGGCTTGGAGGCGGCTGATGCTGATGCTGCCGCTGGGGGTCCTTCTGCTGCAGTCGAGGCTCCTGGAGTTCCCGCTGCTGGCCAGCTCTGTTTCCTCGTGGAGGTCGATATTCAGGCGGCGGGCGCAGCCTCGTGGACGGCCCTCGAAAGCGCCAATGCGCTCCTGGAAGTGCTCCTCGGCGTTGCGGCCGAGCATCAATTGAAGAACTGCTTCCTCGGGCTCGTGTGCGGCACAATGGTTCGTGCACCTGTCCGCGGAGCTGAGGCTCGTGTGCGTCGCTGTGCACGGCCACGCGTCCGCGGAGCCCATCATTACATTGTTGCTCCTTGTGGGCATTGGTTGCAGTGCCTGCTGGGGAATGAGAAACGCAGTTGTTGGCGCCCGTTGCGCTCGGGACCCATGGTCCGCCAAGCGCGGCGCCTTCCATGCTCGTGGCACTAGGCGGGTCCGAGGATCATGAATGCCTGCGACGAGCGCTGTGATGTGTCAGGAATGTAGACGCTCCGCTCGGGGCGCCAGGCGGCTCCAAGGATCACGAATGCCTGCGCCGAGCTGGCCAATGCCCTCGGGTGCTGGCGCGTATTCCGTCCAGATGGGGGTATGAGCAGTACCGTCCGAGGCTTGGGGCTTCAAGCTTGCCACGGCGATTGGTCATGGCCGATATGCTTGGCGCCCCCCGGCTGCGCTGTGCTGATCCTCGCTTGTGCCATTTGTTGGCACGGTCTGCCGCTGCGCGCGAGGCGCCCACGGAAGCGGTTGGGCGTGTCCAGCTGCCGAGGCGTCTCTCCAGACTATCGCCACTGCACTGGATCACAATCACCATCATCGTCATCATCGCCACCGTCATCGTCATCGTCGTCGTCATCTTCATCATCATCATCATCATCAGCATCATCATCATCATCATCATCATCATCATCATCATCAGCATCAGCATCAGCATCAGCATCAGCATCAGCATCATCATCATCATCATCATCATCATCATCATCATCATCATCATCATCATCATCATCGTCGTCAGCATCATCAGCATCATCAGCATCATCATCGTCGTCGTCGTCCCTGTCGTTCGTCGTCGTCGTCCCTGTGGTTCGTGGTCGTCGTCGTCGTCGTCGTTGTCGTCTTCGACTTCGTCTTCGTCGTCGTCGTCGTCTTCGCCTTCGTCGTCGTTGTCGTCGTCGTCGTCGTCGTCGTCGTCCATGTCGCTCCTCGTCGTCGTCGTCGTCGCCGTCGCCGTCGCCGTCGCCGTCGTCGTCGTCGTCGTCGTCGCCCGCCGCCGTCGTTTGCCACCAGCGAGTTGGGAAGGGGGGGGGGGCCTCGAACCCCCCCCCCTTGCAATTCAACGGAGGGGCGGCGGGGCCCCCTGGTGCGAACCCGCCCTTCCCAGCGTCCACAGAACGCGCTCTTTCCGAGCTCTGGGACCCACGAACTAGAACCCGCTGGAGGTATGGGTCTGTCCTTCCCCTCCACCTTCTCCTCCGCCTCCTGCTCCTCTTGGTCCGCCGCCTCCTCCTTCACGTATGGTTGTCCTTGATGCTTGACGCTTCCTCCCCCCTCCCTCTCATCTTCTTTCTCCCCCTCCTCTCCCTCATCGATATCCCCCTCATCCACTCCCGACGATGGCTCTCTCCTCACAGCTCTGTGGCCAGCTCCAGCTCTGAGGACCATCTCCTTCCTTGAGACGGCGAGTCTCAAGCTAGAGGCGGTCAAACCTTCCGCACCAGCGGGTCCACAACGTACCACAAGAGCCCAAGAACGCCGATGGCCAGCCACCAGAAAGCTTCCACGAGTCTGGGAGATTGCCCTGTTTAGTCAGACCAGCATGTCTCCCCTCCGCCTGGTCAACGTGCATGATGCATCTGGAACCGCGGGGAAATACCCTTCCGCCCTCCCCTCCCATGGATGTCCAAGGCGACGTTCAAATCAAGATCCGACCGAACCGACAGCGAAACCGAATCCGATAAAGCGAAAACAGCCTAGAAGAACGCAGCGGCGCAGCAACCGACCGAACTGAACCGACCGAATGCAGCCGACGGCGAAGCCGCCGAACCGACCGAAGCGCGAACACTCTTGCCTCCCTTCTCCTCTGACCCTCGCCGTCTCTCCTTCTCCACGCCTGCGGGGACAGGGCGATGGGGGCAATTACCCCAGTGCGACCCTACCTAGAAGTTGGAGCCCCTAGGAAAGCAGCATGAGTTGCTATGCTATGCTATGATATGCTATGCCATGCTATGCTGCGCTATGCTATGCTATGCTATGCTATGCTGCGCTATGCTATGCTATGCTATGCGGTGCTATGCTACGCTCTGATATGTCATGATGCGCTGTGCTATGCTAAGCTATGGTATGTTATGGCATGGTACGACATGTTAAGCTGCGCTATGACATGCTATGATGTACCGCGCTATGATATGCTATGATAGGCTATGCTATGGTATGATATGGTATGATTGGCTATGCTATGCTATGCTATGCGATGCTAATGCAGCGCTGCGCTATGCTAAGCTAAGCTAAGCTAACCCTCTAGGCAGAGCCTTGGTAGGGAATTACACCCATGCCTATGTCGCATAGCATAGCATACCATAGCATAGCATAGCATAACACATCGTAGCATCGCATAGCATCGTATAGCATAGCGCATCTTAGCATGGCATAGCAGATCATAGCATAGCTTAGCATAGCACAGCACATCATGACATAGTATAGCTTAGCATAGCATAGCATAGCATAGCATAGCGCGGCATATCATAGCATAGCATAGCATAGCAAAGCGCGGCATAGCATGGCATACCATAGCATAGAAACTAATGCTGCTTTCCTAGGGGCTCCTATGATATGATATGCTATGCTGCGCTATGCTTTGCTACGCTATGCTATGCTATGATGTGCTCTGCTATGCTAAAGCTCAACGAAGCTAAGATGAAGGTAAGCTAAGCTAATGTAAACATATGAAGGTAAGCTAGGCTAAGATAAAACTGAGCTAAGATGAAGCTAAGCTAAGGTAAGATGAAATCCCACCAGCCCTTTGGGCGTGAGTGGTTTAGAGAGCCCGCTCTGTCCTCAACCCCCCTTCTTCCCCTTCGGGGAGGGGGTTACCCCTCCCCCTACCCCCTACCCCTGGACCTGGAGAGGGCGCCCCGCGGGTCGTTGGAGGGGTCTTTTCCGACTCCTGGGAGGGCCAAAAAACGACGACCCTCACGAGGATTCTGGCCCCGAGGGGGGGGAGGGAGTTTGGTCCCTGAACTCGTCGTTGAAGTAAAAACATTGATTTTACGAGGGTTTTGGCCCCATGTTGGCCTTTTGAGGGGGCCGCGCTCATCTTCCCTCATAGCAAAATCATTGATGTTACGAAGGTTTTGGGCTCATGTTGTCCTTCTCAGGGGGCAGCTCTCCTTTGCGCTTCTGAGGGGGTCGCAAGAGGCCCCAAGATGGCCCCAAGAGGCCCCCAGGAGGCTCCCAAGAGGCCTCCAAGAGGCCCCCCAGAGGCCCCAAAGCGGCCCCAAGAGGCCCCCAAGAGGCCCCCAAGAGGCCCCCAAGAGGCCCCAAGAGGCCCCAAGAGGCCCCCAAGAGGCCCCCAAGAGGCCCCCAGAGGCCCCCAAGGCCCCAGGCCCCCAAGAGGCCCCCAAGAGGCCCCCAAGAGGCCCCCAAGAGGCCCCAAGAGGCTCCAAGAGGCCCCCAAGAGGCCCCACGAGGAGCCCGAACGACTCACACCAGGACGAGGGGCCCGAACGACTCACACCACGAAGAGCCCGAACGACTCACACCACAAGGAGGGGCCCGAACGACTCACACCAGGACGAGGCGCCCGAACGACTCACACCACGAGGAGCCCGAACGACTCACACCACGACGCGGGCCCCGAACGACTCACACCACGAGGAGCCCGAACGAGTCACACCAGGAGGAGGGGCCCGAACGACTCACACCAGGATGAGGGGCCCGAACAACTCACACCACGAGAAGCCCGAACGACTCACACCAGGACGAAGAGCCCGAACGACTCACACCACGAAGAGCCCGAACGACTCACACCAGGAAGAAGGGCCCGAACGACTCACACCAGGACGAGAAACCCCAAACGACTCAAATCACGAGGAGCGCTTTCTCTCCCTCCTCCTCCGCCTCGTCCTTCTCCCGCTCCCCCACAAGGAGGATGTACAAGGAGGCGGGAGGAAGGAGGAACAGGGGAGATATGCGGGGCCAAGCGGACACACGCCTGAAAAACACGACTGTCGGCATGCTTCGCGAGAGTTGCTGCTGTGAGATGAGCTGGTGGGGATACGCGAAGCGTAAAGAATAAGCTAAGCTACGATGAGATAAGCAACGCGAAGCTAAGGGAACGTCACTGGGGGAACCGCGGGGCAGATACTGGGGGAACCGCCCGGGGCGCGTTCCACTGCCCGGCCCTTTAAGCTACCGAGTAAGAAACCTTCTAGGCAGAGCCTAGGTAGGGAACTTTCTTAAACATTTTACCCGCCTCAAAGGGCGTGGGGCGCACGGATTTTTCAACAAAGCCGGCCTCTTTCCGAGGAGACTCCTGCCGCCTTGAAGCAAAATACGCCATCCTCGCCCTGCCCGCTTCTGAACCACGCCGGTATCCCCTCCACACCTCCCGGCCCCCATTCCGGCAGCTATAGTGGACCGAGCCGAGCAAGCCCAGAGGCAGAGGTAAGAAGGCAACGGGTTTTTTCGGAGGGGCCAACCCATCCTTAGATACTTACAAGGAGGCTCATTAAAATCACTTCTGCTTCTCACACGGCGATAACATGGATGCTCCATCCAATAATCCAGGAATGTGAGTCAAGCAGAAGCAGCACACAATCGGGTATTGAAGCAAAAAGCGCGCCTCGATCCCTGAACTGGCAGAGCTCGTAACAATGCCGTGTGGACCCCCCACTTGACAAGTGGGCTCAGTATACCTAAGCCCAGCGACTTCCGAAATGAGGGGGCGCCTGACCCGCCTTGCGGTGTCTGCGGGTCTCGAGCGTCCATGTCGAGAAACCAACCGCGGGTACCGGTACTCTATCTTTCAAAATAAGCAGCCCGCCGCAGGCGCCGATCGATTCGATTTTGCAGAACCATGTCGTGGGTCGCGCGGCGGATCGTCGGCGAACCGCGTGGCTCGAAAGCTGTAGGATGGCCAGGGCAGGTGGTAATGTTTTAATTCGACCATCTCCCCGCAACCAATCCCACCAGCCCTTTGGGCGTGAGTGGTTTAGAGAGCCCGCTCTGTTCTCAACCCCCCTTCTTCCCCTTCGGGGAGGGGTTTACCCCTCCCCCTACCCCCTCCCCTGGGCCTGGAGAGGTCCCTCCGCGGGTCGTCAGGGGAGTCATTTTCGACTCCTGGGAGGGCTAAAAAACGACACCCCTCACGAGGATTCTGGCCCCGACGGGGGGAGGGAGAAAAAACCCTCTCCTCTTCTTTGAAGCCAGAATCATTGATTTTACTACGGTTTTGGCCCCATTTTGGCCTTCTGAGGGGGCAGCGCTCATGAAAGCTCCCCTCTTCCTTCAAGGCAAAATCATTGATTTTACGAAGGTTTTGGCCTCATTTTGCCCTTCTGAGGGGGCAGCGCTCATTAAAGCTCCCCTCTTCTTTGATCGATTCCCTCCAAGATGGCCCCAAGAAGCGCCCAGGAGGCACCAAGAGGCCCCAAGATGGCCCCAAGAGGCCCCCAGGAGGCCCCCAAGAGGCCTCCAAGAGGCCCCCAAGATGCCCCCAAGAGGCCCCCAAGAGGCCCCAAGAGGCTCCCCCGAGGCACCCAAGACGCTCCTGGAAGCCCCTGGGGCCGCCAAGAGGCCCCCAAGACGCCCCAAACGGCCTCCAAGAGGCTCCCAAGAGGCCCGAAGAGGCTCCCCCAAGGCACCCAAGACGCTCCTAGAAGCCCCTGGGGCCGCCAAGAGGCCCCCAAGACGCCCCAAAAGGGGACGAGGTGCCCGAACGCCTCACGCCACGAGGAGCCCGAACGACTCACACCAGGACGAGGGGCCCGAACGACTCACACCACGAAGAGCCCGAACGACTCACACCAGAAGGAGGGGCCCGAACGACTCACACCAGGACGAGGCGCCCGAACGACTCACACCACGAGGAGCCCGAACGACTCACACCACGACGAAGAGCCCGAACGACTCACACCACGAGGAGCCCGAACGACTCACACCAGGAAGAAGGGCCCGAACGACTCACACCAGGACGAGAAGCCCGAACGACTCAAACCACGAGGAGCGCTTTTTCTCCCTCCTCCTCCGCCTCCTCCTTCTCCCGCTCCCACCACAAGGAGGATGTACAAGGAGGCGGGAGGAAGGAGGAACAGGGGAGATATGCGGGGGCCGGCGGAAACACGCCTGAAAAACACGACTGTCGGCATGCTTCGCTAGAGTTGCTGTTTTGAGATGGGCTGGTGGGGATACGCGAAGCGTGAAGAATGTTTTAATTCGACCATCTCCCCGCAAGCATTTTTTCTGGGGCCAAAACAATCCAGGTGGATCGCGATTGAGTCGCGGGTGAATCACACGGGTGGGTCCGTGGGAACATCGCGGGTAGGTCGCGGGTGGGTCGCGGGTGAATGACAGGTTGGGTCGCGGGGGATGTCGCTGGTGGGTCGTGGGCGGGCGACGAAGGACAAGAACAACGACGACAATCCACACCGCGGAACCTCACTGCTGCCGCGCACCCAACGACAATGTAAGACCGTTCGCCTCCCTCACTTTAAGAATGCTCACACAACAACAATGAAAATAAGAGGGAAGAACACCGTCACGTCATGTAAGCCGGCGCCGGCCGATATCCCCGAGAACACTGAAACGCATGACTGATGCCTCGGTTCCGCCAGAAACCCACTGGGGAGGGTCGAGCGCGATGAAGACATGAAGAGGAGGGCGAACCAGAAAGAGGCGGGGTGCCCTACTTTGTACTACCCTTCGGGCCAGGCACAATGAGGGTTTAGCTGCGCGTGGGTTAGCGAATCGGCTCGCGTAGCTGATTTTCCAGGCGCCGCCCGTAGCCGAGTGCGTCTACGTATCGGGGAAAGCGGCCAGCGGCGGGTCTCAGACCAGCTGCACGCAGCATTTAACGTGCCTCCCCCCCCCCCTTCCCAGATGCACCCTCCTTTCGTCTGACCTGGGAGAGACAAACCAAAGGGGCGTAAACCAGACACTGTCACGCCCAGAATGGGTACGTACAAAATGGGCACGATGACTAAGAACATAAGCTATCCTAAACCGCGTATGTCCCAAGTGGACAACGTCCGCGGCGATACGGACAGCGAGTAATGTGCAAAATGGGCCAGATATGCTTTCTGTCTTCGTCCCCGTTCATTCCGAAACAGTTTCTATCGTGCCAAAGAAAAAGAAGCAGCCCTTCGCACTGCCTTTGCGCGCGCGGCCGAATGGCGGCGAGGACTTCGAGGAGCGCGAGAGGCGCGCTGGGCTCCTCCCACGCCACCGCCGCGCGATCGCAAGCGACCAGCTCCCGCGCGGCCGCCGCGGCACGGAGGCGGCCGCCGAGATCGCAGCCGCCTCCCGCGTGCGTCCGTTGTCACCTCGTCGTCGTCGTCGTCGTCACGGCTCCTGCTCGATACCTCATGATAACTTACTCCGAGACCCCCTGGCCAGAGAGGGCCCCAAACGCAGGAACGGCGCTCTCGCTCGAGACTTCTTCGCATGTGAGCCAAGTTGTTGAAGGCCCAGCTACGACGACAACGGCTCCCGCTCGACACCTCCTCACAACTTACTTCGAGACGCCTTGTTCGTATGCAGTATCGCACTCAAGAATGGCACTCTCGCCCGACACGACGTCGCAACACGTTCAATATTGTAAAAGCCCGGCTAAGATGACAATTACTCCCGCTCGCTACTGCTGCACCGTTTACTCTGAATCGCACTGGAGGCCCCCGAACTCAGGAACGGCACACTCCACCAAGGCTTCCTCGCGCTTCACTCATGGTGAGTTGCCCGCGGGCTAGCTGGCCTGCATGACGGCCGTGTCGGCGCGGTGCGCACACAGAGTGCAGTGCTGAATGCTTCTCCCAGGAGCTGACATGAAAAAAACCACCCAGGAAGGGGGTTGGCTCCTAGACTCCGTGGGCGGGTACACGGGAGAGGGGGAAACACAGGAAGGTCAAAGCAGCTTGCGAGGTCACGTGCTCGCAGGATGGTCGTCGTCGTCTTTGTCGTCGTCGTCACCGCCGTCGTCGTCGTCGTCGTCGTCGTTGTCGTCCTTCTCCTTTTTTTTCTCCTCCCCTGCTCCTTCTCCTCCTCCTCCTCCTCCTCCTCCTCCTGCCCCTCGTCGTCGTCGCCGTCGTCGTCCTCCTCCTCCTTCTCCTCCTCCTCCTCCTCTGCTACTGCTGCTGCTGCTCCTCCTCCTCACCCCACCCCAATGACACGATGAAAAAAACCCAATCAGAATTTGGGGGGGGGGCTATGGGGCTTCAGGGCTTTAGGGCTATGGGGCCATAGGGCTATAGGGCGATGTGGCCATAGGGATATAGGGCTAGAAGCCTTTAGGGCTATGGGGCTATAAGGCTACAGGGCTATAAGGCTAAGGGCTATAAAGCTATTCGGGCTATTCGGGCTATATACGGCTATAGGGCTTTAGGACCATAGGGCTATAGGGCTATATGCTATAGGGCTATAGGGCTATAGGGCTATAGGGCTGTAGGGCTCTGGGGCTATGGGGCTATTGGGCTATCGGAGGTGAGGGGGTGAGATCGAAGTGGAACGGCGAGCCCCCCACCGGGAAATCGGTTTCGGTTTCGTGTTCGTGCGTGCCGTGCGTGCGAGGCGAAGCTGCGTGGGCGGGCGAGAAAAAGTCTCCTGTGGCTGAGGCGCGGCCGGACCAAATGTTTCTCTTCCGGGGCGCGGGGCCCCGCGGTGTCCCGCCGGTGTCCCGCGGTGTCCTCCTGTGGCTGAGGCGCGGCCGGACCAAATGTTTCTCATCCGGGGCGCGGGGCCCCGCGGTGTCCCGCCGGTGTCCCGCGGTGTCCCGCGGTGTCCCGCGGTGTCCCGCGGTGTCCCGCCGGTGTCCCGCCGGTGTCCCGCGGTGTCCCGCGAGGATGATGATGATTAGATGATGATGATGATGATGATGATGATGATGATGATATGATGGTGATGGTGTCCCGATGAAGATGCTGATGATGTTGATGATGGTGTCGATGATGATAGTGTCTGGATGATGAGGATGATGATGCTCATGATGATTATGTTGATGATGATGACGATGATGGTGTCCCGATGATGATGATGATTCCGACGATGTTGGTGATGATGATGTTGATGGAAATGGTGTCCCGGCGATAATGATGTTGATGATGATGGTGTTGATGATGATTATGGTGTCCCGATGATGATGCTGATGATAATGATGGTGATGATGATGATGGTGATGCTGATGGTGTCCCGTTGATGATAATGACGATGTTGATGATGCTGTTGCTCATGCTGATGATGGTGCCCCAATGATGATGATGATGATGATGATGATGATATTGTTGTGGACGATTCGGGGCCATCTTGTTTCTTCTTTGTGCAAACGG
Organism: Prorocentrum cordatum; assembly: GCA_963575745.1. Classification (NCBI taxonomy): domain Eukaryota; class Dinophyceae; order Prorocentrales; family Prorocentraceae; genus Prorocentrum; species Prorocentrum cordatum. The sequence continues at coordinate 261,510 of CAUYUJ010015215.1, forward strand.
CGGAGGGCGGCCTCGAGGGAAACGCCAGCAGTGAAGCACAGACACGGAGAAACATTAAAAACTCAAGTGGGTGGGGGGGGCCAGGGTAGAACTTGAACAAGGGAATACGGCCGCGGTGTTGCCACAAATGCCGACAAGTCGCTGTATGTGGAAGATTCGGGGCCATCTTGTTTCTTCTTTGTGCAAACGGCGGAGGGCGGCCTCGAGGGAAACGCCAGCAGTGAAGCACAGACACGGTACCACACGCTAGTCTACCCAGGTGGCCACAGCCGAATTACTCATTGACCAAACATTTTCTTATATCTCGCGGCGCGGGACAGATGACGAGCTTCGGCCGCTATCATTTCAGTGCCAGCAATGGCCACTTCCGAGGGGAGACCCTTAGCAGAGGCACGAGCTACGGCGCCCAGTGCTGGACGTCCCAGGCCTCCCAGGTGACGTCTCAGAGTGCGATCACAGAGGCCATGGGCGCAGAGGCAGCGACGAGCGAGGCAATCAAGATCCCGCACGCTCCATCCGACGAGGTGGAGTCGCTGTCTCACGCGCCCCGCATACATGCACGCATCGAGGGAGCAGGAGGAGGAAGAGGCAAGGAGAGGGGACAGGCGGGGATGCCTCCAAATGAGGCTCGACACAGGGTGCATAAAAATGATCGGGACTCTGCGGAAGATACACTCCGCAATCAATTTGAAGGTGGATTCAGCCAACGCGTTTGCCACTCGCACGGCGCGACAGGCGGCCTCTGAGGCTCTATTCACGTGCAGCAGAGAATCAAATTTGCGGACACGCGACGCCCCTGGCGCCCAGGAGTCCCAGGGCAAGGACGCCCAGACTCCGAGCACAGCCGAGGCGCGCACCCAGCCAGTCAGAGACTTCAGAACCTGAGGGTCAGCGAGGTCGTCGAGGCGATGTCGAGCAACGTTCACAGCGACGGTGCCGAGCCCGCGGGCCTCGCACACTCGCCGAACTCGGTCGGGGACATAGGTGCAGAGCATGACGAGGTACGGCATCACGGTGGCATGCGCCCGCGCACGTAGCCACAGGCGCCTCACACGAAGAGCCACTTGTCGGTCATCGCGGGAGGCGCCTGCACCGGCGCCGCCGCCGACACCGGCCTGAGGGGCGGCAGCGGCAGCGAGAAGATGCCCGTCCTCGCGATCACGTCCATCAGGCCCAGCAGATCGCTCTCGACCTTCTGCCCGAAGTCGACCAGCGCAGGGTCGAGCAGGCCCAGCCGCTGCTGCATGCGCGCCCGCTTGGCGTACCTGTTCAGAGACTGGTCCGTCCTCCACCTGCCGCGGCCCTTGACCTCCTTCCTCGTGCGGCGACCCGAGTGGAGGTCGTCGGAGGCCCCCCCGTGGCGCAGCGAGTAGAGGGAGGTCTGCTGGTCGGAGATCCCGAGCTGGACCAGGGCCTCCGCGAAAGCGCGCCGCAGCTGGTGCGGCGTGAAGGCCCAGAGGCTCTCCTCCGCGCGGCGTCCTTGCCGAAGCGCCTCGAGGAGAGACCAGAGGAGAGGATCGTCGACGATGACGCTCTCGTCGGTGACCCCCGTCTTGCCAGGCCTCCCGCTCGCCGCGTCGTTCACCAACAGAGCCCAGTGCTGGTAGCCCTCCGTGGCGCCCGACCTCGGCGCGATCAGGGAGGCCGCCGTGAGACGGTAGGCCTCGCTGGGGCGGAGGTACGTGTCGAACGCGATCCTCACGAAGACCGCCTGCGACAAAAGCCCCTGGGACAGCAGCGCGCCCACGATGGCGAACATCGCGACCCTCGGCAGCGGCAGCCTCATCTGCGGCGGCACGAGCTTCGCCCAACCCTGAAGGGCCCGAAAGGCCCGTGGCAGCGGGCGGCTGCCCATCAGCATCGACGGCAGATGGTGCTTCAGAGAGGCCATCGTGACGCGGCCCGTCGCACTGTCGTGCCCGTCGAGGAAGAGGTGGACGAAGAACACCACGAGGATCGCGTCGAGCTCGACGCTGTTCTTGAAGTCCCTGGCGGTCCAGAGGCACCAGTTCAGAAACCTGAGGGCGGAGGCGTGGTAGTTCTTGCCCGTCGACTCCGAGACCGCGTTGGCCTCCAGCACCGACAGTCCGCCCCGCAGAAGCGTCAGCGGACCAGAATGTTCCCGCCTGGCCCTCGCCGCCTTGATCACCTCCTTGGGAGATCCGCGGGCGGCGCGCGACGAGGTACGACCCGACGTCCTCGAAGCTAGGGCCGACGAAGAAACCTTCCCTCGACGGCTTGTCCGCGACATCCCTCTCTGACGGCGCCCACCGCGCGAGCAGGCGCAGGCCGCAGGCGAGGGCCGCGCCAGCGATCCGCCGCAGGGCGCGGAGAAGATGTCGGCCCCCAGACCGCCCCGTGCCGAGCGACAGAGCTAGAGCCAAATTGTCCACGATGCAGACGACGCGATGATGATGAGCACCCAGGGCCCTCGAGGCATGATGGACGCTGAACCCCAGGGCCTCCGCCTCGTGCTGAAGGATATCGCAGCCACGGCGGGCATGACGGCTAGAGCGCATGGTCTTCCAACCCTCGGCCCCGTAGATGGACTCAGGGACCTCGAGGAACCCACTGGGCCCAGACGACGAAGCAGTAGAGGCAGTATACGATGTGTCGGCACGGCAACCGTCGGCAGCATCGTCACGACCGTCGACGTCAAGGGCATGTGATCTGGCAAGCACGGCATCCCCATGATGATATCTCCAGCGTTCGGCGACTCGGCCGACCTCGGACGACAGCGCGGGGGAGACCTCCTTGACACAGACGCCCTTCCCGTACGGCGACGCATCAGAAGCATAGACCCGCGAATACCAGCGAGACCTCGTAGAAGCACTCCAGAGCGGGATGAGGGCCACGGCTGCCGACAACTCCCTGACGACCGAGGGCCACAGGGGTCCAGGATGAGGTCCCACAACCCCCATGAACCGATAGACCGCGTTAAATATGCTCAGAACGTCGCGCCTCAGGATCACCCCCCAAGTACAGTGGCCTACGAGCACGCTGAGGGCCCCAGCAGAGGCACGCCCGCGCTTCAAGAGCCCGAGAACGGCTTGACGAGTGCGAGCGAGGCGGTCAGGACGAACGCGAATGATCCCAGAGGCTCCGTCGATCTCCAAGCCCGTGAATACCCCCTTACTGACCGCAGGGGGGAATTCCAAGACAGGCAGCCCGCGGGCCGTGAGTCAGAAGGTCAGCAACGGCACGCGCCAGGGACGCGGCTGTCTCGGCACACTTGGATACGACACAGAAGTTGTCAACGTATCCTGCACACACCGCGTCCTTCTCAGCGACCAAGGGCCGCGGGCAGCCCCCATCCAGAATCATATCGTCGCGACCGAACCCGACATCCGACAGGGATCTCGTCAACGCACTCTGGCACAAGTGAAGGGCCCAACTCCATCCCATGGGAACGACCGTGACAAGAGGCTGGACGCAGTCGTTGATGCCAAGACGAACCCCGTTGACCGACTTGAGGCCGACGAATCTGTTGTTTATCGGAGGCAGAGAGAACAGCGACTCCATGCCAGCTGGCAGACGTAAATGATAAAAAGCACACTGAATGTCGCCCTGCGCGAAATGAAAACTGTCGTCGCAGTCAAGGCTGGCCCACGCGCTGGGCGTGGGGAGACGAGTGGCTGGTGGGCAGGAGAAACTGCAATTGGCCAGCCTGGTGTCGAACACCAACCTCAGCTTGCCGTTTGATTTCTGCACGAAGAGACCAGTAGAGAAGGATGCCTGTTCGCTGGAGACCCGCCAGGAGATCATGCCGTGGGCCTCCAGCTGCTTCAAAAACTCAGCGTAGGACTTCGGCTTAAAGCGCAGCTCAGGATCGACAGAAAGGCGGATAACCCCCAGCGAATCGCGCAGCTCCGCCGCCACCGACTCGGGATTCAGCATACTCTGCCTCCAATCCTGCAGCACGATGGAGTCGGCCTCGGAGACGACGCCGCAGGTGGAGACTGCCTTCGTCGACTCGGGCAAGGCCACAAGCGGCATGCTGTAGGGGCGCACTCGACCGCTGTCACCAGCGTAGCCAGGTGCCTGTGCGAGCATCTCTACGAGGGATGCTTCGCAATCGCGGCCTCTCTCCGAGTAGGCGGCGGGCAGCTCGAAGTCGCGGTGCAGCCCCGCGATGTAGTCCACAGCGGCTGCCTGGGCCGCGGGCGGTGGCCCCCCTTCGTCAGGCATGGAAGGCTCGCCCTTGCCGCAGTGGAGCCAGTTGAGAGCAGACAACCCCTCGTTGCACCACTCTCTCCAGCCCGCGCCTTTGGCGGCGCGCAGACGAGCCCCACGACCAAGCGGAAGATGGCGACGCCCATCCACTGGAAGAAGAGGAAGCGGAAAAACGTCTCGCTGGCGATGGTCACCTCGCGTGGGCAACTCCAGGCCAGGTGGGGCCTCGACGGGCTCGGGGCCAAGCTGGCCATGCAGGCTCACGAGCAGGTGGCGCGTCGTGAGGTCCCCCCTGACCAGCGCCCTTCGGGAACGTCATGGCTGCCGCAAGGCCCGCTCCTCGCGAGCCTAGCGGCGCCCCTTCGCAACGGTAGCCTCACTCTTCATCTGCTCAGCAAACCAACCCATAAAGGGTGGGAGAATGCACAAATCGCCCAACGTCTCTCCAGTGCCGAGGAAGTGGCCAATCTCGGAGGAAACGTCGGCGGCCGCGGCCGCGGCGCCGTCCTTGGCCTGGCCCTTGGGCATGGGCCCAGGGTGAGTCCTGCGCGCCCACTCCTCAAAGAAGCGCCCCTCCACCATCAGCAGCTGCCGCGATAGGGACTCGTAGGAAGACAGCCCGCAGATGATCAGCTGGTCGTGGCAGCGCAAGGTCTCGACGACGCGGCGCAGCGTCTCGCACAGCCTGTCGGCGTCGGCCGTCTCTGAGGCCTGCTTCATGGCCACCCAGCGGTTGAGCCACGACGTCGCCCCGTCCGCCATGGGGAGCATGAAGTGGAGCACCCGCATCGTGGTCGTCAGGCCCTTCACGGGCCAGTCGGCGCGGGGGGTCTCGGTCTGGCGCTTGACAGCGTCCCTGACAAACATGTCCCGCGCCCCCCGCGCGTCGAGGTCGGTGGCCAGCACGCGGGGATCAGACCCCGCGGCGCCCGGCGTCGCGGGGGCCGCGGCGGCGGCGCCGACGCCCGGAGGGCCAGCGGCGGCAGGCACGGCGGCCCCCCCCGCACCGAGCGCCGCGGCCAGCGCGCCCAGCCCGCTCACAGGCGTAGCGGCAGACGCGGCAGGCGGCCCAGGGGCGCCCGCGGGGGGCGCGGCCGCGCCAGCCAAGGCCGGGGCGCCAGGCGCTGCGGCGGCGGGGGCCGCTCCGAGCGGGTCGAACACGGCCAGGACCCCCTTCGAGACGCCCAACACGTTGTCGGCGCTGAGCTCGAAGATGAAGGGCGAAGGCGCCAGAGGCCCATGGCCCTGGGCGACGCAGCTCCGCGCAGCAGCCCAGGCGACGGCTGCCGACGGCAGCCGCCAGAACTTGTCGAGCTCGTTGGCGGCGACGCCTACAATCGCGACGCCCTGGCCCGCCGAGTCATGCACAGCTCTCAGGTCACCACCTGCCGCGACGCTCTCAGCATATGCCTCATCGTCAGGGGTAAGGATGTACCCAGGCAGCAGAGTGAGTCTCTCGTGGAGGAGAGCGGCCGCCCCGACGCTGTACCAGAAGTAGTGGAACTGTCCAGCGGTGCGAGGAGCCATTCCGCCTAAAGGCGGAACTTCCTCGCCTGGGTAGGCGCCGCGCTCGCGAGGTCGAGAGTGTCCGCGGCCTCCTGAAGCGATGCTGGAGCGGGTGCAGGCTGCACCACGGGGGCCGTCAGCGAGCTCTTGAACCAGTAGCCGCCAACGACGCTGCCGTACGCGAAGCCACCCACCACGAGCACGACCACGAACTCGATTGACCAGCCTGACGGCTGGGCAGAAGCCAGCGAGCCTCGCCAGTCGAGCAGCGGCACTCCACCGCTGGGCAGGCCAGCGCAGGAGAGCAGACGCGATCGGAGGGGGGCGTCGCGCTGCCGCGAACGGTGATGGCAGCGGAGAGGGCACTGTGAGGTCGGCGTTGACCCGCGCAAAGAATGAATGCTTGCGTTCCTTTAGAACTTGAGCAAGGGAATGCGGCCGCGGTGTTGCCACAAATGCCGACAAGTCGCTGTATGATGATGATGCTGTCGATGATGATGATGCGATGATCATGATGATGATGGTGTCCCGAGGATGATGACGATGTTGATGATAATGTTGATGATGGGAACGATGGTGATCATGATGGTGTCCCGATTATGATGATGATTATGATGATGCTGCTGATGATGATGACGATGACTGTGTCCCGATGATGATGATGTTGGTGATGAGATGATGATGGTGATGATGATGATGTTGTCCCGATGATGATGCTGACGTTGATGATGATGTTGAAGGTGATGATGATGATGATGATGACGGTGCCCTCATGATGATGACGATGTTGGTGATGATGTTGATGTTGATGATGATGATGATGATGATGATGATGATGACGGTGATTGTGAGAGCGATTGTGATATCGATAGTGAGATCGACACTGTGACCGAATGCGAGATCGATTGTGTGATCGATTGTGAGATCGGTTGTGAGATCAACTGTGAGGTCGATCGAATGAGATAGATCGAGTGAGGTCGATTGTGAGATCGATCGAGTGGGATCGATCGAGCGAGACCGATAGTGAGATCGATACTGAGATCGATAGTGAGACCGATCGAGTGAGACGTTGGTTCCCCCCCCCCGAACCTCCTTATCACCCGAAGGGTGGTCGTATAGGTACGGCTATAGGGCTATAGGGTTATAGTGCTATAGGGATATATGGCGATTGGGCTCTTGGGCTATAGGGATATAGGGCTATTGGGCTAGGCACCCCCGGGCACTTCTGGGCACCCCGGGCACCCCTGGGCACCCGGGCACCCCCGGGCACCCCCGGGCACCCGGGCACCCGGCCCCGGCCACCGAAATCGGCCACACACCTGGGCACCCGGGCACCCCCGGGAACCCCCGGGCACCCAGGCACCCGGCCCCGGCCACCGATATCGGCCGCTCACCTCACCTCAGCTTTATATCCGCTAGGACCCCTACAGAGGCAAGCTCTGATTGGGGAACTACTCTCCTCTCTCCGAGTGTTCTCGCCTTCCCCGCGCACTGTTTTCACACAGGCCCTCATCAAAAAATATATGATATGCTTCGTTTGTTTTAGATAGTCGGCCCAATTCAAGATCGCCGCCGTGCTCCCGTCGTTCAGAATGCCGTTCTTGCCTAAGCGCTGGCCACACTTCTGGATCCGAACTCGATCCTCACCTTTGTCATTTCCCGTTTCGTTCCCCTCCTCCGCCTTTGGCGATCCTTCTCGTCCTACACCTGCTCCTGCTTTCCGTCTTCCTCTTTCTTCATGGGCTGCTCGCGGGCTGCCGCGGGTGGCGGGTGTAGGTCGGGACGCCTTTTGTGAAGGCAATTGTTGGGATCGTCGTCTCACCTTTTGGGTTGGCCTCCATGGCGTCTGGTCCGGCGTTGCAAGTGTCTCCAATTGTGGTGGGTTGCTGTTGACGTCGTCGCTGGCGGTGCTAGCGCAGGAGTCGTGCTTCGACACTTCGTTGTTCCTGCTGTCAGCTGTCTTCGTGCGACGAGGTGGTCGTTTGCTGGTGCGTCATCTGGGCGTTCTGCTGATCATGCGGCGGCGTCGCTGCGTCCGCTACAGATGCTGGCGGTGAATGTCTGTGAGTGTCCGCGCCTCTGTGCCATGCAGCCCTGCTTGGGTCACTGTGCTGTTGAAGAGCCTGCGTCGGGAGGCCAGCAGGTAGTGTTTGTTGGTCAATTCCTGCTTGTGCGAGCTAAGCGTCGCCCACGTGGCCCTCTGCGCCATCGTGGGCCGTCTTGGATGCATCTTGTGGACAATTCGGGATCTCGAGAGGACGACGACATAGCTCGAAATGAGCTGAGGACCCTTGCAGAGCCCTCGCGCCAACCAAGTCGAAGGCATAGGTAGCTTTCAGTATGGCGCGCGTGCTTGTGACGAGCGCTGTGCATTTGGGATGCAGCGTAATTAGCACGCAGGCGAATTGCGATGTTGAGCTTCAATGTTCTTGCAGGTTGCCCAATCAACCGCCTTTTGAGTCTGATCTTAGCTGCTTAAGCCACCAGCGTTGCACGAATCCAGATGCTGCTGGCCAGGAGCTGTCCCAGCCAGCTCACACTTACTGTGAGGGGGTGGATCGCGGTTTTGAAGGGAGGAATTCTGCAAGCGAGATTGCCACAGAAGCCAAGCAATACCATCCAGGCATGCCAGGGGCGAGGCTCGTGGGCAAAAACATGTCACGTACTCGTTCACGTAGGGCTCGCCCATGGGCTACTGTTGGCGCTGTCTTGGGCGAGGACTTCGCGTTTGATGATTTGATGGCGTTATGTATAGACAAGGTGTCGGACACGATCTCACATATCACAGTTCTGGCACCGTTGGGGGTCACAGCCCAAAACCGATTGGACGACGCTCGCGGCATTTGCGAAGATGCCTTGCAAATGGCTGGTTACGAGCGTGCACGGTACTTTAGAAAGATCGGCATGTTCCTCGAACTAGATGCGACAGCTTGGTCCGAACACTTACAGCATGCACACCATGCTGCGCAGCGTGCTCGGGACCGCTTCAACAGGGAATCGGGGGCCCCTGGCTTACGAAGCGTAAGGCGTTGTGGGAGGAACCTCGTCGGTTAGAGGTCAGGCGTGGGTTCGGCATTCGACTCACTGGTGCTAATTCTCGGATTGGTTCTGTGGTTCCCAATCGGTTGGAAACTCGCACGCCGCCACTTCAAATGAGCATGGTGCCAAATGTTACGGGTCTCTTTGCCGGGCGTAGTTGTGTGCTTGAAAACCTGACATGTTTGAAAGTCAGCAGAAGACCTGACACAATATAGGCTTTGTGGGTGCCCGTATGCTGGCGGGGCCACATCAAAGAACACGGCGTGATGCATGACATTCATGTTGACCAGACACATCAGGATAATTGCCCCGTGTATCTTAGGTTGCAATGGGCAGACACCGTAGTGCCCAGGACAAGGTCGTCAGATTTTGACTTGCAGACTGCTAACAACCCAACAGGGTATATGGCATTCTTCGAGAAGTTCAGCGAATGTCCGGAGATTCGCTGGCCAACTGACGTTAACTAACGCGCTAATATTCTGACAAAGTGGTTTCACACGTGTGCGTCCAGCATGTACCCCACAAGTACCACGGACACAAAAAAACTACATCGAGGAATAATCCTTGTGGACGATCAAGGTTCGACGTCTGGTTCGCGGTGCCCTCCGGCAGTATAGAAAACTCAAACCTTGGGGAACGTTTTGTGTGAGTGGCAAGGGTTTGAGCCCTCTTTTTTTTCGCACGGCAGAGAACAATCTGACGAAAACCTCGAAACGTCTTGGCCAGAGGTTAAAGTCAGCAACGACTCTCACTCCTCCCAGGGTGTGGAGGGAGGGAACCGAAGACAGGCTATGGAAGGAGAGAGAGAAAGAGAGAGAGAGAGAGAGAAAGAGAGAGAGAGAGAGAGAGCAGAGTGAGAGGAGACAGGAAGCTCCGACGTCGCAAACCCTTGGATCATTGCAAGTGGCTTCGAGAAAAACACTTGTACACATCACTACATTCAAAATCGTTCAGCTCAAACCGTTCAAGAACAAAGAGAGCCTTCTTTTTTCACGCGGCAGAGAACAGTCTGACGAAAGCCTCGAAACGTCTTGGCCGCCGAATTCGGGAGTTCCCGGGGGTGGGTTAGGGCGGGGCTGCTTGTTATACCCGCAAGCAGCCATCGATGAGGCAATCCGAGCCGGGAACATGCAGTGCGCAAGCTCTGGTACGCGGCTGCTGGGCGAGTGCGGGCGCTGCTCCCCAGCTGGAGGTGGGGCCGTCCCGTTCGGGAGCACTGCCCTCTACGGCCTCGGCACTTTCTACAGAGGTCTCGCAAATCGTCTTCAACGACATGACAGAACATCAGGCGGGTCGGCTTCTTGCATGTAGCTTTGAACTGGCATTGGTCAAGTTCTACCAGCGAAGCCCCCGACCGCCTAGCGAGATTCTGACTCTCGGGTGTGTACCGCAATCTCGATGTGAGCGGGTGCTCCAGTATGGCAGGTATCTTATTGTGCAAAAAAAAAAAAGCGATGGCAGTTTTGGCCAGCTGGCTGCGCAAGGCCACCTTGCCACGATCCTCTGAAGAGAGCAGGCTGGCTGACAGGCCCCACGGCTGCTCACTTGACCGGATCTTGGCCGCCCTGTCCCTGCCCGCTGAGAACCCAAGACAGCTTCTGACGGCGTCAGACGGGCCAGGAGGCCATCAAGACGGCCCAAAATGGCTATAACATTGCCCCCCAAGACGGCCCAGGAGGCCCCCAAGAGGTCTGAGAGAGCGTGATCCACCGCCGCCTTGCTGTGGAAAATTCCCCCCCTCCCCCCTTCCTCCGGAACCCGGGGCCCCCCCCCTCCGAAAATCCCCCCCCCCCCTGCTCGAACCCTCCCCCATCCCCTCCCCCAACAAGAACCCCCCCCAACCGCCCCCCTTCCGGAAAACCGACGAGGGGGGGTCACTACTGGTTCGAACCCCCTTCCCCCACTGGCCCGCCGGCAAACGACTCCCGGGTCCCCACCACCGTCCTCACCACCGCCCTCACAACTGTCCCCACCACCACCGCCCCCACTGTCCCCACTGCCCCCACCACTGTCACACTGCTTCCACTTTTCCCACCACACTGTCCCCACCAGTGCCCTCACCACTGTTGCATTGTCCCCACTGTCCCCACCACTGTCCCCACCACGGCCCCACTCTCCCCACTACCCCCGCTGCCCCCACCACTGCCCCACTGTCCCCACTGTTCCCGCCACTGTCTCATTTTTTTCCCCCTCCCCAGCGAACCCAGCACCCGATGCCCGTCCAGGGGCCGGACAATTTCGATTGAGCGTCAAATCCGCTTCCCCTCAAGGGGGCTATAACCGCACCAACATATGACTCGCTCGCGGCAAGGCTGCACATTGGCCGGCCGGGTAAACGTCACCACATTCAGGGAGGAAGGGGGAGAAGGACGAGGACGAGGAGGGAGAATGGGCCGCGTGCCTGTCAAAAAGGCTGACCCGAGCATCCGCTGCTAGGAACCTCGGCCATGGGCAGAAGTGAAAAAGCACCGGCGGCAGTAAAAGGAAGGGGGGGGGAGGGGCAGGGGCGGAGGGGAACGGGGGACGAGGGATAATAACGAAGCGTCTGGGCCAATTCGGATGCATTAAACCGCGGCGTGTGCGCATCCCCATATGACCGAATGTCCATTCATATAAAAGGGCATCACACCACCGCAAGCAAGGAGCCACAGTACGGCACAGCACGCAGCAACTGGTAGGAACAATCCATGCATCCCAGTCTGCTAACAGCTGATATATTCGCAATCGCTAAATCCACGCGCTCGGAAGGCCCGCGAGCACGGATGGGACATAGCAGTGCTATAAATCTGGGTGCGAAGCACGCGCCAGAATCTGGATGAAATCGGGCGGCCTCTGAGAGACAACACCTCGCCGAAGACACTGTGCAAACCTCAGGCGGACCAAAGAAATCCAGGGCGGCCTGCAGAATTGGGCAGTGCTGGGAGAGGAAGCGGCCTCTGGCCCGCGTGCAACCAGTGAAACGGCACCAGTTGGGAGCATAGAGCAGGGAGGGGGGGAGCATGGCGGGAGAAACACGACTCCAATGTGTACGATGTCCTGCGCTGCGCCCAGAACTTCCCCCTGGTGCGCGACCGCCGCGCAGTCGCCACCAACGGCTATAAATGCAGCCGCCGTGCAGCCGCCACGAGTGTCTCAGGCGCCACCCCCGAGGGGGGGCCGCAAGCCCCAGAGGAAGCAGGGGACCGCCACGACGGGGGAGGAGCGAAGGGAGGGAGGCGAGGGCAGGCGGAGAGGCCAGGGCAGGGACAGGAGAGCCAGAGGGAGGAGGGAGGGAGAGGAGCGGCCCCCTGCCCCCCCAAGGCGCGGGGCCCCGGGGGGAGCGCGTGGCCCGCGCCACTGGGCTGCCAGCCGCGCCGACGGCCCATCCCGGCCAGCCGAACACGGACAACAGATCCTGCCCCCCCGGCGCGTCGGCGACCTGCTGTCCCGGCCGCGTGGCCGATGATGGGGCCACCGAAGCAGGTGAGTAGCCGGCACCAGGAGGGGAGGAGGGGGGGAGGAAGCGGAGGAAAGGGGACAGGAAAGAGGGGCCGATCGCCCTCGCCTGGCACATGCCGCCCTGCTGCGCGCGGACGTGGCTGCCGCCGCGCGGCGGGCCCGGAGGAACCCTTTTGAGTACATCGAATTGTGTAGCAGGCTCAATGAATATAGCACCGCAGCCCATACATAGATGGCCACACGCGACTGCACGACAAAATGATGCCAGTTCGCTCCTGTCGCGCACGGGGCCGCCCACACGCAAAAACCAGCGATAGCCCTGGACTCGGGAGCTCCCGAAGCGACCGCGAACGTTGCAAGGTTGTCCTGCGAACGTGGCCGAAACTCTGGCCGCGCACTCGCGCGGAGAGGGGGGAAGGGGAAGAGGAGAAAAAAAAGAGGGGCGTCTACCATTGCACGCGAGAGGCTCACCGCCAGCGTGTGTCCATCACCGCGGCGGCCCAGCGGTGCCCTTGAACGGCTTCCCGGACGGCTTGCTCCAGCGCGCGTCGCACCGTGTGCTCGCCGTTCAGGGCCGCTCGCTGCTGGCGAAATTTGCAGTGCATACGGTACGCCGCAGCCACCCGCAGAGCCCCGAGCGTCAGCCGAGCATCCGTGACCTCGGACTGCGGCTTCAGCAGCAAGAAATCCTGCCGCCGCGCGTCGCGGTCTTGCCGGTACGGCAGCCGCAGGTGTCCCGCCCCGAACTCGGACTCGGCCAGAGCGCGACATACCGTGACGTGCTCCACGGAATCCCCGTCCTCGAGGCCGCAGAACAAGCAGGCTGCGCGCCCGCCGAAGCGCCTGGCAGTGCACCAACCCGACCAGAGCGTGCGCCAGACTGCAGCCGCAACTCGGGGAGGAACCAAGGCGGCGAGCCGGTGAAGGGCGGCCACTGCCCGCTGCGCTCGCAGCCGCGGGAAAAGTGCCACCTCCCAATGCTCGAACTTGGCGCGCATGCGCACCTCCGGCACCCGCCGCTCCCGGGTATTCTACGTTATTCACCACGTTGTTTTTGCAACATATGCCGTCACGATTGCCCATACAATCGACCATGTCCAAAGGAACAAAGGAGGGAGAAGTCAAACCTTCAAGTGGTTCCCGCCTTGCGTGGCTGATCAAGGGTCCATGGTCGCGCTGCCGTGCCGGCCGCCTGGCACTGTGCCTCAAGGAGCGTGATGCCTTGCCGCCTGAGCGCATCGGCGTTGTCCCGCGGCGTTGTCCCGCCACTGTCCCTCTGTCCCCACCGCTGTCACACTGTGCTGTCCCACCGTCCCCACTGTTACCACCACTGTCCCACTGTCCCCACCACTGTCCCCACTGTACCACTGTCCCATTGTAGCACCACCGTCCTCACCACCGCCTTCACCACTGTCCCCACCACTGTCGCACTGTCCCCACTGTCCCCACCACTGTTCCACTGTCCCCACTGTTTCCGCTGCTTTCCCACTGCCCAGTCCCCACTGTTCCCATCACTGTCCCACTGTCCCCACTGTCCGCACCACTGTCCCCCCTGTACCACTGTCCCATTGTCCAACCACCGTCCTCACCACTGTCCCCACCACTGTCCCACTGTCCCCTCGCCACTGTCCCCACCATCACGGTTCCCAGCACTGTCGCACTGCCCCCACTGCCCCCGCAACTTTCCCACCGCTGTCCCCACTGTCCCCACCAGTGCCCCCACCACTGTCGCACTGTCCCAACAGTCCCCGCCACTGTCCCCACCACGGTGCCACTCTCCCCACTGTCCCAATTGTGCCCACCACTGTCCCACTGTCCCCACCACTGTCCCACTGTCCCCACTGCCCCCACCACTGTCCCATTGTCCCCACTGCCCACACCGTTGTCCGCTGCCCCCACTGTCCCAATTGTCCCCAGTCCCTGGCGGCGAGAAGGGGGGGTGTTGAACCGATAGTCACACCCCTCCTTTTCATGATGGACCCAGGGGGGCGGGCGGGTTTGGAACCCCCATGACCCCCCCAATGTTCGAGGGGGGGAACGGGTTTGAAACCCCCAATGCCCCCCCTCGGTTTTCTGCCAGCAGCGGCAGAATACGCTCTTTCAGAGGTCTCCAAAACAGCCCAAGAGGCCCCCAAGAGGGCCTCCAGAAAGGCCCGAAGAGGCCACCACCATTGAGTGTCCCTAGGTGGTTTGAAGGATTTGGGCATGTGTTTCATTTCTGCCTTCCGACAACTCAAGGCGGCCCAAGAAGCCTCCGAGATCGCCCGAAGATCGCCCAATAAGCCTTCAACATGGCCCCAAAACGGCTCAAGAGGCCCCCAAGACGGCCCCAAGAGGGCCCCAAGAGGCATCCAAGACGCCCGACATGCTCTCCAAGACGGCCCTGGAGCACCCCAAGAGGACCCCAAGTCGGCCCAGAGAGGCCCCCAAAACGGCTTCGGACGGCGTCAGACGCGCCAGGAATGCCCTAAGACGGCCAAAGAGGCACCCGAGAAGCCCCAAAGGCCCCTCAAGAGACCCAAGGAGGCCTCCAAGATGCCTCCAACAGGCTCCCAGAGGCCCCAAGAGTTGGCCCCGGAGGCTCCCAAGATGCTTCCTCATCCTTCTCCTCCTCCTGATCCTCCCCGCCATCCTCTCCCAAGTGTTCCCCGCAGGATTTCCACAACGGCCGGAGGAACACATGGTCCGATAGATTGGCAGAGCTCTTGCCACAACGCTCGGCCAGGTGATTCGCCGCCAGCGTCTTCGATAAACACATCAGACGGATATTGAATTACATGCCGCTGTTAGCTGGCACCTGCTCGTTTCCGAGCCGTTGGCCTGTGTGGCCAGCCTCAAACTGCTCGTTTACGGATTCAGATTGTACATGCCCTCGAGGATGGCGCTGGAATGCTGGCGCAAGGTTCGCATAGTCGGTAACACGCCGTGTTTCGCCGTAGGGAACAATCAAGAGGGCGGGAGCCAGCCTGAGAAGGCCAGCTCTGCTCTACCAAGTCGAACGTATCCATCCTGAGTCATAGTACGATGTAGATGGGATAAGGCTGATGCACTTGAACAGAGGCAATATGGGGAGCGCGTGCCTCGCGAACCCGAAACAACGGCGAATATGAAGACTCCCATGAGCCCCTCATCAGTTTCCCGTACTATAAATATGTGTGTGTATGTATATATATATATATACACAAAAACAAGCAAGGGCAAAATCCCCCTTTGGCCCCATAAGCGCCCAGGTGCACGAGGAACGCTAGAGAGGAACAGCGCACCCTTTCCGAACCCAAAGTGGTCCTTCTTTCAGCGTCTTGACTGTATGGACGCCTCCCAGATGAGGTTCGAGTAAATGGGGTCCGTGGATCGCGCCGCATCGCCGATGCATCGCCGATGTATCGGTGACGTCGGCGATGTATCGGCGACGTCGGCGTGGATAAAATCGGGTATCACACAACGCCGCATCGCCGATGCGTCGGCGATGCGGCGCGATCCACCGACCCCATCAACTCCGACCCCACCGTGAGAAAATGCCCCGCCCTTTCTTCCAGGTCAGCTTCGAACCAAGTCGGAATTCTTTCGGCAGCTCTAGTCACTAGTCCAAGACGGTCCAGAAGGCCCTGAAACGGCCCAAGAGCTCTCCAAGACGGCCCAATACGCCCTCAAGCCGACACAAGTCACTCGCAGCCAAAGCGCTTCAAGAGAGCCCAACAAAGCAAACTACTTCGTCCCAATTTGGGCAGCCTGGATCTCGCGGTCTTGGCCGTAAGCACCACAACTCCCCCAAGTGCGGCTAGACCACCTCGGCCCCTTGCGCGCGCAGGGAGCCTCGGCGGCAGCCGCGGCGGCGGCTGCCGTCGCCAGTGGCCAACGACCGGGCCAGCGGCCGCGGGGCGAGGCGCACGGCCGCGGCGGCGCCGCAGAATCGCAGAGCCTTCCAAGAGAGGGGGGGAAGGCGCTGGCTTCTCCCGAAACGGTTTCGCCCGCGACGGTTTCGCCCGCAGGCGAAACCGACCGGGCGAAAACCTCCCAGGCGAAACCTTCACCAAGCGAAACCGTCACTGGGCGCAACTGTCCCAAGCGAAACCGACCGAGCGAAACTGACCGGGCGAAAACAAGGGAAACAGACAAGGCGAAAACGACTGGAGGGCGAAAACGTCCCGGCCGAAACAGACTGGTCGAAACCGCCCCGGACGAAACCGACATGGCGAAACCGACCGGGCGAAACCGTTCTTGGCGAAACCGACCCGTGCGAAACCGTCCCGGGCGAAACCGACCGGGCGAAACCGACCGGGCGAAAACCATCGGGCGAAAGCGAATGTTGGGGGGCAGGGAGGAGGGAGGAACGACCTGGAAAAAAGCCGACGGAAGTGGAGGATGGAGGAAGAGGAGAGGGAGGAGAGTGAGGAGAGCGAGGATGATGAGGATGATTGAGGAGGGGAGCGAGGACGAGGATGAGTACGAACGAGAGGGATGGGAAAGAGAATGAGGAGGCGGAGGAGAGGAAGCATTTACTTTTTTGTTGTTTACCTTCAAACGGCAACGTGATGCAGCTGATTAGCGCAAGTCGCTTATGGTCACCCCGCCGTGCCCTCAAGGGGCCTCTTCGTCTGCGACGGCTCACAGCTCGGCCAGGCAAGAACTACGCAAGACCGCCTGCTACCTTAAAAGGGTGACCACGGAGCGAGGCCCGGCGGCCGCTGTGGATCATCCTACAACTTTCGCGCCGATGCCAGGGAAAACGGAAGAAAAAAGAGGGAGGAGCAGGAGGAAAAACGAGGCACACGAGTCGGAAATCACCATCCCGGCCCCAGAATTGGGCAATGGCCCCGCGCTCGGACACGAGCAGAGCTCAGCAGGGCGGAAATCCGGACGGTAATAGCGATACGAATTACCCTCAAGACGTATCGGCGCCACACAGGCAACACGAAGAAACGACTGAAACGACAGGTGCGGAGACTAAAGCCGGGAATTACAACGCAAACAGCACAGAAGAAGCGGAGCCACAAATCCGTGGCGCGCTGGAGGGCTGCCGGACGCAACCTGCTGAGCACAAGTAGTGGCATGCCGGGCGGAAGCAGGGAGGGGAAGGAGGGGGAGGAAGAAAAAGGGAAAGGACACCACGCGCGCGCGGACTCGGGGCGGCCCACTGTAAGGGAGCGGCTGGAGAGACGGGGCAACCTGTCGATGACCTCTCTCTGGGGCAGCAACCCTTTTGGTTCCCCTGGAGACTGGAGGGGCCATGAACGACCACGAACTCGCCCCGTCATCGCAGGGACGTGCAGATGCCCGCAGCGCTACGCCCGCCCCTAGGCCGGCGTGGCTTGGGAGAGGGAGGAGGGAGGGAGGGGGCGGACCAGGGACAACACCGTCACAACAACTGGTACGACTGAACGCGGGCAGGCGGAAGTGTGGTGACGTGCACCTTAAAGGGAAGGCCTGGAGCCCGCCGTCACGGACCAGGGGAACTCCTGCACAGGCCGAGCCCCCATAACGGGGCCGCGGCACGCTGCCTCAGCAACACACCGAAGCAATACGCTGCGGCCCCAGTAGCGCGGCTCGCGATCAGCAAACAGCACGTCCGGAAAGCGACGCCGGCACTCGCGGCCACCAGGCCTGCGGCGTATATCGCCAGCGGCATCCGTGCGGCCTCCCAGCCACGGAATCGCAGCAAGCGGAACACATTCAACCATGCCAGATGTTGCCACTGCCCGCCTCTTCCTTTGAAAGCTGGCGGATGGGGTTCGGCCCGACCGGCCCGAGGCGCTCTGGTCGGGAAGTTCGAAGCCCGAACTCAATGCTGTCAGCAATCTCATAATTGCGGCATCGTCGTGCCAGCGGCGGCCAGCAAAGAAGACTGCAGCACTAACGATGCTGCCGTGCACGGCCTCCCTAGGCCAGGGGGGGGAGGGTGCAGGAGGGGAGAGGGTGAGAGCAGAGAGAATAATAAGCTGCACTCGTTTGCAACACTTCTGGTTGCCCTGGGGGCGGGCGGGGCCACGCCTGACCACGCGCACTCCACGCCAACGCAGGGGCGTGAGAAGCAGTCTCGCAGATAAATAAGGAGGAGGGAGGGAGAAGGGCAATCAGGGTACGATCGTCGTGCAGAAGATACGGTAGATGACGAAGCGGCGGAAGTAGACGGCGGCAGCCGCGCCGGAAGAAAAATATCAGGTGCTCCACAATGTGTTGACAATGCCGGTGAGCGGTGCGTCGCGAGCAGTTCCGTCAAGCATGGCCTGCACCCGCGCGTCGCCGGCGGTATTCGCCCGCCCGTTGCGCGCGGCGCTCGCGGCCATGAGCGTGGCGTACAAGCGCAGCGCCCGCAGGGCCAAGCGCCGCGCCCCGGAGTGGCCGCGCAGGAGCAAAAAGTCATCCAAACGCACAACGGCTGGCGCCGTCCCCAGCCGGAGGCGCGCGCGAACCAGCTGCGCCACGCAGGGGCAGTGCGCATAGTGCGCTACGACGTCCTGCCCACTCTGGCAGCCAAACAAGCGCTACGAAGGCCTCCCGCCCGAAGCAGCCGTTGTCCAGCCGTCCAATAATGCTTCGAGCGATGCTGCCCAGACGCAAGGTGGCACCAGAGCCCCGACGCAGGAGAGCGCGGCCTCCATTCGCTGCACTCGGTGCCCCGGCAGTATCTGCAAATTCCAACGTTCCAAACGTCTCCGCAGGTGGCGGTGCAGGCCTGACGTGTCCTGGATCTGGAGCACCTCGCTGCAGCGGCGCTGCCAGCGGGTCTTCGGGGCCGGGGCCCCCGTGGATCCCTGGAGCAGCCCATCTACGCTGAGACGAGCAGCCGTCGCTGCGCGTTCCAATTTGCGCTGTGCCCGCAGCACGGCGGAGAAGAAACCGTCGGCCATCCAGTGGCTCGACGCAGCGATCCAGTCCAAATGCGCTGCGGAGGCCACCGCCTGGGCTAGGCGCTGCTGCCGGAGCTCGATCTGCAAGCCCCCGTGCGCACTGTTCTCCCATCGATAGACTCTGCATTTTGCGCCGACCGCCACGGCGGCGAGGTCCGGCACCTCCGCGGGGAAGCCGAACTTCTTCAACTGATGCAGCAGATTTGGCGTGGCCCACCCCCGAGAGCCTGGGAACAGTATGACCATGAGACGCTGCTCCACCTGCTGCCAGCGCGCGGGGGGATCCTCCAACTGAGCAAGGAAGCCAGCCAAAGGCATAGTGTACATGCGGTACGCCACAGCGGAGATCAGCATGCCGCCGCCGATGCGCTTCCAGACCAGAGCACGATCGAGCATCTTTGCAAAGACTCCGTCCCGCACGAGGCTCGACCGAGTTGGGCCCAGGAAGAATCCCACATATTTTGCGTGGCCCGCCAAAGTGAGGTCGGCCCACAATCTGGCCGCGCCCGCCGCCGCTGTGCGAACCTGCTCGTGCGAACGAAGCGAGAGCGGCACAATGATGGACCTGCCTCGGTGCAACTTGAGGCAGGAGACGAACTCGTACTCGCTGGAGATAACTTCAAGTAGTCCGCACTGCAGCGGCCCATGGCCAAGCACCACTGCGACGTCATCAGCGTATGCCCGAAGTACCGCAGCAGGCACGAGCCGGCGAACCCTGCGGATCAGGACGTCGGAGACAATCGAGAAAATGAGGGGTGAGAGAGGGCACCCCTGCCGCATCTCGGCAGTTATCCCAAAGCCCTCGCCCGTGGACCCGCTCAGCAAAAGGTAGCAATAGTTATTGTCGTAGAGCACCGCCACAAAATTCCGAAACCATGAGGGCCATCCCCTCGACTCCAACACCCGCTGACTGAAGGTCTGGTTGATGCTGGGGAACGCTGCTTCGAAGTCCAGGAATATGGCCAAGGGAAAATCCTGCGCGAAGGCGTTCTCAATCATGGCCTCTTCGATGTCCAACACGTTCGCAAGCATGGGGCGCCCGCGGAGAAAACCGCGTTGCTCCTGCGACACCCCGGGTGATACCTGTGGTTCGATATGTATGCGAACCGCACTGCAGAGTACCCGGTTGTCCGTGTTCGTGATGTTCAAGGGCCCCATGTTGCCCGAATAAAACCTCCGCCCCGTCTGCGCGAATAGAAGTGGCCTTCTTCGGAATGAAAGCCATGATGCTCTCGTTGAAAGGCTCCCGCTCGTCTCGGACCCAGTCGAGGCCATCCGGGGCGATCAGATCCTTGTGCGCGTCCTCGAACACGCCCGCCGCTAGGTCCACAACCTTGCGCCATGCCTTGAAGGGGATGCCGTCGCGGCCCGGTGAGCTGTTCCCTGCGAGCAGGATTGCCGCCCTGAAGGTCGCCTCCGGCACTGTCTCGCGAGGTAAATGATCACGATAATCATCTGGAAGGTGTTGCGCATCAGCACGAAACCAAGAATCCATCAAGCGTTGGTCGACGCCCTTTTCCTTGAAGACCCCCCCTTCAATGCGCGCGCAAAATGTCGATCATCTCCTGAGGGTCGGAAGTAGCCTCGCCCGACGGGGGGTCGATGGCGGTGCTCTGGTAGCTGCGTCCCGGGGCCAAGCGGCAAACCAGCTGGTGGTTCTTGCGGCGACGGCGTGCGATCTGATCTTGAGCAAGGTCCTCGAGGTCGGCGCGCAGGCTGCTGAGCTCCTGCATGGTGAAGTCGCTCTGCAACTCCATCGCGTGCCTGCGGGCGCGAGCGAGGCGAGGGCCAGGAGGGGGAGCAACATCGTAAGAATTTTGAACGAGATCACGAAGAAGCGGATATCATTCCATGCGCCGGGAGACCCGCTCGGGATTGCCCTCCTCAGAGGCCCTCAAAAATCTCATCGCGACGCCAACGCGATCCTCGAGGTTATCAGCAGGAGGAACCCCGCCGATCTGCGAGGTTAGAGCTTTCTCGGCGTTCCGCATGGCCCGCTTGAGCAGCCGCAACTTGGCAACGCCAGAAGCGCCGTGGTGGTCACGAAGAAGACCATGCCAAGCAAGGGCCACCTGTCGAGGCCAATCGGGATGTTCAAGAACCTGGTCGCCAATGGGGCGGTCGAAATGCGCATTTCCTGTCGAAAGACATTTGCGGAAGCTGACCGGGCGGTGGCGTGAAAGCTTAGGGCTCCAATTGAGGGCCGTGCAGGAAAATACCTTGTCCAAGTATTCGACGCCGTACTGGTTGGTGCATATGCGGTCAATCTGGGAACGGGAATCTGGGAAGGCGCACGTAAGTTCAGGTTGATAAAGCTCGTGGACCCCAAACGGGGCTTCGATCAAACTGCGCCAGCACGAAGAATCCCTGCAATCCCGACCGCCCGTGTTGGAGGCCGTCGAGGAGCACACCCGGTCCGAAGAGTTCACCACGTAGTTAAAGTCCCCGCTGATGATGGTCATGACCTGGTACCAGGGCTTCACATGACGAGCAAGACGACGACGTAACGCCTCCCGAAATTCATAATTTGAGGCAGCACGCCCATCTGGATTGAAGCCGGCCTCAACAAGATCCTCAACGGGAGTGGAACTGCCGGTGTGGAAGAAATATACTGAAAATATGTCCAAAAACCCAAGGTCCCCAGCCACATGTGGCACAGCCGCGCGCCCAGGGAAGATAACTTCAAAATGGGCTCTCCGGCCGCCGAAGAGCTTCAAGACGTAATTTTTCACCGTGATGCCCACCCTTGCAACAGCTGTAGTCGGGCCTGGTGACCACCAGGACGTAGTCCCTGGGGGACTTCTCCATAATTTGCAGCGGTCGTTAGTGCCGTGGGATTCCGACCAACACCCAATGTCGTGTGAAGCCATAAAGCTGATGTACAAACTTCGTCTTGTCCCTGTGGCGGACGGGATCCAAAGCAAAAAACGCCTGAGTATTCCAGGTGACCAAGGAAAACTTGCCGGCGTACTGCCCCGATGCAGGCAAGGATGGGGCTCCCAGGCGGGGTGCGTCTGCGCCACCGGCCGCAGGGGCCGAATCCCTGCCCCCTGGGCCAGGCTCCCCATGACCTGCCTGAGGCCCGCCACCAGGAAGAGGAGCGCCAACCACTCGAAGCACAGCCTGCCGTCGCATAATATGAACCAGTACATCGTGATCGGGATGGTCACCTGCATCGTCAGGTAAAGCATCAGGGAGCAGAGAAGTGGGAGAACGGGCATAGAAGGCCGGAGCCGAGGGAGAGGGTATGGGGACCACCGCGCCGAAGAAGAATATCTGGAGGTAGGGCGAGACGTGGAGGAAGACGAACTCATACCACCTATGTCCCTGCCATTGCCGATCGCGGATTCCTGGAGCAGGTCACTCGGCTGCCCGAGGGGACAGCGGAGGGAGATGTCGAGGTCCAGCAGCCAGCGAGCAGAACCATCCAGTTCGAAAGTCTGAATTCCCAAATGAATTCCCAAATGCATGCAGTGGCGATCCGCGGTGAACCCAGGCACCCGGGGATTGCCTAAGGTACCCGGCCCCCGTTTCCCGCCAGAGGGCCAACATCGAGCAAATCGCTGTGCGCAATGACCGATAGCCAATCACGCCCAACCTGTAGCACTTGGCCATGAAGTGCACTGTGGACTTTCACGACCTCCTCCTGGCTGCCCAGGCTGAGGCGGGCTCGCCCTGGAGGGGCTGCCGGGTCGTAGGAGGCGAGGTGCTTCCAGAAACCTGAGTGCGCGTTGGAGTGCTCGTCGTAGGCCGTCAGATTGATACCTGTGCTGTTGCATATGTGGCCCATGATATTGTCGAAGATGTGTTTGTCCTGGAGCCCGGGCTCGCCGTTGACCCTGACCTCCGCCGCGTAGTCCGCCAGCTGCGGTGCACGTCCAGCCTTCGCCCGGCGACGCCGAGCGGCCGCCGTGGCGGTGGCCGCGGCAGTAAATACGGCATACGGGCGACCTCCGAACCGACTGGCTTTGTACCGGAGCTTCGTGATGATGGTAAGCTCCCCGTCCTGGCATAGCTTGTCCATCAACTCCACCCACGTGTCGGCGGACGCCTCGGTCCGAAGCAGGACCTTGTCCTTCGAGAGGAAAACAGCTTCAGAACACAGCGGGGCGGCCTTGGCCATCACCGCCGGCGATAAACATTCCAGAATGAGGGCGTCGTCCGCGACGTAGAGATCCTTGTTCCCGATGAGCATCTCTGGGGTGAGCGCTAGCCGTTTCAACTTCCTGATGAGGATCTCCGCCGCCACTGGAGATAGACCATGCGGAAGAAAAAGCTCGACCGAGGTCCTGGGGAGCTCGACTGTGCAGCCAACGCTCCGGGTAGGGTCCCTGGTGTGCAGCATGCGGAATTCCTCGCTCGCCAGCTTGCCCATGAGGGTGGGTACCAGGGCCGTCGGCGTGTCAACGACGCTGGCGGAGCCAGAAACCTGCAGCGTAGACGTACGAGGGAAGACGATCGTGGGGGGTGTCCGCGGACCCGTTCGTGCAATGCGAAAGCATGCAAGCCCTTGCCGCACATGGCGTGGTCCTCGAAGCCCTGGAAGAACGTATTCCACTAAGTGCGGAAGGAGGCTAATGTTTTTGACAATGTTCTTGACAGCTCCCCGAGAAGGGGATGGCCCCACAGGCCCATGAACTGTGCCACCGAGGTCACACCCGGGAAGAAAGGAAGAGGCACAAGGAAGAACATCGAGGACGGGGCGTCGTCCGGAGCCCTGCGGAGGAACTGGGACAAGATCCTGTTAAGCGCTCCGGTGTCGCAGGGCGCCCACGCCGCAACCTGCTGGCCCTTCAACGCGACGAAGAACTTCTCGTCACCTTTCTCCAGCATGTCGGAAAGCTCTCGGTGCTTTGCGACCGTCTCCGAGTGCTGGCCCATGGGGTCCAAGACCTGGGACCATTGTGTGATAAGAAAAAAACTGCCGCCAGCACCTGCGGTGGCCTGCACCGCTTTGATAGCGTCGCCGCCCAGCTCCTTCCAACGAGGGAGTCGGTCTGGATGTAGCTGCTTGCGGGCACGGCGGATGTCCGCGAGGCCGTCCTCGCAGCGGGCGGCCACGTCCGCGATCTTATCCCGCGCCTGCATTGCGAGTGCTCGATCATGTTCGGCCCATGTGGCATCTTCTCCCAAGCTTAGCAGAGTCGTAGCCATGCGAGCCCGCGAGAGGATGTCATGCTCGGAGGGCTCTGGGCCGCAGAGGGGGCCGAAGCCCAAAACCGCCCACGGGTCCGGCGCATCGAGCTTGTAGGCCATCTTGTCAAGGATGCCTTTTAGGCCCACCCACGTGCTCGGAAGGGCGATACCAGCGCGAAGCTGCTGCCGGTCCGTAGCCGCCCCAGCTTGGACGAGCTCGAAGTGCCGGAGCGCCTCCGCTTCGAGGAGTTCCTGGAAATCCGTCAAAGAAATCCGCAATTGAGCAAGAACATGCTGAGCTGTCCTCCCGGGGGTGTCGACGAGTCCAGGAGGTGTGGCAACAGCAGCAGCCCCAGGTAGCGAAAGATCCGCCAGCGGCTGGGACAGACCCGTGCCGTTCATGCCGTCGTCGTCCTGCTCGGTCATGTCGTCGTCGTCGTCGCCATGCGGCTGCGTAGCGTCCATGCCGCCGTCGAGGCGGAGCGTCAAGTAGAGCATGGCGTGATGCTGAAAGTTGTGGTCGAGCAGGTTTTGAGCATCCCCCAGTTGCCTCCCAGAGTAAAGCAGCCGCTGCTGCCCTGGAGGGATGTCATGGCTGTCCTGGATCATCGTCTTCATCTTGGCGATAGTGCAGCTGGCCACCACATCGAGGGTGATCGTCTTCCCCGTAAAGGTCTTGACGAAAATCTGCATCTCGTCGCATGCGTCCTGGAATAGTGCTGGGAAAACTGACCTTGTCGTCAAGCGTATCGTCGTTCCCGACGTCCCTCCCTGCGTCCCAGCTTCCCTGTCGTCGCACACGTCATCGTATTCGTCTGCATCATGGTCGTCGTGGGCTGGGGTCCGAGCTGGAGTCGGAGATGCCTGGTCGCAGATGTTGAAGCTGGAGTTCTCGGTGGCGGTGGTGGCGTCGTGGGCACTGGCGTCGATGTTGTCGTACAGGACGCTGTGTGCTGACGTCGTTGTTGTCGTGACACACATGCCGATGATGCCGATGATCTTGAAATCCTTCACGAAGCTCGTGAAAAAGGCTCCACGAAGATAGAGAAACTCATGCAAACGATCGTGAAATACTCCGCAAGTATGGTGAACACCTCTACGAAGATGGTTAAGTATTCCACGAAGACCGTGAAATACTCCACGAAGGTCGTGAAATCAATGCCAAATATAGCGAAGTGCTCGAAGATGATCGCGACATGCTTCACGAAGGAGTAGTAATTCATGCCAAGGAAGGCTGCATGCTCTCCGAAGTCGTAATTAGGTGATGCTGGTGTCGTCGTTGATCTGCAGCTGCGGGGAGGGTCCTGCAGGCTGGCATTCCTCCCTGACGGGTCGGCAAAAAATGAAGAAGGACGTCGAGGGACCATGGTGGGGGCCATGGGAGGGTGGAGGAGGAACCTGGTACTGCGGCGGGGAGGGGACATCAGAAGAGGCGGGCACCCCGTCGGTCCCAGCGGCACCCCCCGCCGCAGGTTCCACGCTCCCCCCGCAAGGCCGGCCATCCCCCCAAATCCCAGATGCCGAGGGGTCGGGTGCAACCCCTTTCGACGCCATGTCCATGTGGGTGCCGTCGGGGATCAGCGCAGCGCCTGCGGCGCGCCGGAGACGTCCCGCGTCGGCGAGGCGCCGGGGCAGCGGCCGGGACAGCTGAGCGCCCATTGCGGCAGGAGGCGAAGAAGGCGAAGGAGGGATGTGGTGAGTGTATAGTCGGTGTAAGCCTCAATGGATTAATCCAGGGAGGCTGGATTGATCCAGCCCCGCCGCCTTGAGCCCCGCCGCCTTGAGCCTTTGGCTCAAGTGCTTGAGCCAAAATGGCTACGGAGGAGAGGAAGCATTTACGCTTATTTTTCCCCTCTAGCGTTGCCACGCAACAAGTAGTGTGGTTTCCCCCCCTTCCCAGCCACTAGGCGTTGCCACCTGACGAGTAAGATTTGCTTTGCCCCCTAGGCGTAGCCGCGTGACGAAAAAACTGGAATGGCATCTGTTCTGCCACGCTGCGGTTCCACGTGGCGAAACGAATAGACCGGTATCGTTACCGCCTCGCTGCGTTGCCACATGGCGAGGAGAAATGAAACGTGTTTTGTCCGGCCCTCAGGCATTGCCATGCGACGAGTATAGTGCCATGTGTTGTTTCCGCCTCCGAGGCGTTGCCACGTGAGGAGCAGAGTAAACTATGAGTTTATCAACTGCCCCACTGCGTTGCCACGTGGCGAATATGACATAATCGTATCCTTTGCGCCTCCCAGGCGCTGCTACATGACGAGTACAGTGGAGTGTGTCGATTCCGGCCCACTGCGTTGCTACTCGGCGAGCCGAATAGAATTGCATGTTGTTTTACACCGTTGCGCCGCCACGTGCCGAGCAACATACAATCGTAGTTGTTTCACCCATCAAGCGTTGCCACACAACGAGAAGTGTGGAAGACTTGTTTTCCGTCCCCTGGCGTTGCCACGCGAAGAGTAACATAAGATAGTGTTTTTGTGCGCCCAAGGCTTTGCCGCGGGACGAACAAGAGTGGAATGGCATTTTCCCGGAAAGGGCGGAGGCCCAGGGTTCTATTTTACATGTTTACACCCGGGGACGACTTGAAGAGCGCGGGCGAATGTCCTCTCGACCAGAAATAAAATCCCATTCGGCGTGAAAGAAATCCGTTTCGCGCGTGCCCGCTCGAGGACAAAGTGCCCCCTATCTTGGACCCTCGATACATAAAGGGGTCCGCAGACACACGTTTTCAATAGTGACAAACGGGGTGCGAAGCGTGCTGCACAGAATCAGCGATCAAACACTAGGTCTGGAGGCCTTGAAATTTGCCAGAAAGTGAAAAGCGTCCTTTTTGCGTGATCGCTCGAGGATGGCGCGCCCTGCGCGCCGAATATCTGAGGATGCCTCGAGCGAAACACTTGTTTTGCAGAACTTGAGCGGCCTGGGCGCCCCAGGATGCCCAAGTGGTTCTGGGAGCTCGAACACGCCGTAATTTGCTGGGGCTCGTGGCCCTGGGAGCGCCGGCATAGCGTAACTCACGAGGGAGCGCGGCCCTGGGAGCACGGACGCAGCGTAGCTTACGAGGGATCGTGGCCCTGGGAGCGCGGACGCAGCGTAATTTACCAATGATCCTGGCCTTGGGGGGGCGGGCACAATGTAATTTATTTGGGATTCTGCCCCTGGGGGCACGGACACAGTGTAATTGACGAGGGATCGTGGCCCTGATGGCGCGGACGCAGAATAATTTACAAGGGATCGTGGCCCTGAGAGCGCGAACCCAGCGTACTTTACGAGGAATCGTGGCCCCAAGAGCGCGAAACCAATGTAATTTACGAGGGACCGTTGCCCTGGAGCGCGAATCCTGCTTTATTTCCCAAGGATCGTTGCCCTGGGAGGGCGAACCCAGCGTAATCTCAAAAGACCGTGGCCTTCAGAGCGTGACACCCGCGTACTTTACGAGGGATCGCGGCCCTGGAAACGCGGACGCCACATGATTTACGAAGGATCGTTGTCTTGGGAACGCGGACGCAATGTAGTTTAGGAATGATCATAGCCCCAGGAGAGCGGACGCAGCGTAATTTATAAGACGTGGCCTTGGGAGCGCGGTCCCGATGGGTCCGCCGTGCCTTGCCCCTTTCTGATGTCGCGGTGTATAGGGGGGGGGGCGGGCGGGAGGCAAGCCGAGTTTTTGTTCAAACAAAACAAAAAATGCTTGCCTGGGAGCGCGGTCCCGTGCCGCGTCCCGTGCCACGTTCCCTGACGCGTTCCCTGGCACGTCGCCTGGCACGCTCCTTCGCGCGTTCCGTGGCGAGTCCCCCTGGCACGTCGCGCGGCGCGTCCCCTGGCACGTCCCGTGGCACGTTCCGTAGCGCGTCCCCTTGGTACGTCTTGCGGTGCGTTCCCATGGCACGCCCCTGGCACGTCCGCTGGCGCGTCCCTTGGAACGTTTCGCGGCGCGTCACATGCCCCCCTGGCATCGCCCAATTGGTTACGCAATTGAGGTCCTTGAAAACGGTTCCATGTCTCGCAATTCTCAATCCCTTTCTGGGGTCGTGGGTCGATCATGTTTCCGCCCCGCTGCGTTGCTACGTGGCGATTCGGGTGGAATTGTATTGTTTCCGGCCCGCTGCGTTGCCACGTGGCGAGTCGAATAGAAACGTAGTTAGTTCGCCTCTAGGCGTTGCCACGCGACGGGTACGGTGCAATGTTTTGCTGCCGCCCCCAAGGCGTTGGCCCATCCGACCAGCTTGTCGGGGTCTCCGCCAGCTCGTCCGCCCATTAGGGTCCGCACGCCTGACCCGCTTGGTAGGGTCGTCATCGCCGTCGTCGCTTTCCTCGTCATCGTCGCTCTCGTCGTCCTCGTCTTTGTCATCGTCGTTTTCCTCGTCCTCGTCTTCGTCATCGTCGTTTCTCCCAGGCGCCCAAGGTTCTCTTTTAGGATGGTGATCTGTACCCGGTGCGATGTTGGGAGTGGGCTGGCGGATTTCCGCTTGATGAAACAGGAAGTAAAATGCGTTTCGCGCGCGCCCGCTCGAGGAAAATGCGCCCCCCATGTCGGATCCTCGATAATTCACGAGGTCCGCTGGCCCTTGGCTTCCCTTGTAAGGACAGGTGTGGAGCGTTTTCCGCAAAATCCTCGATAAATAATGTGGTCTGGAGAGCCTAGAATTTCACAAAAAGATCTGTAACAGTTTAACTTTTGCGTGCCCGCTCGAGGATGGCGCGTCCTGCGCGCAGACATTATCAGAATGTCTCGAGCGAAACGCTCGTTTCGGAGAAGTCCAGAGGCCGTTCCTTTCGCCCCAGTCCTTTTCGCTTCAGGGCGGAACAAGCGCGAAAGCACGTGGGCCCCTTTCGCCTCAGGGCGCGGCAAGCGTGAAATCACGTGGGTCCCATTCGCCTCGGGGCGGAGCAATAATAAAAACACATGGGTCAATTTCGCCGCAGGGCGGAGCTAGCGTGAAACCACTCCCTTACGCTTGCCCCGCTTTGGGACGAAAGGGGCCCACGTGCTTTCACGCTTGCTGCGCATTGGGGCGAAAGGGACCCACGAGTTATCACGCTTGCTGCCTGGGGCAACCAACAACCAACATGTGTGTTCACGCTTGTTCCGCTCTGGGGCGAAAGGGACCGACGCGTTTTCACAGTTACTGCGCTCTGGAGCGAAAGGGACCCACGTGATTTCGTGCTTATCCCGCTCTGGGTCGAAAGGGACCCACGTGTTGTAATGCGTCCTGGCCACCCAGGGGCGGGTCTCCCCCTCACAAATGTGAAGGAGGGCACAACAGCGGAGCAAGCTCAACGAATCGGAAAGGGACCCATGTGTTTGCATGCTTGCGCCGCTCTGGGGCGAAAAGGACCCACGCAAGTTCACGCTTGTTGCGCTCTGGGGCAAAACGGACCCACATACTTGGTCACGCTTACTCCGCTCTTGGGTGGAAGAGACCCACGTGTTTTCACGTGTTCCGCTCCGGCGCGAAAGAGGCCCCGCGCGTTTTCACGTTTGCCCCGCTCTGGCGCGCAACGGACTCATGTGTGCTCACGCTTGTTCCACGTTGCCCAGGCGGATCTTGAACATGCGAATTTGTTGCGTTTTTCTAACGAGATGCGGGTCTTTACGCGCCCAGGCCGCCCAGGCGGACCACTAACGTGAGTTTGTGTTGAGAATGTCTAGGGCGAAACGCTCGCTCTGCAGGATCTGTTGAGGAGGTCTCGAGCGAGGTCCTCGCCTGCAGCGAATAGCTCCTTCTGCAGGATGTGTTGAGGATGTCTCTTGCGACACGCTGGTTTACCATTGTTTGAGGAGGTGTCGAGCGGGTGCCTTGACGTCGTCTCGGTGCTTTTCGTCTCGGTTCAGATGCGCCCCTTGATCGGTTCGTCACACTTCGGAACTGAAAAGGATCTTGAGTTCGAGCTGGTTTAACGCCCCGCATGTTTCTCCACCGCCTGTCGTGGTCGCGCTTGGTTCGCTCCGTTGCGGAATGCAATGTCTCGGGCGATGGCTTCGGAACTGAATCGGATCTTGAACTCGAGCTGGTCAAGCGCCCCGCGCGTCTCGACTTCAACTAGCCCGAGCAATGCGTTCAGGCAGTTCGAACTTAATATCCAAATCAGTTCGGCCACGATTCTGAACCAAAGGACGGCTTGATCTACAATGCAATAGGGTGCGGCACGGTTCAACGCGGCGTGACACGTTGAACTCGGCACAGCACGGCGCAGCACGGCGCAGTACAGCACAGCCCGTGGCACGGTACATCACGATCGTTACTCTGAGCAGTGTAATTGCCCGTCGGCCAAGTATGACGTCTTGAAAACGATGCCATGCTTCACGTTTCAACACCCCTTTCCAGATTCGTGGGTCGATCCTGTTTTAATGCAGGAGCTTCACGGGTGGAGGGCGGGCGGCTTTCGAAATGTGGTTCTCGCCTTAGCGCCGCGCAGATTCGTTTTACAATGTTGCAGCAGTTTCGCGGATGAAG
The DNA here is from genome assembly GCA_963575745.1 of Prorocentrum cordatum. Taxonomy (NCBI): domain Eukaryota; class Dinophyceae; order Prorocentrales; family Prorocentraceae; genus Prorocentrum; species Prorocentrum cordatum. The sequence goes on from CAUYUJ010015215.1 coordinate 292,111, forward strand.
GCCAATACCTTTTCAAACTGTAGCTCTCGTGTTAGCGCCGCGCACTTTCGTTTCCAGAGTTTATAACAGTTTCGAAGATCATCATGGTTGACGTCCAAGCAATTGTGCTTAGGCACGATGCAGGACTGTAAGGGCGACACGATTACATTGATCGCGGTGCTGAAATCCCAAGAACAATTTTCTGCCACGATTCCGGATAGTCCTGACGTAACAGTAAGGTGGACTCGCGGTGTTGAAATCCCAGGAATGGTGTTCTGGCAGTTCAGGATCTTCAGACAGCTGTCTTCCTACGGGGCACTTCCCTGAGTGAAACTGAATCCTTGCAGGGACCTGTGAGGGAGCTTGCAGGGGTTGCTTGCAACATCGCTGATAAGTCTAGGTTTGCACTAGTCCGCATCCTCCTCCTCCTCCTCCTCCTCCTTCTCCTTTTCCTCCTCCTCCTCCTCCTCCTCCTCCTCCTCCTGCCCCTCGCACGCGCCTGACTGGGCGCGCCGTCGAGCGCCCCGTGGGGGGGAAACCACCAGGGCAGCCCGCTGGCCGCATGGCGGCCTCGACGGAGGGAGGCGGGGGGACGGGAGCGAACCAAAATGGCTGGCTTGAGCCCAAATTGGGCGTTCCAGGAAGTGCCTCGCCTTCGGCTCACCTTGACTACGGCGGAGCCTGGCCAGCGGACATGAAACGGCGGCGGGCCCGCTGGCGGAAGCCTGGCGGAACCATGGGTTCCGGAGCCGGCCAAATTCATACGGTCACCAAGTGCGGCATTTCGCAGCACACTGACACACGCAACATTCCTGGCAAACGTGGGGGAAATCCCGAAGTGGGCCCCTCGGATCGATCAAGGTAGCCCACGAAGTCCCTGGGATGCCCAAGAGCACCCAAGATGGCTCAGCACTATCCGAGCGAAGGGCTCGAACCTGTGCAGCTGCGTGAAGCACAGGGCGTGCCCCTCTCTCCAAAACAGCGCGGTCTGGGTGGCTGCGGAACAAAATCGCAGAGGCGCCCTAAACTCCCTGCGGGGCACGATTCGCGTGAAGTGGGTGCCGAATTAGGCGGAGTTCCCCACTCGAACGCATCAGGCCGCAGATGAGCTCCCTGAGGGGCACGGCCCGCATAAGAGTGCGCCGAAATGGGCGGCGGGACGCCATGCGAACCTGTCCACTGGTGACATAGGAGGAGTTCCTTGCGGGGCAAGATCTGCGTGAACGGTGCGCCGCAATGGGCTAGAGGCAGCATCCGAATCCTCCCGTTGGGGCGTAAGTTGAGCTCCCTATGGGGCACGACACGGTTGGGCAACTGGACGAAATGGGCGGTGATGTGGCATGCGAACTGTGCCCTGTGGGCAACAAGTGAACTTCCCTGCTGGGCGAGATCCGTGTGAGCGGTGTGCCGAACTGTGTCGCTAGGACCGTGAAACTCCTTGTGCGGCACGGAACGTGTGAAAGGTGTGCCGAACCAGGCGAGGGGACGGCATGCGGACATGTTCTAGGGCCGCAGATGAAGCCCCTGTTGGGGAACGAAATGTGCGAGAGGTGTGTCGAAATTTATTGGAGAAGGCGTGACGCGGGGGAAAAAAAGGAGAAGGAGGAGGGGGATGAGGGGGAGGACAAGTTTTAAACCCAAGAAGCATCAACGATATTGCAATAAGCCCTCCCTCCAAATTCCCTATTCATGGGTCGTGGCGTAACTATACGACTGTATTTTCATTGCGGGAAATGCCCCATCTGATAACAACTTCCTAAGAATCTTCCATCGTGCCAATACACATTTCCCAGGACGTCAACGCCGCGAATCGACGTGACGGTTGCGTTCCGGCGATTCTGAATCGTGCCAGAACACCATCCCTGGGATTTTGACGCCGCGATCCCGCTTAATTGTTGCGTCGTGACATTCTTGAGTCGTGCCATGATACCATTCCTGGGACCTCAACCATACGAACCCTTGAAACGCTTGCAATGTTGTACAATGAAGGCGCGCGACGCTAAGGCGAGAACCACGATTTGAACATAACCGCCCTCCATCCCTGAAACCGTTCAAACTGTTAAGACGAATGTGCGCGGCGCTAAAACATTCGTTTCGCACACGCCGACAAGGTCGGTGGATCTATAAGGAAGAGGGATGGAGGAGTGGGCAGAAACAAAGGGAAGGAGGAGGAGGAGGAGGAGAAGGAAGCCGAAAACGTCGAGCAAAAACGATGGCCCGAAACATTGATCAATTTCGCCCGGGTCAATTTCACCCAGGTCGGTTTCGCCGAAAACGGTTTCGTCCGGGTCGGTCTCGCCCAGTCGGTTTCGCCCGTAATCGGTTTCGCCCACTGTCGGTTTCGCCCAGTCGACTGCCTCGTTGCTGGCGCCTTCGTCGGTGGCGCTCTGTCGGACGGGAGGGGCCCGAACGGGCGGGTTCCGGGCGGGCGGGGCGCGTCAGGCGGGCTGGGCGGGCGGGGCTCCAACGCGGGCGCGGAGGCTGGCCAGCGCGGGGGCGGGCCCTAACGGGCTCGACTGGCGGGCGGGCCCCAACGCGCGGATCGGGCGGGGCCGTAACGGAGGGGTCGGGCGGGCGTCACGTTAAAGTGGGCGGGTGTTTTTTTTTTTCGGGGGGGGGAGGAAGGAGGGAACGGACCATTGCGGATGACGAACGCGGCCGGGCGAATGTGAAGCCACAGGCTATATGCTTCACTGGGCACGCGCTGCAACGGTCTGGACGGCCAGCGCGTACCAAACAAGTGGCACGCGCGCCATGGTTCTTGCGCGACATGGAGGGGGAAGGAGGAAGTGGAGGAGGAGGAGGAGGAGAAGGTGGAAGAGGAGGAGGAGGAGAAGGAGGAGGAGGAGGAGGATGCCTGCCGTCCCCCGCTGCTGAGGCCAGTTTATCTCCGCGCCGCAAGGACGGAGCGAGCATCGGCAAGGCAGCGCCGGCAATGGCCACAATCACACTGGGTCTGGAAGAGCCAGACCCAGTGACACAATCAAGCCTGAGACGAGGGCTCAAGACACGCAACCTTGCAAAACATTCCAGTTGGTCCTCTCGTAAACAAAACATCACTAATTACTGCCAGGGAAGAGCAAAGCCACAGTGCCAGGAGTTGACTACACAGGGGCCCCTTTGGAAGTGAAAAGGGGAGAGAGCTGGCCAGTTTTGGGGCACCCGCGGGCCTGGTCACAAGCGGTTGCGAGAGCACTGCAAAAACGAGGCGGGTAACGCTCCGCGGCTTTGGTCTTGAAGCCTCCCGCGGCAGCTAGCCCGTGAATTGACGTGTGAGGCTTTCCTGTGCGACTGCGAACCTTACCACCACATCGACACGCCAGATTAGTGAGCTCGATTCGATCACCGAGAACGCCAGTGGGTTTTTTCCAGGCCGTTCCCCATTGACACATATCTGTAATGATGAAGGAGGAAGATGGCCAGCTTCTGGCCTTCAAAAGGCGCGGGAGGAGCCACAGGCGAGAGCGGGCTGGATTCTCAATGGCGACAGGCAAAGCCCAGAAGTGCATCAGCTCAAGTACGCGACAACAGAACGCGGCCAACAGGTTGCCTATTCTCACCGCCTCCAGGTCATCTGGATGCCTGAGATCACGCAAACCCATTAACTCCTGATCACTTCGGAGACGAGATGGAAGGCAAGGCCGAGGGTTGTCAGGATCCCCAAGGGGCCCGGTGTCCCGCGCACTGGTCCAAGTCTGACACGGCGTGCCCATGAACACGCTCCGCGCGAGCCCCGCCCATATCCAGCCTCTCACGAGTTTTTGATTTGCCGTCTTCGCCAAATCCCACTGGGGCCCACGCGCACGGTCCCACTCCAGCACAAGAAAGCCTCGTGCCCGCAGAGCATGAGACAAGCCTCCACGCCCACTGAACAGTTCTAGAAAAACCTGCGGCTGGACTAGGCGGGCCCCTCTGCAAGCCAGGGTGCAGGCAAAGGCCTCGCGCGGGCCGCCAGGGGGGCCGCTGTCGGGCTGCTGGCCAGCGCGCGGACGGCAGCCGGCAGCCTCCGCAGCGGCTTCGCCCCGTGGCCTGCCCCCTGGCACCTGCGCACGCTCTTGAGGAAAGCAAGCGCGCTGTCGAGGAAGCCGAACACCGCGAGGTCGAACACCGCGGTCTCGTCGAACTTCCCCGTCTCGACGCTTGCCTCCTCCACGGACGGGTGCAGATCGATGGCCCGGCCGCGCGCGTGCATGCCTGGCGTGGGCGCGATGATCATGTCCGGCGTTGCCTGCCCCAGCTCGCCGCGCCTGTGGAAGCAGCGGCATGTGCTGACCCCCCAGGCGGCCATCGCCCAGAAGCGTGCGGCGGCCAGCTCCAGCTCGAACAGCGACACGACCTGCGTCGCCTTCGGCAGCGACTGGTAGCCCGTTTGGCTGGACTGAGGCCTGAGGAAACTCACCGCGGCCATCGCCTCGGCCCCGCGCTGCGAGAGCTCGCCGGCGAGGAACCCGCGGCCCGCCCGCCCCGCGAAGGAGGCCGCCCGCGTCGCCCTTGGGCGGCACTCGGGCGGCGCCCACCACGAGCGCAGTCGCCAGCCACCCCTGGAGGGCGACCTGCCACAGCGGGACGCGCTGCGCGACCGTCTTCGACCTCGCCGAGGCCCCCTGCAGCAAGGTCGCCCTCAGGACCAGGGGCGCAGCCCGCGCCTGCCGGCACGCCGCGAGGGCAGCCCTCCGCGCCGGCGCCGCGCGGGCCGGGCGCCGCCCCGCGGCCGCAGCCGTCCCGAGGTGGCGCGGCCGGCGAGCCGCCGACGGAGGCGGAGCGCCCCCGTCGGCCGGCTGCTTGCCGGGGGCCGCCGGGCGCCCCGGAGGGGCCCGGTGGCGGCGCCGCGGGCTGCCAGCTCGTCGAGCTCTGCTCCCGCTGCCTCGCAGTCCGCGAGCTGGCTGCGGCGGCTCCCGCCCCTGACGTCCCAGCAGGCGAGGTCCGGCTCATCGCCGTCCTTGGGCCCGTCGAGCCACGCGCCGAGGGGGGCGCGGCGTCGCGAAGGCGCGTCCGCGACGTTCCGCTCGGACGGGATCCAGCGAACAGAGGCCTGCGCGCCGGCTGCCAGGCACCGGGCAGCCCATTGCCGAGCGATGCGAAGGACCCCCCCGGCGGAAAATCGTCCCTTCTGCAAAGCACATACGAGCCCCATGTTGTCGGAAAGGAAAAGAAGACGCCGACCAAAGGACTTCGAATCTCGAAGTGCGTGACGAAGCGAATGAACGATGGCCCGGCCCTCCAGGACGATGATGTTCTCGGCCCAGGCCCATCCCCCACTCGATGCGAAGTGCCGCCTGCCCCCGCGCAGCTCGCTCGATACCTCCTGCACCTTCCACCTCTCGCCCTCTACGATCTCCGGCTCCTCCACGGGGCCCCTGGGTCCACCGAGACAATCGCGAGGAAGAGAAACTCCAGGATGACGAAACCTCCACCTCTCCTCATCACGACCCGCAGCCCTGATGATGTCGACGTCCGCCTCCTTCTGGCAGACCCCTCTCCCCTCCTCGCTCGCGTCGCTCGCATGCACCTTGGAGCCCCGTGGTGCACGAAGATCAGACCAGGCAAGGGGGAGGAGAGCAGCAGCCCATTGAAGTTCACGTCGAACCGATGGCGAGAGTTTCATGACCCGCGAGAAATACTTCCGGGAGAAACTGTAGACAGCGTTGAAGACGGAAAGCATAGGCCTCTGAGCGAGGGCGATGAAGACATAGTGTCCAGCGACTTTCCCGACCTGGCGGGCCGTGGCGCACCCCTTCTTCAAGAGCTCCAGAAGCCCCAGCCTCAACCTCCAGACGCGGCGATTCTTGGGGCGCAAGGCCCCTCGCTCCCCGTCGAAGACCCAGCCCAACTGCTCCGAGACGGTGGCGGGGGGCTCGGTCGGGCGCACCAGGAGCCCCGCGCCCTCGAGGGCTTTCCGAGCCGCGCCCAGCATAGCCGCAGGCCTCTCGGGCCCCGCGCCGAAGGCAACGAAATTGTCCACGTGGGCCGCGAAGGCCCCCTCACCCACATCAGCTGGCGGGCGCCCGTCGACGATCTCAGCTGTCTCGGAGAGGTCCTCCTTTTCCAGCACTATCGCCTGGTGCACCCTCTGGCAGAAATCGAGAGCGTGCGACCATCCCATCGGCAAGACCGCCAAACACGGCCGAACCCACGCTCGGCTCAGCACGGACTGGCCCTCGACACTCTTGAGTCCCAGGTCGCCCGCGCGCAGCCGAGGGAGAGCAAAGTAACGTCGTAAATCACTCGGCAACCCCATGTTGTAGAAGGCGTCGGCTATGTCCACGCCTCCGGTCCACAGCTGCTCGCCCTCCTGCAGCTCCATGGCGCTGAAGCTGGCCCCACTCGCGAGGCCGGTCTTGTCAGGCTCCGCGAAATGCAAATTTGACCCCCAGCAGTCGATCACCAGGCGCTGGCGACCGTCCTTCTTCCAAACTGTGAAAAGCCCGACTTCCTCGAAATCCTCGCCGTCGAGCCTGAAGTCCAGCACGTCGGCAGCCCCCATCCGGCGGATGAAGGAGAGGTAGTCCTCGCGCCGACGAAGAACTGGATCCAAATACGGCCGTGCAAAACCCGAGTCCCTCTTTGCCTCGACGGCATCCTGATTTGACAAAACCTTGGTAGCGATGAACCTCCGCACGATTTCTGGACCGCCCTTCCCGAGCAGCTGGTCCAGCGGCACCGGGGCGCCACCGACAGCCGGCAAGGAGACGAGGTCGCGCGCGAAGGGAGCCGCCGTGACGGGGTCGCAGTCCCCGTAGGCGGTGCTGACCTGGAGCTCCCGGAAGGCCACCTCGGTCGACATGTCGGAAGGTGGGGCGCCCATTGCCGCGCAGCTCTCGGCGAGTCGCTCCAAACATAGCTGCTGCATCCTGCTGGGCTCACCCTCGCACTGTCTGCGAACGAGGTCCGAGCCGGCATCCAGCTGGTTGAGCGCCACCACGAGCTCCGTAAGGAGCTCGCCCCGCAGCGCCCGATGCCCGCGCCGGCGTCGAGCAGAGCGCGCCCGCGCGGGGCCGCCGGGGGCCCCGCGCCAGTCAGGGACTGGCAGGGGTAGAGGCGACCGCTGCGCGTGTCCGTCGCTATCCACCAACCTCTCTGAAGTTCCGCCGCCGGGCCGAGGCCGTCCAGGCGGCGGCCGCAGCATCGTGATCCCTTGGGAGGAGCGGGCTCTGCCATGGGGGCGGCGGCCTGCTCCTCCCTGAGCTTCCTGGCGTTCTTCTTGATGCTGTACATGCGCTTCAACTCCCTCGAGACCGTCTCGCGCAGCTCCGGGCGCACCGTAAGAGGCGACCGAGCCCCGCCCATGAAGGCCTGGGCCCCTTCCAGAGGGATCTTGCGGTAGTTGTGCTGCTGCTCAGCGCTCCTGTCGTCCCAGTAGCGCCCGATCAGCTGGAGCGCGCGGTGCCCAATCTCCCCGCTCGCCAAGTTGAAAATGTCGAGGTGGCCCGACACTCCCATGGCCTCAAACGTGCGGGAGAGGGCCTCGTGCGTGTCCACGCCGTAGTCCGTGGACGTGCGCTTCCTGTGGCCCCTCCACATGTCGCGGTGGAGCGACGGCCCCCCCTCTCTGACCTGGTACTTGGCACACCGAGCAGCCGTGCGCGGACCACGCGTCGCGAAATCGGCGATCTGCTCCTCGTGGCACAGCTGCACCACCTCCCGCCATTCGCGGGCTGGTCCATCCGTCGCAGCCGAAGCGGCCGGGAACTCCAACGTCTGGGGGTCGTTGCCGGGGTACTCCTGCTTTGATGAACGCGAAGACTATAGAAAGCCATATCGCCCTATAGATTTCTATAGGGCCGCATCAACATATAGTGCAACATTGGCAAAATAATGACACATCTATTTTTAATGCAAAACAGTGAAAACATAATGACAACTAGTGGAAAATAACTAAAAATAATGAATAATAATGAAAGGTATTGTTACATAGTGAAAAATATTTTTCTTTTTGGAAATAATGTGGAAATAGCGAAAATAAGAAAAACTTGAAACTATGATCCCGCAACATGCCGTGCCAGGACGTGCATAGGCGAAGCCACAAGATATACAAGAGAAATCTTTTGGCAGCACAGTGCACAATGTTACTGAGCTCTCCGCCTGGGCACGCTACGAGGCAGACAGTACACATCGGCAGTCCAGTGGCGACGAGTTACGGGATCGTGAGAAATACTCGAGCAATCAATCGCTCCCAGCCGGAGAGGTTAGTTCCGCTTTAGCGAGAGTTGTGAAACAACTGAGAAGCAACCCTGCTCTACAGGGTTGAGGGTGGTTAGTGGGCGGGAGACTTGAGCCGTAACATTATGATACGGCACTCCCTTCAAGCTTTATCATAGCTCGTGAACTTTACAATGATCCCGCAACATGCCGTGCATAGGCGAAGCCACAAGATATACAAGAGAAATCTTTTGGCAGCACAGTGCACAATGTTACTGAGCTCTCCGCCTGGGCACGCTACGAGGCAGACAGTACACATCAGCAGTCCAGTGGCGACGAGTTACGGGATCGTGAGAAATACTCGAGCAATCAATCGCTCCCATACCCACATACACGTGTGCCCTACGAAGTGCTAATTATCTTTATCTAGCGCGAAAAAATGAGGTTCGAGGCTAAGCATATATTGACTTGTTAAATGAGCGACCAGGGAGCGGGATAAAAAGTTACACAGGGGGGCGGGATAGGCCTGAGCCCTTCTAGTGCGGAAGTTACCGTTGGCGTCCTTACCCATGAGCTGTATATGCCTATGTCCACTAGCAGAGCAGCGTCCCCCTGTCCCAGAACATCTTTTGAAATCAAAGAGTGAGTTGCAATTGATGACCAGGAAGCCTGTAGGTTTTTTCCACTGAGTTCCGTACTGACAATAATGCGCCTCGAGCAAACGAGCCCCAAACTTGCGTATGAGATAACTGACATGCTTGGTAATCCAGATCCTGGACGAGAACGGGTTCTCGAGCACCACGGGGACCCCGAGGGAGGCCAGCTGACAGATAATGCGGAAGGTGACGACCCATAGCCTGTTGCCTAGCTGGACCCTGTCGTGATCCTTTTGGGAAAGATTTGGGAGGCCCCAGAGGTGGTCTTGATCGTCCCGAAGGGGTCCAGGTCCCTGACCGTCATTTTTTCGGGCCCTGGTCCAGGTCTGACAAGGGAGAGCAGCTAGCAGGGCCGCAGCTCTGCCTGTCTTGAAATCCCGGACAAGCCTGCGTCTGTTGGCGGTCGTCAGGATGTCCGCGCCGGGACCGTCAATCACATCCCAAGCTTCCGCTTCGATCCCCTCGGCTGCGACAGCCCTCGAGAAGCCAGCTTCACCAGAGAAGAGCTCGACGATCTTCTGACCTTGGAAGATGGCACGGCACGGGCGAACTGCGGCATACTTGACCGGAGCTGAGCCTCGAGGTCGACCAGGCATGCTGCCGCGCGGCTCTGTGTCGCCTCTGAGACCAGCTTCTCCTGGAGCTGCAGCCTGCCGTGCGCCTCGTATCGTCGAACTGAGCGATCGTCCCTCCAGCGGCCTCTGTCCTTCACCTCTGCCTTCGAGCGAAGACGGTTCAGGATGTCGTGCGAGGGGCCGCCGTGACGAAGTTGATACAAGTCGGGCTTGATGGCCGCCAGACCTGCGGTCCTCGCAGCTGTCCTGAAACTCTCGTTGAAGCTCCGGTAATCGAAGTCGAACAGTGCTGGCCCTGCAGCCGCGGCCCGGTGCGCGCCCAGAAGGTATCCGAGGAACGGCAGCGCCGACGAGTCCAACAGCAGCGTCTCGTCGTACAGGCCAACTTTGCTGGGCTGACCTCGCTCCGCACGGTGAAGGTGGATCGCGTAGTACGGGCTGCCCTGGGTCGGCACGAGCACGTCCGACACCTGAAGCGAGAGGAGCTCGATCGGCCTCAAGTATGCCGAGAACATGAGCATCACCGCCAGCGCCATGCCGCCGAGGCCCATGCCGACGAGCTCCACCGCTATGAGTGCTGCAAACGCCAGCGGCAGCGGCGGCCTGGTCCTGCCGGGGTCCAGCCTGTTGAAGCCCTGCAGCGCCTTCATGGTCCTCACGAGCTTGTCGGGGCCCTTCTTGGAGAAGGAGGGGCGAAGCTTGACCCAGGCCGCGTAGGTGCCCGTCGCCTCGCCGATGTCCGCGCCGTCGATCCACAGCTGGTTCAGGTAGTCCACCAGCGCGCAGTCCACCAGCTTGGCGGAGGTGAGCTTGAGGCCCCTGGCCGAGACCCAGCTCTCGAAGTCCGCGACCCTCTTGACGTACATGGCATGTGTCCGCTCCGTGACGGCGTTCGCCTCCAGGAACGTCTCGACCTGCGTCTCTGGCGAGCGTGACGCACGGATGCCGATCGAGCCGACCATCTCGCGCCTGAGTTGCGCCCGAGCGTGCTTGTTGGGCGCACCCCGAGCGAGCCGCTGCTTCTCCTGCGTCCCCAGCGTGCGAGCTCGCCGCGCGGCTGAGGCCGTCGTAGCCCGAGCGGGCGGCCTTACCTGCGCGGCCCGCAGGCCTCGGCCCCGGGGGCGAGGGGCTCGCACATGGGACGGGATGGGGCAGTCCTGGAGGAGGGCGAAAGGCGGCTGGCCGCTCAGCCGCACCTGAGGCCGCGGCAGAGGCTGTGTTCCCTGAGGGAGAAGGCCCCTGACCATGTTTGAGCCTAAGGTGCTCCCACAAACGAGACCCCTTGTCCACAGGATTCCGCTCCGAGGGTATCCAGCGATGGTGTATGCGAGCGGAAGTGGCAAGCTCCAAAGCACAGAGTCTCCTACAGCAGACCAGACGCGTGAAGTTCTTCATGCGGCCCTTCTCTTGTCCCAAGACATTGCCAAGATTGTCTCCAATATGCAGGTGATGAGAGCGGAAACCTCCAGAGGACCTCAGAGTATGCTTAACGCCAGAGACCGTAGCACGAGACTCCAGATCCCCAATACCTTCCTTGAACACAAAGGGCGCCGCGTAGCTAGTCTTCCACATGGAGTCCTGCAGGAGGCCCTCGGGGATCTCTTTGAAGAGGTAGTTGGGCTCGTAGGGGGAGGGCTCGAAGCGGTCGACGATGGGCTTCACCGTCTCGAGGTCCTGGAACGGGTCGAGGGTCCCCAGAGCGGCACGGCGCGGCGCGGCTGACGGCACGGCACAGCGATATCGAAACCTTTCTCGAGCACCCCCTGCCTCCACCACATCTGAGACATTCCAGAGAGACTTGCCCACGGCGTACCCGGACAGCGAGGCATCTGTAGCTTTTACCTGCGAAGTCCACGGCATCCTGAGGTCCGCCCAAGCGAGCGGCAGCAACACAGATATCCACTTACACTCCAGCGCGGCTGAATGCCAGAGACGCCTCTTGCGGCTCCAGTTCTCGTGCATGAACTGATACAGGGCATTAGGCAACGAGAACATGGAGCGGGTGAGGAGGAAGATCGGCGTGACGTATCCGAGAGCCTTACTAATTTGCCAGCCCGTGATGTGCGGCCTTCTCCTGAGATGGGTGAACGCTGCGACGGCCTTCTCAAGCCGATGAGGGATCGGAAAGACCCCCCCCGTTTTCCATCAACCAGGTAGCCCAGGGACTCGAAAAAGGTTGCAACCTCCACCTCCTCGTGTACCTGGAAGCCCACACGTCTGAGCTGCTCGACTGCCAACATCTTAACATTACTGACGGAGTCCTTGTCTGTGCCCATGACTATCAAGTTGTCGCAGTAGGGGAGGACCACGGGGACCTTACAGGACAAGTCCGGAGTTGGGGCATCTTCTTCGAGGAGTCGGTCCGAGCCGAGTCGGGTACCCAGTAGAACCTGATGTGAGTGAGCCCGCTGTGCGAACCAGAAAGCCCAGGACCAGCCCTGAGGACAGACCCGCATGACAGGATAAACACGACCAGGAAGGCCATCCCGAAGAGACTCATGTCCCGGAAGAGCGCCCCAAGATATGACGTTGGCAGTACTAACTGTTGGCAGGCCAAAGTACTTGCGGAGCCAGTGCGGCAGCACGAGCCAGTAGAAAAAAATGCTGACATCCGACAGAGCACCGTACAAAACTTGGCCTTGTGGAACCTGCAGACGAGAGAGGACAGCTCCCGTTGCGATCCTCATCCGAGGTGGCGCTCTGAACCTACGGTTCGGACTTCTGCAATCCAACACCATGCGCAGAGCAACACCCTTCTTGTCGACAAAGAATGGAGTGATGTGATCTTCGACCTCAAATGAAAACTCAACGATACCCGCGTGATACAAGTCTTTCACAAAACCTTCGTATGCAATCTGATCAGCTCGCAAGACCTCATCGAAGTAGGGGGTGACGTGAGGAGAGGTCTCGATCACTTCCCCCCACCCCTGTGGGGACTTAAGCATGCGGTCGACCCCCTCGATTAAAACCTGACGCCCCTCCTGGTCAAGGACATCCTCGAGCCTGGGCGCCCTTGCGCCCGACTGAGGAAGAGACACGGGGGCAGTGCGAAAGGGTCGGACGCGACTCGCAACCTCCTCCGAAGCGTAGGAGAGGTCTGTGCGCATGACCTCACGGAAGGCGTCATGCGGAAAAGGTACAGGTTTACCGCTGCCAGGCACAGAAGCTAGCTTGCTCAGTACCTGATGGTGAGCCTCCTCCTGCGCCAGGTTGGGAGCGAGGTCCGTGGAGCCGACCCCGTACAACTCATTGAGGGCACTGCACACCGTCGTCGCTTCAAGTGCACGCCGCTCTCGGCGCTGGAGGGCTCGATCAGAAGCCAAAACTTGCTCAGGCACATCACGCCTAGCATCAACTGGAGGCAAGGGAAAAAGATCGCGAGGTCGATCCCCCGCGACCGCCTGGCCGTGTCGATGGGCATGGAAGGGTCCGAGCTCTTGTGGAGCGCGAGCCTGGTGGAGCCGCTGCTGTAAGACGCCACCGCCGCGCAGGCCTGGAAGATCTCCTGGGAGGCGGCCACTCTGCCCAGGAGGGAGGGGGCTCATCCCTCCTCGCCCGCGGGAGCGAGTCCACCTCCGCCGCGGCCACGGCCTCTGCCGCGTCCACGTCCTCGGGCTTGCTGCTCCTCGCGGGCTTTTCTGCTCTCTTTCGCGATGGCCGCCTGGTCCTTCAGCTGGTTTGCCACGTACTGCGCCAGCGCAGGATTCGTGCCGCCTCCCGCCGACTGAGGTCCCCAGCCCATGAAGACGTCGCCAGCAGAATAATCTGGATTGGATGGTGCGGCCCGGTGGGCCTCTTTGATCAGTGCCATGCGGCGGCATACCAATTCGGCCCACTTCATAGCTGGCAGGTTCAGTTGGTCGTAGGTGGCGGCAGCGTCCAGGATCCTGCAGAGAACCTGATGCTCGTATACCGAGCGATCTCCCTCGGGAATGCGTGACGATCGCACCCGCCTCTCATGGTGAGCGTTCGGGCTCGCATCATCATCTCGAATCTGCTTCAACAACCAGAACGTGGTGGGCGGCCCGTCTAGGCCTAGACCGCCTCTCGGGGGCGTTGGATCCATGGCCGACACCGCCTCCGCGAAGCTGACCTTACGCTCGCCCGACGCGTCGACGACCACGGGCAGCACCCTGAGATCGTCATGCACGAACCTATAGATGTCGGCCTCTGCCATGCGCTGCACGAACAAGTGACCGTTGCCGTAGGGGATGATGCCTCTGTCGCCACATGTCACAGCGGCGTCAGGAAGTGTCGGAATCTGAGTCCCCTTCGCGATGTCCTGAGTGTCCTCGGCCGCAACCCACGCGAGCGGCGAACCCGCCACTGCCGCTGCGCCAGCGGGCCCTGGCGCCGCAGCAGCCGCAGCAGCCGCGCCTGGAGCGGCCGCGCCGCCTGCAGCCACGGGCGGCGGCGCGGCTGGGCCGAGGTGAGCCCCCATCGGAGGAGCCACGGCCACCAACGCCCCTGCGGGCGGAGCTGCTGGCCCCAGCGGCGGATGCCAGGCGCCAGGCGCTGCACCAGGCGCGCCCACGACAGGCACCACCGCCGCCGCTGGAACAGGTACGCCTGCCTGAAGCGCTCCGTCTCGCACGTGCTGGATCATCTCGGCTGCGGTCGGCACTGCGCGGAACCGATGCACGCTGGCCAGTGGGATATCCTGCGGCGGTACTCCCAGTCCTGGTGCAGCGCGAAACTCTGCAATATCAACATTATCTGGTCGAAGCTCTTCAACAAAAATGTCGCCGTCAGGCGTCAACACCGCGTAGTGCCCTGGCTGCGCGCCCACCGCGAGGATGAGACGCTCGTGCCAGAGCGGCGGGCCAGGCAGGTCGTACCTGACCAGCACCACGTCACCTGGTGCCACCATTGCGCTGACGGATGATGGCGAGCTGCCTCAGCGCCAGGTCGCGAGTGGACGAGTCGTCCGCGACAACCTCCACCTCCGGGCGTCTGGTACAGAACGAAGACAGCCAGCCAACACTGCGGCCTATGAGACCAGTGCAAGTCAATACTCCGAAGCCCACGAGCAGGCCTGCGACGAAGAAGAAGACGCCTGACCAGCCCGCGCCCTCGGCCGACTGCGGGGCAAACGACGGGCAAGAGAAGGTCGGGCAGGTGATATTGATCGACGGCGTCGAGCAAGTGACCGTCGGGCAATTGACAGTGCAGTCGGGGCACGGTGGGCACTGGCGCGAGCCAAGGCCCCAGACTATCGCTAGGTCGGCAGCCTTGGTAGCGAGCAGCTGGGCGGGCCAACCGACCATGAGAACAGACTTGAGCCGTAACATTATGATACGGCACTCCCTTCAAGCTTTATCATAGCTCGCGAACTTTACAATTGAAAAAGTACAGGCGATAACACACAAGCAACGAGAACACACCATCGCATAAGCATGCAAGCGTAGCAAAGCGAACAGACCGCTGCAAACATGAATAAGCATGCAAGCGTAGCAAAGCGGACAGACCGCTGAAACATGAATGTGCATGCAAGCGAAACAAAGCGGTTGGCCCGCCCCCCCCCGCCCCTTCCTCCGACGAGAACCCGGCATATCTCCCAGCAGGAGGGGGGGGGGGGGGGCAGGGGGGGGGGGGGGGGGGAAGCAGGAGGAGGAGGAGGAGGAGGAGCTGGCGGGGGAGGAACACACAAAAACAACAACACAAAACAACACAAACACAACAACAAAGAACGACAACATATAACATGTAGATGGTTTGTTCTTTTTTGCGTTGTCTGGCGCTGTCTGGGCGCGGGCGCGCCCAGACAACGCAAGACAACCACAAAACAACAAAAAAAAAAAACACATAACAACAACAACAACAAAAACAAACAACACCAGGCAACGCCCAGACAACATCCAACTAACACCCAATGTGGTAGACACGGAGGAAGCACGCGGAGAGACACGGGGGGGCGCGGGAGAGACGCGGGGGGAGTGGGGGGGCGGGAAGGGCGGGAGGGACGCGGGAAAGACGCGGGAGGGACACGGGAGGGGCAGGGGAGGGACACGGGAGGACTGACATAAGGGGCGCGGCACGGACACGGCAGGGACACGGGAGGGACACGGGAGGGGCACGGGAGGGACACGGGAGGGACACGAGAGGAGTGGCATAAAGGACGCGGCACGGACACAGCACGGACACGGGAGGGACACGGGAGGGACACGGGAGAGACACGGGAGAGACACGGGATGGACACGGGAGGGGCACGGGAGGGACGCGGGAGGGGCACGGGAGGGACGCGAGAGGAGTGGCATAAGGGACACGGCGCGGACACGGCACGGACGCGGGAGGGGCACGGGAGGGGCGCGGGAGGGGCGCGGGAGAGACGCGGGAGGAGCACGGCAATTAGGAACGCAGCGCTTTTTCAAGGGAAGATGTCGAGCGCACGGCTCGACGGAAGAGATCGTCGGGCGCGCGGCTCGACGGGGGAGATCGTCGAGCGAACCGCCGCTTCTCGAAAAAAATAATAGAAAATAATGAGCAAATGCTGAAACATAATGGAACAATAATGAAACATAGAAAAAATAAAATGAAAATTAATGAAAAATGATGAAAATAACGAAAAATAGTGAAACATAATGAAGAATAATGAAATGTAGTGAACAAGTGTTTTTTTTTAAATTTTTTTTTTTTTTTTTAAAAAAAAAAAAAAAAAAAAAAAAAAAAAACTGCTTTAGGTTTTGCAACTTTCGCTGATGATAGGGCCCTATATCCACTATAGGAAGAATTAGTTGCCCTAATCGTCACTCATACTAATGGCCACCTTATAGAACCCTAACCGACCCTAAATAGCATCCTATCCTATCCTAAATCCTCCTATAGGATTCTAACATAGCATCACTACAACCATTTATAAATACTTACTTCTTCGCGTTCATCAAAGTGCTTGAAGTACCCCACCTCATTATCCAGCAGCATGGCCCCGGAGGCCCCGCCGCCCCCTGGGAGCGCGAAGCGGCCGCGGCGGCCACCCCGCCCGGCGAGCAGCCCCCAGCCGGCGACGCCACCCTGGAGGGCCTCGCCAAACGCCGCGAGCCCGTCGACGTCCGCCGCGGCGACCCAGACCCAGCCTGCCGCCGCGGCCTTGGGCGGCAAGGGCGCGACGGGGGCGGTGTCAGGCACCGCTGGCGTCCGCCCAGGGGCCGCCGCCGCAGCCTCCCCCGGCAGGGCTGGGCCCGCGGCCGAGGCGGCCGCCAGCGGGGCGGCTGCCGCTCCTCAACGCAGCGCCGCCCGCAGTTCCGCCTGCGTCGGCAGCCTGCGGAGACGGTGGGCCTGTGCCTCTGCGATCCCGCCGACGCGGCCGCCCTGCCCAGCAATCTGGCGGTCGCTGAGGATGTCCGCGTTCGACGCCACGCTCTCGCTGTAGTCGTCCATGGCAGGGGTCAGCACGTAACCCGTGGCGAGGAGGAGCAATCGCGCATGGAAGAGCGCGACGCCCACCACGTTGCACCGAGTGAGGAAGAAGCAGCCCGACGCGACCGCGACCACCATCACTGTCCCAGAGTGAGTGGCCGACGGAAAGCCTTCGCCTGCGCCGCGGCCAGCGCCTGGACGTCCTCAATCGGCGGGGCCGCCGGCGCAGGAGCTCCCGCCGGCGCTGGCTCCGCCGCGGCCGACGCCGTCACCGGCGGGCCCAGCGGCGCAGGCGCCGGCGACGAGCCAGGCGCCCAGGCGGACGGCCGCGCCTGCGGGCACCTCGAGGGCGTCCGCGGCGCCCGCAGCAGCCCCAGGAGGAGGCAGGCGCCGGCCGCCACCGCCAGCTCTGCCGCCGAGTACCCCTCCGCGGCGGTCGGATTCACCTGGCCCTGCCCGCCGGGGCAGGAGCAGGTCAGCGGCGGGCAGGCCAGCGAGGGGGAGCAGACGCAGTCGGGGCACGACGGCACCCCCGACCGCACCACCAGCGCGGCGGTGGCGGCCTGGGTCAGGTCGCGCGCCAAGCCGTCCAGCCCCCACGGCATGCCCCGGCGGAAGGCCCCCTCGGCGCAAACTGACGGGCCTAAATGGCAGCGGACGCGCGGCCTCCTGCACTCTGGACGTTCGGCAACCATCAGAAAAGTAGGGGCCAAGAGGAAGAAAATGAAGAGGAGGAGGAGGTTCCAGAGGTTCCCTCCCGGCCGCGATGGCTGACTCCGTCTCTCCGCGGCCGCCCCGCGCGGGCCGCGCACGGGCCGCGGCTCGAGTGCGCCGCGCCCCTGGGGGCCGCCCACCTCTCCACGCGCGTCTTGCGGAGGCGCGGGGGGCCTCGGGGCTGAGCGCGCCCCCTGCGTTGGGCGCGGTCCACCCCCGAGATCCTCAGCGCCCCGCACAGCGCCCCCAGCGCGCAAGTGCTGGGCACCCTGCGCGACATGCCTTCCAGGGAAGGTGGCAGTAGCAGAATCGCCCCATCAAGTCCCACTGCGCGTTGTGCAGGTCGCAGTGGCGCAGCTGTCGACGTGCTGGTCGCGGCGGTGCTGCTGCCGAGGGTGCTGCGCGTCGTGCTGATCGAGGGCGTGCTGCTGCTCTCCGTTGCGCAGCTGGCTAGTAGCCGCTCCGAGGAGTTGAAGCACCCACCTCCTCCTTCTTTCCTCGTCGCTCTCCACTGCTGACGTTGGGGCTGGCTGTGGCGTTGGAGTCTCGTCGCAGCTCGCGTCGGCACTGCGCCCCGCAGCGGCTTCGTCTTGATGGATTGGAGCCGCCCTCCCTGCGCGGACCGCACATGGGCCGCGGCTCGGCTCGGGCGGGCCGCGCCCCTGGGGGCCACCCACCTCTCCGCGCGCGTCTTGCGGAGGCGCGCGGAGCCTCGGTGCTGAGCACGCCCTCCGCGATGGCCGCGGCCCACCCCCGAGATCCTCAGCGCCCCGCGCAGCGCCCCCAGCACGTGGGCGCTGGGCACCCTGCGCGACATGTCTTCCAGGGAAGGTGGCAGTGGCTGCGTCGTCAAGGCCAATCCCAATTCTCGTCGTTCTGGACTCAGTGGTGCTGCTGTCGGCGGTGTGCTGGTCTCGGTGGTGCTGCCGCCGTAGGTGTTGCACGTCGCGCTGGTCTGCGTCGCGTCGTTGCTCTCCAATGCGTTGCTGGCTAGTCGCCGCGCTGGGGGGTCGTTGTGCCCATCTTATTTTCCTCGTCTCGTCGCTTTCCTCTGTCGCCGCTGTGTCTGGACGCGGTGCTGGGGTCTCGCCCCCCTCCACGACGGCGCTGCATCAGCTGCGCGGCTCGTCTTGTCGGGTTGGAGCAGTCAGGTTCCGCGGGCGAGGGCCATCCAATGCATCTCCTCGCTGGCTTCCCCCAACTGCCCCCCCATGTGGACGCAGGGTGCGCTCGCCCCCCCCCCCCCCCCTCCCACGCCGATGTCCGCAGCAGGTTGTGTCCTGGGAGCGCTGCCGGCGCTGGCGCTGGTCACAACGTCGTGCTGCTGATAACGCTCAGTGTCGTCATGCTGCTGTGCTGGTTGCTGTCCTTCTGTGCTTGTCTCGGGCTGGGCGTCGTCGCTGGGCATGCCTGTGCTGTGTCCGTCGCTGCCGTCAGGTGGGCTGTGGGTGCTGGATTCGCGCGCAGCGATGTCGAGCCAACGTTGTCGCCTGCATCTGACGCTGTTATACCCAGGGCGACCTTTGCATTCTGCACGCACCTTTTCCGAGATGTACTCCGTAGTGGTGGCGCCACATTGCCTGCAAACCCAGCGTGCCTCTGCTCGTATGAAGATGAGTGGGTGGCTGTGGTGTGCAGTGTGGCCGTGCTGGGTGATGGAGTGTCCTCGGTGGAGGTCCAGCGCAGCCCTGTTGGAACCAAGTTTTGACCCCTTCGAAGCTGTTGCCCCGTCCAATTCGTTGGGTGCAGCGCTTGCATACACATCCTTTCCTACGTCGCGGCCGCGCCAGGTCGTGGGTGGTGAGTGGCCGTCGTCCGTCTGGCTGTGGTGGTCCGTCGGCAAAGTAGTCCCGTCGACGTCTTTGCTGTGCCGGTCGTTGCTTCAACTGGGTTCTTCGTGCTGCGCGAACTTCGTGGTCCTCTGTTGGGCGTCGGTCTATGGCGTCGACTGTGGCGGCGGCGATGCGGCGTCGTACAAGCGCTGCCGTGGCGCTGACCCAGTCGTATCATGACATTTGGGCGTCGCCGATGTCGTGCTCGTGGGCTGCTTTCTCTGCGAGCTTGTCCACCTGGCTGTTGCCGTGCCACGCGTGGAGGGAAAAAACCCTCGCGCTTGTGCTTCCTCCCATGTGAGGTGGCTGTTGATGTGGTGGGCTGCTATGTGTGATGGCTCCTGGTCGTCGCGGCGGTTGAGCTCTTCCCCGATGAGTTCCCAGGGGTCGTAGTTGGCGTCGGCTGTAGCTTTGTTCCGGTACCGTCTGTTGCGCCATCCTCTGTGCACGAATTCGCTGTCCGCCCAGTAGTGTAGAGGTCCAGTGGCGTGGCGTAGGCAGTCTAGGAAGGCCCATAATTCTGCTCGGTTGCTTGTCTGTCGTCTGCGCGGTAGGGGCCCGAGGCGTGCAGCCGCAATGTTGAAGCCGTCGTTGTCGGAGCCTGATAGCCGCGCCCAACCCCATCCACATCTGCGATACCGCCAGCCTGCACTGCGCGCGCCTCCCGATCCGTCTCCGTAGATGACCAGGGGCGAACCGTCTGATGTGCTGATCTTGTCTGCGTGGATCATCTCGCCGATGTTGCTGGCCTCCTCTCCAGTGGTTCATTCTGGCGGTACCGACCAAGCGTGTGGCGTGATGCCACGTAGCCAGAAGGCTGGCGTGGTGTGGTGGCCTGGTTCGGCCTGTGCTCGTAGTCGGTCAGACTTGGCGTAGGCGAGGTTGTCGCTGCGGCAACTGCACTCGCCCCAGATGCGGTGGTAGTCGGTGTCGACCTGGCCAATCTCGCAGAGGTGGCTTCCGTGGCCGAACGTGGACAGCTGTCGTGCACGTGTCCATGTGCCTGCGCGTGCCGCTGTGAGGAGCCCCCCATACTCGCGGTGCTTGTCGTGGTTTCTGAACCATTGTAAGTGCCGTCGGACTTCCGTCGCGTCTGCTCCGTGGTACTCCAGGCCCCCTCCGTGGTAGTGGCTGGCAGCGGCTGTCCAGATCTTCACGCGGACGTCGTTCAAGATGTCGTCGGGGATGTCTGTGGCGTCTCCTATCTCGCCGTCTTGCGGGAACTTCCCGTCGCATCCTTCGCTGTCGATCCAGTGGTCGGGTCCTCTGGACCCCCAGCCGAGCTCCCACGATGCCATGGTGATAGCTGCAATGGGTCCTCGGCGTTGCGTCCATCGTCGTGATGCAGGTGCCTTGAGCACCCTGAAGTAGATCTTGGGCCACGCGCGTCGCATTTGTGCTCGAAGGTCGGGACTGCGGGCCCAGCAGCTGAACGAGTCGGAGAAGCGCGTCTTCGCAATGGTGCATGCTGGGTCAGTTCCCTCCAAGTCGAGGAAGGTAGTGAGACAGCGCCCTGGCCATGGTCGACGTAGTGCTTGTGCGGCGTGTCACTCGTAGTGCTGTGGGCGCCAGGCCATGGAATGCGGTGCCATACTTTGTGGATGCCATCGCACCCTGCTGCGCTAGCCCGGTCATTGTCGTGGTGTGGAGTCTCACGAACTTGGTTCGTACTGCTCCCAATCGGCGCCTTGCTGCTGTCCGTCTTGCTGCGCAAATCGCTCGTCGGGTGGTGCCGCGTGCTGCTCGGTCTGCTCCCAAGTCGCGTCCTTCTGCGGATGTCTGTGCGTCGATGCCGAGGGCTCGGAGTCGGCGCTGGATTGTCTTGGTCTCTTTGATGTGCGTGGTCATCAGTGTGGTTTTGTCTGCGAGACGGAGACCTTGTTCCTGTCGTGCCAAGAAGAAGCAGTGGGGCGGACACAGTGGCAGTGGTGATCTGGGGCCTGCTGCCTACGATGCGGGTGCTGATGTCATCGAACCAAGCGCGCGGTAGCGGTCGAGGTCGTGCGCTGGCATCGGCGGGCTTGGCCATCGCCGCGCATACAACAATGCGTGCTACATTGTTGGCATGTCGTGAGCCTGCCAGGATGGAGCGGTCTGCGTAGAGCGGGTTGGAGCACGATCCTTGGCGTCGTAGCACTCGTGCTGCGGAATGTTGCAGCATCATGAGGTAGAGTGGCCGCGCTGGGAACTGCATGTGCAGCGCGGACGAGATGGTCTTGTCGATCCGAAGGCTGTCGTAGCACTTCTCGATTCCTGTCAGGAGGATGGACTCGGTCATGTTGAAGGTGTCAGCGCACTCGTCGGTGATGAGTCGTCGTAGCACTTGGTCTGCGGCCCATTGGCGGGCCCAGTCTCTGTGCAATAACTCCCAGCATCGGAAGAGTTGTGGAAGTAGCGCCAGCGCGCGGTCTCCTTTCTTCGGCTTCGGGGTGATCGTGACAATGGGTAGCAGCAGTTGCCATGGCCACGTCAGTCGGTCCTCGCATATGTTGAAGAGGTCGATGGCTGCTTGGCGCCCTGGTCGTGGTAGGCGTCGTATGTCGCCACACCTGATGACGTCGACGCCGTTTCCCTTGTCGGGCTCTGCTTCGAGGCAGCGGTCGAGGTCCTCTACGGTCCACGGTGGAAGAGGGTCTTCGCTTCGTGCTCGTTCACGGAGCGCTGCTAGTAGCGTTCGGTGCTGGAGGTGTGGGATGTCGCTACGAGTCCAGGTCTTGGTGAAGTACGTCGCCTTGGCGTCGACAATTTCGAGCGGGCTGCTTGGCACTTCACCTTGGATTGCAACTTCCTGTTCCCGACGTGGCGCTGGTTGTGTGATCTTGTGTAGCGCTCCAGGTGTCTTGCTGGCTGGCGCAAGCCACGCACTGTAGTCGCGCTAGCTGGTGCGTAGATCAAGTCGGAAGGCAGTGATATTCTCGACCTGCGCTTGTTGCGCCATGTCCTGGAGTGCGTCAGTTGGGGTGTCTTCAAGGTTGTTGAGCCGTTGTTGCCAAAGTTGGTGGTGCAGTCGTGCCGAGTACGATGCGCGGCGTCCGAACGGTGGCAGTCCTTCACGTACCAGGCGTCGTCCTGCGGCGTGTAGACTGCAGTGTTGTTGCTGTCCGTGTGCTGGCTGTCGTAGCTTGACCAATGTACTGAGGATGTTCTCCGCGCGGCTCCGCCAATCAGATCTATGGGATGCGTATCGTTGTTGGTGGTCGGGCTTCTGCAACTGCTGCGTCTTGAATTCGGATGCCTGTCCGCGTCCGAGGAAGTGGTGGCGGTCTTCCGGTGGTATGTGGTCGGCGACGCAGTAGAACGTCTCAAGCGTGCTGATGAAGCGCCGGCATGTCGCACCTAGCTGGTCGGCGTTGTCGGGGTCGACATGGTAGGCGGCGCAGTTCTGGATGTAGGGCGGGGCTGTGCTGGTGGGGCCGTGGTGCATCATGTTTGCAACTTCCCACGTAACGTCCATGACGTTGGCGTCGGTCTCGAGTGCTCGTGCATTAGGTCGACCGAGTAGTGGTATATGCTGCGGCTCCCTTTGAGCGCCGGCGCAGTCCATGTCTTCGTTCAACTCTGTACTCAGCTCCACAGTGGCGCCCTCCATGCTGCTGACCTCGGCCCTTTGAGCCTCGGTGGCGCCTTGGAGGTAGACCACGTCGTGGGCGTCGTCGAAGTGGTGGCGGGGTGGTTGGCAGTCGTGGCGCAGGGCGAGCTCGCTGAGGTCGTCGCCCACGAAGTCGAAGGGGTCGCCGCCATCTTCGTCCATCGTGCTGTGTCGTGGCGGCGGCGCTGCGGTAGGGGTCGTGGGTGCTGTGGTTGTGTGGTGTTGCCATCCGTGCTGTCCAAGCGCTTCCCATCGTGCTGATTCTTCGGAGTCTTGGTCGAACGGCGTCGTAGACGTGGGCGTAGTCGCTGTGCTCCTCTGTCTCTTCGTCTTCTTCGTCGTCTTGGTCTTTTTGGGCTGTGCTGGGCGTGGGAAGGCCTTCGGTAGCTGTAGTCGTCGGCTGCGGTTGGGGTCCACGTCTGCTCTGATGGCGATGTCGAGCCCGATGTGTGGCTTACAGGGTACGTCGTGCACTGGTTGGATTCCTCGCGCGAGTCGTCGCCCGCCTTCGTTGACCAACGCGTAGTCAATGTTGGAAGGCGGGGCGTCGCCGAGGAAGCAGGTGCGCCGGTCGTTGTCAAGACCGACGTATGCCGTGGCACCGAGGGCGGCTGTCCATCCTGATTGGACCATGTCTTCGCACGGCCTGTTGAAATCGCCACAGCGAGTCCAAGGTGTGCGTGCAGTACTGAGGAAAACAGCCAGCGACGTTCGCTTCCTGGAGTTCTCGCCGCTGGCGGTGGAGTGGGACGGGCCTGGATGGAGGCGACGGGGGGCGGGGGCCCGCGCATGCGCAGAGTGACTGGCGTCCAGTCGCGCATATTGAAGGCGTCGCGCTGCGAGCTGTGAGCGTCTGAAATAGTTGCACCCGAAGCTGCAGCGAGCGGGCCCTGGCGCCAATGCGACGTCGCCTTGAGGTGGCCCGTGACGAGGGCCCCCGCGCCTCCGCAAGCCCCCGTCTCGCTTTTGTCGCTTGCCCGCGCTGCTGTGAACACTGCCGAGAAGCCGGCCTGCTGCAGCTTGTGCTCTGTGCTGTCGAGCTCGCGGTGGGCCAGGTGGGTCTCCTGCAACGCGTGGACGTCGCGCGGCCGCCGCGCTCCGTCGCGGCGTCGCCAGCTCATGACCGTCGGGCCCCACCGCGTGATGTTGGCGCTGATGATGCGGCGCTCGAGGTGGGAATCGTCGCCAAACTGCCTCTCCCCACCGCGCCGCGACCTTCAACGGGTCGCGGGGGCCTCCGAGGAGGCCGCCGCGGTCCGCCGCTGTTGGGGGTAGTCCTCCGCGGGGTCCGCCTCCTTCATCTCCGCGTGCTCGTCGTCGTCGGCTGCTGCAGGGGGAGTGGCTGCGGCTGCTGCTGGCGGTGCTGCCGGTGCTGCTGCTGCCGCTGCCGAGGAGTCCGCCTTCCCCCTCTGGCAGACCTGCGGGATCGCCGCCCTCTCCTGCTCTGCCTTCAGCTTCGCCGCCTGGGGGCGCTGCTTCAGCTGGCCCGCGAACTCCCCGGTGTTCCTCTGCAGCAGCTCCAACGCCTGGCGCTTGGCGTCGTCGACCGCCTTGCGACCCTGCACGTCCAGATCGTCGGGGCGTGCGAATTCCTGCTCCGCCTCGGCGACCTGCGCGCCGCTCGGCGAGAGCAGGTCCGCGTCTGCGTCGAGCAGCTGCTCGAAGATGCTCCGCTGGCTGGTGTTTGGCTTGCCCTCCTGCTGGATATCCTCGATCTCCCGCTCGGCCTTCACGACCGCGTCCGCTCTCTCCTTCAGGGCGGCCTTGGCCTTCTCGGCCTTCTGCCGCGCGATGTCCGACTGCTCGAACGCCCGCTTGTGCTGCTGGCGTACTCGAGCTCCTTCGCCGCCTCCGCCGAGCGCGCCGCGCTCGACTTGGTCTGCTGCTTCGGCGCCCCCTGGGGCGCATCAGCTACGCCCGCGAGCAGCTTCGCCCCCATTGACGAGCTTCCGCGCGCCGATGGACTCCGTGACCGTTTTGAGTGCCGTTGCCAACTGGGCGACGCCACCAGCCTTGGCGTCGCCGCTGTTGGAGCAACCTCCGCCACGGGGTCTCATGCTGCGCTCGCCGATGGACTGCTGCTGCTGCTGCTGCCGCCAGTTGGGCTGCTGCTGCTGCTGCGGCTGCTGCGACTGCTGCCGCTGCCGCGGCTTGCCCGTGTTGGGCCTGGCCACGCGGCAGCCGCAGCTGCGCCAGTAGTCGTTGTTCTCGAGGGTGGTGCGCCACCGCCAGGTCTGGCACTTCTTGCAGGTGGTCCACGCTGCGCCTCCTGGCGCCATGCTGCCGAGCGCGATCACGGCCGCGCGCCCGCCCAGCAGCTGTCGCCCCCCCCCCAGGGCTGGGGCCGCGGTCTGTCGGGCCGCCGACCCGCAATGGGGCGCCTCGGGCCACGGCGCCCAACGCGGGGAGGAGGAGGAGGAGGATAATGAGAAGGAGAAGGAGGAGGAGGAGGAGGAGGAGGAGGAGGAGGAGGAGGAGGAGGAGTGTAGTTATTGATCCAAATCTCCCCACCCACAACCTCTTGATGCAAGAAGAAAACAGGCACATGAAAGGATATCTTATGCCGAATCAAACTCAGCGTTCGATAGGTGCGTCCACCCTCCCGCCTCAGCCGGCGGGCTCAAGCCGCAAATGGCAATGGTGAGCAAGAGAGTGCAAGCATGATCGAGCGAGAGTAGCAACACAAATACTTCTAAACATCATCATATATCTCACTTCCAGGCTAAAGCAACTTTCACACAGGAAAAGGAAACGTTGCTAACTAATGCCTTGGCAAATTCTGCAGCAAGCCTCCATAATATTGAATAATGTTATTGGCTCGAACGGTCAAGCGACCGTCCGTGCACCACGCAACAGATATCAAATAAAAGAACTCAACGCACCGAGCAACATATACTAAGATAAAAGAAATCCGCGCACTGAGCAACATATAACAAAAATCTTTACCTGAGGTCTGCGCACCGAGCAACAGACATCAATATATAAAATATGTACCTGAGCTTCTGAGGGGGTGCTTTCACTCCTCATAAGTAGATGGTGACCAAACATCACTCATCAGCTGAAATTGGTAACCCGAATGACTCATCATCCTCACAACCGTTCACATCTGAGCCACTGCCTTGGCTGGCTCCAAGATATCGCCACATATATAGTAGTGGGGATCAGCGCACGCGCACTGCTGACTTGATGATGCTGTATGCAATGTAAACCTTGATGCTCGGGTCGAGGTTATAACTCCTGCTCTCGTCTGCGCCCAGCTTGAGACACCGTCCTAGGCAGTTTGCGTAGTGCCTGTCCTTCGTATAGATCGTCTCATAGCTGTCGCCCTCGTACTTGCCACTCCTGATTATCGTTGGTCCCATGGTCTCCAGCCACTGCCTCAGTAGAGCCCTATCTCCCAGCATAATTGGTCCATCTCCCATGATCTCATCGTCATCGGTCACTGGATCGGCTCGTACTGCGAGTGTTGTCGTCGTAGCTTTCGGCGTAGCCTTCGCCGTCCTGGATTTGACCTTGACCTGCTTCTCGGGCAACTCCGGCATGAACAGGTTGTCGCTGCTAGAACTATCCACCTCCATCGGCTCAGCGGTGTCCTCGTTGTCGTTCTGCTTGGGCTGCATTACGTAAACGAATATGATGATACCCGCGATGATAGAAACTACTGTCACCACCGTAGGAGACATCGAAAGACAAACTCCATACACTGCAAGTGCTCAAAGTTGAAACAGAACTACAACTTGGTCAGGTATCTGGATGGTTCTCTGCGCGCCACTCCTCTCCATCGGGTAGTTGTCCGTTAGCTCTTCCGCGTAGAATGCCTCGACGCAGTCCTCGTCTTGAACCTCGTCCTTGTCGTCGTAGAAGCACTCGTCCACGTAGTTGTACGTCTCCACCGGCCACGTAGAGATCTCCTCGTCGTCCTTCATGGTGTCATCGTACAACTCCTGCTTGACGTACTTGGCCATCTTCGCGTTCAGCTCGTCTACCTCCTTGTTGGCTGCCGCCTTCTCTGGTCCAACAAGCTTTCGTCCACGTATTGATGGTGCCCTGTCATCAGGCCCAAGAGTCCACAAATTTGATGTAACTATCTTCCTCGCGTAGCCTCCTGGAAGTACTTTCGTCAAACAGTCCGCTAGCATCTGCTCACTCTTGGCCCACTTGATGCTGACCTCTCTGCGTGACTGCCGCAATATAGCCGCTTCCAAAGAAAGCCTCCTGTCTGTCATAGACGTCTTCTCCTTTGTGATCGTGTCGTATAGGCTCTTGCAGTCGGTCACCGGAATGCATTTCACCGGGCAGGTGTCGTGCACAATCTCGGTCATGTCCATCTCCGGGTACAGGATCTCCGCCAGGGTCGACCTTGTCCATATACACATGTCCACCGAATCATCACATGAGTAGGCCTCCGCCGATAGAGTAGATCGCACCACTCGTTGAATCTTGGAGGACTGCCACCCAATGCAGTGTACCTTGTACTTGTTGCTGTGGTCCTCGTTGATCTTCTGGTCGCCCAGCATGATGAAGTGTCCGCGTTGTGATCTGTGCTTCGGCAGATTGTCGAAAGCACTGTCGGTGACATTGATCACCATGGTCTCCCACAGGTTCAGGCCTGCAGAGAACCTGATCAGCAAGTCGTCCCGCTTCTGTATCCGCCTGATAGCCGCGTTGCCGTCCCGTAGGTCCTTCACTGTCGGAGCTCCCAGCGTAGATGCCAGTCGGGATGCCTCGAAGGCCTCCTCGAAGCATATCACTCGCGCAGCCCATTGCAGTTGTCCAACTACCATTCGTAGTCGACGATGCTCTGTGAGGGTGAAGGCGCTATCTGGTGCCTTGCTGCGCTCTCTGGAGATACGTACAGTCTGCATCGACTTCACGTAGGCCTCCATGGTGACGTTGATGCTGCCGTCCTCGTCCTGCTTGTAGGCCCGGCCACAGAACGTCGCCTGCTCTTTCCTCGCGTACTTGACCTCGCCAAAGTCGATCTCCTTCTGTAAGTCCTTCATGATCTAGGCGCCCTCCGGGTCGTCCTGCTTGATGCCCATGAGGAAGTCGTCCACGTGCAGGCACATGATCCCGATGATCGTGCCCTCCGCATTGCGCTTGATGAAGGTCGCGGGCTCGAAGCTCAGGCCTTCCCATCCAAGCTTCACGAGCGTCTCGCGTAGTGCCACATACCACGCACGAGCTGCATCGTTGGTCCCGTAGATGCTCTCGTTTAACTTCAGCAGGTCGCCTGCCTTCGCTCCCGGGATGTTGCATTTCCCGAGGTTCGTCGGGATGCGGAAGTAGAGCTCGCGGGCGATGGCTCTGCCTTGCAAAAAGGCCCCCTTCACATCTGCGATGACTAGGTCCAAGTTGAGACTTGATACGATGCTGCTCAGGAGTAACGTCATCTGTGCTGAGACTGTAGGTGGGTCCCGTGGTAGCTTGTCGTCAAACTCCTCCTCGTAGCCTCTTCCACAAATCCTGGCCTTCGGCTCGAAGGTCGTGGGGTCCTTACCGGTCCAGACCACTTTGGAGCTTAGAATCTTGTCCGGGTCGACCTTGTCGACTGCTGCTCCTGAGATGTGGGTTGCTGCATCGTACTTGCACCACGTGTTCCACTCCTTCTCCACCGCCTGCTGCATCTTCTTCCACTTGAGCTTGTCGTCGCCCAGCGTCTTCAAGTTAATATCCTGATGCTTGTTGGCTCTCGTCGGTTGGCTGCACATCCGCTCGGCCACGAACGCCTCGACGAGCAGCGGTGTATCTGCCAGCTGCCTGACTGGCCCAGTTTGTGCCCGGGCTCGTTCGATGCTGATCGGCGCATCGTCCAGCAAGAACTCCATGATCGTGACTGGGTGTTCCTGGCGCTTGCCCTGCGCAGGCTGTCGCGTACTTGACGATGATGTAGCCGGCTGGTCCTGCGGTACCTCTGCTGGTACTGCTGCCGTTTCCTCCGCCTTCTGGCGTTCCTCCATGTGCCTCTGGATCCTGGCAGGTACTCGAAGCTGAGCTCGATCGTCCTGAGCGTCGTCCCGCTTGGTCTGCTTGAGCTTCAGGTCCTTCTTGGTGTGCTTCTTGCCTCCGCGCTTCACCTCCTTAGGTTCCTCCATGGTCTCGTCAGTGTTGGTAGGCTCCTGCGGGGCTGCTGCAGGCTGTTGGCCACCTCCTGGTCCATCTCCAGCTTCCTCTTCCTTTCCCAGAGTGATCTCCTCGATGATCGTGATGGGGTCTTGTGATGCCACATTGTCGATGATCTGAGGGTTGGCTGTCCAGTCCACTCTCGAAATATCTCGAACCAGGTCGCGCGTGTCCAAGTTGAAAAGCCGCCGCCTCTCGATATTGTACCCAGGTGTCGGGTCAGGTAGAAGAGGGGCGTTCCTGACGTTGTCCGTCTTGCCCTGGCTGCTGGCCGCCACTGCTCCCAAGATGGTGTCCCAAGCTTGGTGCGCTCGAACAAGTCGTGCTCGAAGGTCTTCCTCCGCTTGATCTTGATCAGCTGGTGCTGTCTCATACTCGTCGTCCAGCCTCTGACGCATTGGCATCACGTCGCTATCGTGTGCCACTTCCGATCGTCGCTTCCTGCTGTCCGCTGGCTTCGTCAGCTCCACGTTGCCCTGAGCAGGTGCTGCTGGTGCCGTCGTCGGTGCACTCGAGGGCGCATCACCTTGTCCACCTGCTGGCTGAGGTGGAACATCGCCCTGTCCAGGATGCTACTGATGTCCTGGATCTCGGTGATATTGATGTTGATCTGGCTGCTGATCTGGCCGTTGATCTGGCTGCTGGTCTGGCTGTTGATCATCTCGTGCTGGCTTATACTGTTGACCTCGAAGATCCAGAAAGCCACGCTGACCAGCTCGTCCACGTGCAGGTCCGCCATCTGAAAACAGGTCGGTGAACTGCATGGTGGTCGCCTTGTGCTCAATCGCCCTTCGAAGGAGACTGGGTGAACTTAAGATCGGGATCCTGTTGTAGATCAGCCAGTAGCCGTGCTCATCCTTGCCCAGGCACCGGGCAGGTCCATGCCATCGTGCATGCAGGTTGCGCTTTAGGTTATCAGATCGCCAAAACATCAATAAATCACCTTGCTGAAATGGCCCTGGCTGGGGCCTCGTCCTCGCCAGAACTGTCCGTCTCAATGCTGATGAGTTTGCTGCCTTGAGAAAAGATTCCGAACAGATCTGTTGAAGGTGTAGTCGGTTCCAGAATGACGTATTCTCGGCCACTCGTGAAACCACTGCTGGGTCGTTGTCGGGATTCGCCAAACTTGCAGGCAGTCGGTGTCCAGCTCCAAGTACCCATTGCTGTGGTGAGAAGCCTGCCGTGCTGACAAGTTGATTGCACGCGTTGGCCATACCACGTACTGCTGCTGCAACCGAGTCCTGGCCACGAACTTCCCCAGCGTTGAAAACACTCGTCGCCATCTCCTTCAGGTAGCGCATCTTCCTCTCGACTTTGCCCACTTGCCAGTGAGCCTCTGGAGCCGCGCTGTTGATCACAATGCCCAGGTCGTTGCACAGCGTCTCGAACTCGCCCATAAAGGTAAGAGTCCTGGTCCTGCTCCACGACGCGTGGTGTCCCGGCCCAGGTAAGCCATCCGAGTTCGAAAGCCTTCTTTGCTAACTCTGCCGTGGGTCTCGATCCGGGACACGTGTAGATCGCCACGGTGCAGTCCGAGGCCACGTCCACGATAACAAGCACCACGTGCATGTTCTTGTCCAGGTCGGGTATGACCATGAAGTCCATGCTGATGGCTTCGTTAAAATCCTTAACCTCAGGCTGAGCTGCCGTAGGTCTCGCTGCCGTCCGAGCCTGCTCTTCACATGTCGTGCATCTGAAGAGACGTGCTGCTTGTACCGCTCGTCGGCTAGCTCCACCATGCTGTAGATACCGTACCAGTGACTCCTTGTAGGGTCCATGTGAATGGCTCTCGTGTATCTTCTTGGTAGCTGCTCGCATGAGTGGTGGCACCGCCGTCCATTCCGCCATCTCGATGTTCTCGCCATGCTTGCTGAAGATCGCCGCCGCGCTAGCGTGCATCGGCGCCTCCGTCTCCGCAGGGTTGGCCTCGAACTCGTCATAGTCGATGTCGTCGAAGTTGTTGGCGTACCAGGCGTAGCCACCATGCTGCTTCTCGAGGTCCCGCTGATCCTCGATGCCGTCCAAGATCGTCTTGGCCAGCTCCTTGGTCCAGTTCCCAAGGCTCGATGCTGTTCCCTTCGGCCTGTTGATCACGCTCGTGTGTACGTGCTGCTCGTCACACCGGATGCTGTTGAGCTTCTTGCCGAGCATGATGGCCGTCGTCAGGAATCTCGTCGGCTTCTTGACCGGATCGCCCATGAAGTCCACCAGGTTGCTGCCCTCGGCGCACTGGTGCATCATTGCGCCCGCGAACTCTGAGCCCAGCCATGGCATGAGCTGCCAGGCTCTTGACGTCAACGGGTTTTCCAATAGCATATGAGCTCCTCGGCGCTTGCAGTTGAGCCAGATCTTCTTGACAAACTGCAGGTGCTTCGTGCCGATCGCCAACGTGCGCATCTTCGTGTCCTTCGGGAACATGTGGGATATGTTCGTGAACGGGTCGCAGGGGGAACCCACAATGGCCATGTAGGGGTCATCCTCGTTCAGTTGCTTCAGGACGGTCTTCTGCGACTTCGCGTCCAGCAGGTCGTCCCCGATCAGGATGTCCCTCGGCCTCGTCACGGGATGCCGCCGCTGCTGAGCTTCTGATGTGGCTGCCATGCCACCTGCGTAGAGCTCGCAGATGATGGGCCGCTTCTCCTCCGGGTCCGCCTTCAGCGTGTCCACGATCTGCTGGCACTGATCCAGCTTGTCCTGAATCTCCTTCTCCCACGTCTCAATATGCTTCCTCTGCTTCCGCCGTAGGATGCCCTTATCGATCTCCTGGACCTCCGCATTCCAGATGTCGATCTCGTCGGACGTGACTGATGGCTCGATCTTTGTCGTCTCCTTCTTCGGCCACTCCTTAAGCGAGATCGTCAGGTGTCCCTTCTCCGTCTTGTTGAGAGGCACTCCGTACTTGTTGATCGCCTTGAAGTCCGCCTTCTGTTCCTTGATGTACATCACTGTGTCGAGCTCCTCCAGCTGGTGGATGCTCAGCAGTATTGGCGTCTTTGACTTCGGCAAGCTCTCGAAGCGTAGGTTCACGTCAGCTCCAGCAAATCCAACCATCACCTCTTGTTCTCCTTCTGCCATGACCGGGGCGCTATCATTCACGCCTCGGAAACGCGTGGATGATCCTCTCATCCGCGCGGTGACTCTGCCGTCCTCTGCGTAGCCGTCCAGTGATATTGAACCTCCACATCCACGTAGGCACAGAGTGTCCAGTACAGCATGTCCGTCTGGAACAGGTCCTTTTCGCACTGCGTAGGCTTCGATTTCTTCCAGCTCCTCGCAAGGTTGCTGCCGCCCTGTTGTTGGTGCGCGGTCGCCCTCTGGAACGTAGTTGGTTCCAGCTCGGCGTTGCGTCCACAACCATGTCGGTCGTACTCCAATCGGTAGGCGCTGGCAGGTACTCCTCACGATGTCACGAAGCTCCGAGGTCCTGTCCCAGGCTGCTTGGCATAGATCGTAAGCCATCTATTTCCTGAGACCGTTCGGCGCCATCTCCATGGTGATGCGCATGAGCTGCTGGAAGCGATGTAGGGCCCAGTCCAAACAGAAATCCATATAGTCTCTGTAGGCCGCTTCCATGTTCTCGCAGCTTACCCGTAACGCTGCGATCTGCTCCGCACGATCTCGTATCTTCTGTGGGTCGGCCTCTGCGTTGTCTTCTTCCAGGTAGTCTGAACTTGGTCTGCTGGGCTCCGTCCTCGACCACGTCCCTGGTGTCGGTCTGCTCGTTGAGCTCACTGGAGTGCTCAGGGGATCGTCAGATTATTGTGCCTGGTGTTCTTTATGTACTCGGTGTAGTTCGTGTGCCTGGTCGATCCTCTCTTGGAAGTTCGGCTGGTCTCCTGCTGCTGATACCGCGTAAGGGGTTCACGATCTGCTCCTCGGTGTCGATTCTCACCTTCGTCAGACTCGTGATCTCCTCCATCGCCACGTCTATGCTTGCTAGCTGGTCGCTGACAATCTGAATGGCGGTCATGTCCATCGAGCTGTCCGCCATCAGCAGCTTGACCGCGGTCGCCATTGCGAATCCGGCTCGTCGTAGAAAACCTCCAGGTCGTCCGTGAAAGCCTCGTCCTCCACGTCCGCCTCCTCGTCCTCCACGTTGTAGCGCACTGGATCCACTCGCTGGTGACCTCGTCTTTTCGCACTCGGGGTCACCCTTCCAGTGACCCTTCTTGTGGCACGCGTTGCACTTCGTGCGCGCCTTGATCTGCTTCAGCTTATCCTCAGCCTCTTTGCTGTCCATCTTGATGGAGCCCTGCTTGTTGATGTTGGCTTTCCAGCCTCTATTCGACTTGCTCTGAGCAGGTCGCTCCCGGGCCTGCTTGTAGTTGGGCTTGTGGTTGCGCCGTCCAGCTTTCCAGCCAAGACGTTGAGCCTCCGCCGCCAGGGTGTCGCACTCCTCCTGGCTGGTCTCTTCCGGGCCCACGTCGTCAATCACTCCCTCGAACTCGTCGATGTCCGATGCAAGTGCGTCGTAGTCCGCATCACTCAGGAAAATGTCCTCGTCGCACGGTGCACATTCGTCTCCGAGTAGAGCTTCTTCCTCTTCGTCGCCGTTGTCCACAGGGTAAGCTCCGCATCGTCCATGTCCACGATCATTCCGGCCTGTGCTGTCCAGCTGTATCAGCATGGTTGCCGTCACGTCGTCCCAGATGTATTCGCTGTTGCATTGGCCAAGGATTGCCTTGCGCTCTTGCATGCTGATGTTCGCTAGCTTCAGTAGAAAGTATGTCCGCAGGTCCTCGCTGACTGTCGTGTTCGTTGAAAGTGACTTGAGCCGCTCGTACTCTGTCTCTCGCCTCGATATGTAGCCCTGCACAGACTCCGTTCGATTGCGAAAACCTCGGAAGAAATACTCCTCGAACGCATGCTGCCCCTGCAGTGGCGCGATTCTCTCGCATACCTGTCGTGCTGTAGTTACCGCCAGTTTGACTGCAGCAAGTGGGCCATTACCTGCTTCGTCCAAAACTGCTTGCGTACTGATCTCAACCTTCTTTCGCGTGAGTGCCCACTCTCGTCCATTCAGAGAATTCTTGGGCTTGATGGCGTAGAGCTTCTTGATTTTCTCCTCGCTCGCGTGGTAGCCGAGCATTGCGCGCTCCTCGAACTCCTCGCCGCGGGATGGGTCGCCGTTGTAATGTACCACGCCCTCCTTGTCAACGAAGAGGGGGCCGTCGTTGAACTGCTGCTGCTGCCTGGACGTCGTCTTGATGACTGTAATGCTACTGAGCTTATCTCCAATGTAGTAGCTGTTCTGATCGTTGCTGCTGTATTTGCGCCGCACGCCCGGGATGCTGTTGATGCAACGATCCTCGTCCAAGCTGATGCAGGTCATGATTTTGAACGTTTTGTCGATCGCCGCGATCTGTTGAGCGCAGTGGTTAAGCACCGCGAGGATGTAAAAGAGCGTCGGCATATATCTGCACGGCCACTCTGTATGAAATCCTCGCACCGTGGATTGATTCAGCTCACGCTGCCAATGCAAATATTGTTCCAAATCTCCCCACCCACAACCTCTTGATGCAAGAAGAAAACAGGCAGATGATGGGGTATCTTATACCGAATCAAACTCAGCGTTCGATAGGTGCGCCCACCCCCCCCCGCCTCAGCTGGCGGGCTCAACTCGCGAATGGCAATAGTGAGCAAGAGAGCGCAAGCATGGGCGAGCGAGAGCAGCAACATAGATAATTCTAAACACCATCATCCTATATCTCACATCCCTGCTAATACAACTTTCACAGGAGGAGGGCGGGGGGGGGGGGGGAAGGAGGATGAGGAGAGAGGGACAGAGAGAGAGAGAGAGAGAGAGAGAGAGAGAAGAGAGGAAAGAGCGAGAGAGGAAGAGAGAGAGAGAGAGAGAGAGAGAGAGAAATAAAAAAAAGAGAGAGAGAAAGAGAAATAGAGAGAGAGAGATAAATAAAAAAACTAAGAGAAAGAGAAATAGAAAGAGAAAGAGAAAGAGAAAGAGAGAGAGAGAGAGAGAGAGAGAGAAATAGAGAGAGAGAGAGAGAGAGAGAGAGAGAGAGAGAGAGAGAGAGAGAGAGAGAGCAAGAGAGCAAGAGAGAGAGAGAGAGAGAGAGAGAGAGAGATCGGACAAGTAGGCGGACCAGGGTCCGTCCGCGAGGCGCACTGCAGTGCGACAACTCGCCAAACACTATTTGCGGCGGTGCAGCCTTGAGATACGAGGGCGGGCAACAAACCCCCTCCCCCGGCGCAATGCGACAGACGCTACAGACGGCGGACAGACGGTGAAGATCTCACGTGTCAGACCGCGTGACGAAGAAGGCCACAACAAGAAAGGCGACGTGCTGACACGTGGCTAGGCGGCTTGGCAGACCGCCAGTTGGGCGCTTGGCCGCAACGCGGCGCGCAGGGACGGGGCACCCCCCGCCCCCGCGCCCTGACGCCGTGGACGCGGGGCCACGCGTACACACGGGCAGGCAGAATGGCGGAGATTAGCGCGGGGCTCCAGGCGGAGCGCCGCGGAGCGATGACAGCATAGCATGGAGGGTGAGTGGCGGCGCAGCACCATCGGGCGAGGGCGTAAGCAGCTCGGCGAAGGCACGCCCGGCGCGGTGGAGGCGCTGGAGCAGAGGGCCTTGACGGGCTTGAGCAGCGGCAAGATCGGCGGCGAGAGCAGCACACCTCTGCTGAAGAGCGGCCATAGACTGGGACAGCTCGGTTTCGCGGTCGGTGAGGGGCGGCTGCTCAGTGCCTGCGGCCGCGGGCCTCGTGGCAGGGACGAGGTCATCGGTGCGCCTGGCCAGGTGGTGGACCAGCGCGGTGCGGCGATCCGTGCGCTGGCGGCCGTCGCCCTTGAGAGGCGACTGGAGGGTAACACGCGGTCCCAGGGCTGAAGCCGCTAGGGCCACGCCCTGTGAGGACGGAGGAGCCGCAGCCTCGCACCCAGCAACAGTAAAAGCGTGGACGGGGTGCGACGGCCTGACTGGCTCGGTGCCCTGCGGGGGGGCTGGAGCCGCCCCCGCGGGCTGGCGCTGGTGGGGGGACGGGGTGGGTGGCACGGGGGGACCAATCATGATGCCGTGCGAGGGCTCGGAGGTTGGCCGCGTGGTCGGGTGGCGTCTCGATGGAGCGGCATCGTCGGCAGCGTGGGGTGTCGGCGGGGCGTCGTCTATGCTGCCACTCAATCCGAGGGGATCATAAAGGTCTTCGTCGGCGTCTTGACGGTGAGCGACGTCATCATGTGGGTGCGATGTCGCTCTCGGTGGCGGAGTCGAGGTGGGCGTCGAGAGGCTTTCCGACGGGGCAGGGTTGGCGCTGGCTGGCCCGTCGTCCAGGAAGTCTAATCCCCCGCCGAAGCCGAACGGGTCGTCCTCCTGTTCGTCGTGCATCGCCCGTTGGGCTTCGGCCCAGAGCTCATCCGGGTTCTGCGGGATGCATGGTCCAGCCGCGGGTGGTGCCTGGTCCGACAGCAGGGGTTTCGGTTCCATTTTGCTGAGTTCCGCTGCTGTAAACCCAGCCCTGCGGTGTGGGAGCGGCAGAGTACGGTGTCTGCGCTCGTAGATAGCGACAGCGACCCCATGAAAAAAAAAAAAAAAGAAAAAAAAAATAAAAAATAAAAAAAAAATGAATAAAAACAAAAAAATAAGAAAAAAAAAAAAAAATAAAAAAAAACAAAAAAAGGAGACAAAATAAAAAGGACAAACGAAACCACCCTACAACAACCCCAGCACGTCTGCTTGGCGATGTCGTGTTTTGGCAGCTTCAACAATGTTCGTCGTCAGGTTGTGCTGCGTGCCGCGCGTGGCAAAGCGTCGGCAGTTCGCCTCGGGTTTCTCGCGAAGGGAGCCCGAAACGACCAAGGTCGATGCCCAGGTCTCCCAGGTGGCTGGCGATTTTTTCGACGCGAAACATGTTGGGCTTGGCCATAACACATCGGTGGATCTTTTCCCAGAGCTCCGCGTGCGTGCCCTGCGGCGCTGAATGTCCGTCGATGATGCTTTGGAAACCATCGACCACCGCCTGGTTGTCCACGAAAACGTGCACGGGCCGTTCGGCGCATGCCGTAAGGTGGACAATGGCGAGGGTCTCCGCAACCTGGGCGTTCTGCGTTAGGCCGTGAACGCGTGCACTGTAGTTCATGCGGTGGTCGATGCCGTAGTAGACGCCGTAGCCCGCTCGTGCTAGGAGTGGGATGGCTTGGTTGGTGCACGCGCCGTCCGTGGCAGCATAGACCCATGTCCATCCAGTGTCGTTGTCAAGGTAGGTGTGTAGGTGTCCTGGGCTGAAGCCGCAGGATCACCCTCAGGGGGGGGCCGCGGAATGGGCTGTGGCAGCGGGTCCCTCGCGAGGTCGGCCTGCAGGTCGAGGAGGGCTGGGTCTTCGTCGAAGAGCGCGCAGTGTCTTGTGTGCGGCGGAAGACGGGCCCACTGGTCGTCACTGATGAGGGTGGTGAGAGGAACTCTTTCTCGGGCCCAGCACTTACAGTCGCGGACAGTGTGCTCCTGAGTTTCCTCTTCCTCGTCACAGTAGCGGCACATGGGGCTGGGGTCTGCCGACGTGTTGGATCGGGATCGTCGCTGTTGGGTGTGGTCCCCGCCCGACAGGTAGTTCAGGAGGAGCGCCAGCTGCCAGGCAGTGCATTTGGCTGCTCCTTTAGTTCGCGCGAGCCACGTGCTGGCGACGAGGTC
The DNA here is from genome assembly GCA_963575745.1 of Prorocentrum cordatum. Lineage (NCBI taxonomy): Eukaryota > Dinophyceae > Prorocentrales > Prorocentraceae > Prorocentrum > Prorocentrum cordatum. The sequence goes on from CAUYUJ010015215.1 coordinate 329,722, forward strand.
AAGGCCCTGTCTGACAGAGGCGAGGTAGCCAAGGTCGTGTCGCCGTGGCTTGATCCTCCGCAGAAATGCCCTGCGTTGTGAAGCCCGCAGCATGTGCAGGAAGGCGTTTTGGGGTAAATTCAGCCAGCTGATCGGGCAGCCCCAGTCGTCGTACATGATGCCAAATGTGGGCCAGGTCCATCGGAGCTGCTGCAGCGACTGGACGAGTCGCCCGACGGGTCCTCCACCAAACAGGGTCTGGACGTGGTGTTGGAGGTCTCTGGCGAGCCCGCAGAGTGTAGCGTCGCGGTTTACCTGTCGCCGCAGGCACAGGAATGCTTCACGCTGCGTGATGGCGTCGATCTCAAGGGCGTGTCCCGGCACGCACACGGCCATGAGAGTCCAGAACTCGACCCACTTGTTCCCCTTGGGGCGGATAGCCGCCTTGAAGGCGTGGTTGTAGGCAGTCTTGGCTGGGCCTGATGGTGCTTGAATGTCGGTGCCCGTGTGCAGACGCTGGCAGCCAGGGATCGGGCGTGCCGCGCTTTGATAAGCATCGGCGACGGGAGCTTGCCAATGCGCGGCAGGCGAATAGTCGCCCTCCGTACACGGGCGTCTGCGGTGGCCGTGAGGTTAAGCGCGGCTGGAGCCGGCGCTGCCTCAGCGTTGATGTAACTCCCGACGAGCTTGAAGGAATCGACCACACGTAGGGGGCGATCCGCCAGCGTAAGCTGGGTAACGGCGGCGTGAAGCTCGTCGGTGAGCGCCCACCCTGCCACTTTACCAGGGTGAATGCGTTGACCTGAGAATCGGTCAAACTTGGCGGTTTCGTCGAGAGATTTCTGCAGCTCAGAAGCGGTGTGGGTAATGGAGTTGCTGTCGTCAACGAAGGTAGTGCTGAGTGATCGAGGAACGTATCGGTGCTGCCTCTTTGTCCACACGCACATGAGCAGCTTGATGTCATCCAGGGACCACGAGCTGCCCTGGAGGTGACCGTTTGTCCTGGCCAGGCCCCTGGAGTACGCTCCGTTCATGCGGATGTAGCGTTTGTGGTGTCTGTAGAAATTTCAGCGGACAGTAACGATGTCTTGTGGACACCCCGCGTGCAGCGCAAGGTTTAGACAGATGTCCGTGATGAGGTAGTCGAAGCACTTCTGTCGGTCAAGGGCAGCTCCAGCTAAGGGGAGGAGTAAAGTCCTGGCGTGTTCGATGCGCAGGGCGTGAGAGGTGCTGACATCCCCAATGGTGGCTTTGGGAACAGCGCCGAAGCTCGTGGCATGGGTCCATCCTTGCCGCCAGGTCGCGAGGCTACGGTAGGCCGGCGCTTCCCACGCATACATCCACACGGAAAGAACCGAGAGAAGTCGTTGGTCCGTCGGGAGTTCCCCTCGGCCGTTTCGGAGGCACGGGTTTGGCACGTGCAGGAGGGGCTCGGGGATGGTGCCAGTGCGTTGCATAGCACGTAAGACGCTGGCGAAGAGGCGAAGGATGTCGTCGGGTAACTCCTTAGCCTCCTTTGTTGTCCAGCCGTCGAGTCCCCCCGCGCGGCGCGGTGAACGGGTGCGAATGAAGTGGATGAGTTGGTCGTCGGTGAGGTGGAAAGGGGCTGCTGGTGATGGCGTAGGCAGCTCTTGTCGGTATTCGTCGTAGAAGTCCGCCCACGTCGGCATAGCTTCGGCGTCAAGGCCCGCGCGAGCGCGGTACCTGCCCAAGATGGGCTCCCAGGTGTCGACCATGAGCTTAAGCATGTCTTTGGTGTTGGCAACAATAGCGTTGGCGAGACAGAAAGAGAGAGAAGAGAGGGAGAGAAGGAGAAGGAAGAGAGGAGAGAAGAGAGAGGAGAGAGAGAGGGGATGAGAGAAAGAGAGATAGAGAGAGTAGAAAGGAACGAGAGAGAGAGAGAGTGAGAGAGAGAAGAGAGAGAGAAGAGTAAGGAGAGAGAGAAAAAAAAAAAAGAGAGAGAGAGAGAAGAAGGAACCAAAGGAGAGAGAGAAGAGAGAAAAAAAAAAAAAGGGGGGAGAGAGAGAGAGGAGAAGAGAGGAAGGAGAAGGGGGTAAGAGAGAGAGAGAGAAAAATAAAAGAGAGAGAGAGAGAGAGAGAGAGAGAGAAAGAGAGGGATAGAGAGAGATGGACAACAAAAGAGAGCAGGAGAGAGAGGAGAGAGATTAGAGAGAGATGAGAGAAAGAGAGTGGGAGAGAGATGGAGAGAGAGAGAGAGAGAGAGAGAGAGAAAAATATGACAAACAAACAGAGAGAGAGAGAGAGAAAGAAAGAAATAAAACAAAAAAAGAAGGAGAGAGAGAGAGAGAGGGAGAGAGAGAGAAAGAAAGAGAGAGAGAGAGAGAAAACAAAAAAAAAGAGGAAAAGAGAGGAGAGGAGAGGAGAGGAGAGGAGAGGAGAGGAGAGGCGGGGAGAGGAAAGAGAGAGAGAGAGAGAGACAGGGAGACAGGGAGACAGAGAGACAGAGAGGGGACGAGAAATCGGAGAAGCGTCGGGGGGGGGGGGGGCGGGGGCGGCGCGGCGCCGACATCAAGTGGTCGGGGCGGAGGGTGGCGGGGTGAACTGCCCAGGGGCCCGTTGGGTCGTGAAACTCCGCAGCGCGCGATATGTGTCACTATGCATTGTATTCTGCGCTGACTTACTATATGCGAACGATCATGCGATGCATGTTTAACGAGCGCGCGCCAGTGAAGGTGTTAGAACATGCGCGTTGCATGTCGGGCGCGCGTTTTGTTTGCTTAGGATTTGTGGAAGTGCGTTTTACCTGTTTTGGTTGGTGCGCATTGCGTGAAAGACCGAAGTGTGTCTTAGCAGAAAGTATTCCTCCTCGTGGTCCTCTTCCTCGCCCTCATCGTCGTCGCTGGTTCGGTCGTCGTCGTCGTCGTTGTTCTCTCCTTTTCGTGCCGCTCATCTTTGTCGCCGTGGTCGTCGGGGAAGGGGGCCGCGGCAAAGACTCCAGCGGCGGTGGTTGCGCGAGTTCGGGTCGCCCCACTCCCAGCGCACGGCGCCGCGTCTTTTCGCAGCGTCCGCGACGCCTTGCAAACCTCGAGCGCTGACGCCGCCCCAGTGCAAGGCAACGCATTTTCGCGCGGCGCCCGCGACGCCTCGCGTCGCTCGAGCATCGAAGCCGCCCGCGGCGAGTCGAACGCTGGCGCGCGCGCGGGGGGCGCGCGGGGGGGGGGAATGTAGGTTTTAGGAAAACGCAACGCAGGATGAGCAGGCGAGACCAGGGGGAAGGGCGGGGGGGGGAGGCGACAGGACGAGGCAGAGGCTTCGGGCTTGCATGGAGGAGCGGGCTGACGCATGACACGCCGGCGACCTCCCCCTTTGCTGACTCGCTATCAGGCCAGGGTTCGCCGCCCCGCGCCACGCGCGGATGAGCGCCAGCTGCAAGGCATTCAATCGACAATCGCAGGCGCGCGGGCAGCCAGGTGAACGAGCACCACCCTTTGCAGCCACAGCGACAAGCCAGGTGCTTGCGAAATACGGCGCCCACGTGACGGCGCTGCGTGCACACATGGATGAAAATGATAACAAATGCACTTTTGCTCCGCCCGGCCCCAACAGCGCCGCCGCACTCGGCAGCGTCGACGAACACTTCCAGCGGCGCAACTGATTCGCCAGGCGCGGCCTTCGCCACGAGATCATGGTTGGCGTAAATGGGTGGCAACGCTGCAGATGCGATGCGGTCGCGCGTGACAGCGGCATCTGTTGGATCGGGAAGTTCTTGTTTGAGGAGTTCGTGGAATGGGCACGCGTCGACATTCTTGATTGTTCGGCTACGTGCGCGGCGGCTCCGGCATGGCATGTCCAAACGCACTGGCAGGACTGTTCGGGCACCCGCAAGACGGACGCGGTGCTCGACGCGCCGGCTGCAGCGGCAAGCGGGGCCAAGCCGTTGGGGGCCAAGCCCCCGCAACTTCGCCGCGCCTACTGCCCGGCTAGACCCGCAAAGTAAGCGAGTTCACACAAATAATTGACCGTGAGCTCGCCGACGCAGAACAGGCGCTGCAACTCTTCAAGAAACGTGCGCCCCGCATCAGCCCGCACATTGTCGGGCGCGGGTGGCGACGCGCTGCGCCGCCGAGACATGTCGCCAGAGCTAGGTGGTCGGCAAGTGGGCCAGAACGCCTTACGGTGGACTTCATGTCATCGCGAAACATACATGGCCCGCCTCGCCATTCGAGCCATGCCAACACCCCGCGCACTACATGGCGCTCATACCACAACTCTACACCACCGACATGTCACGCACGGACGCGCCGCCACTTCCAGACCCCCCCCCATCATGGTTCCCATCGGCATCGCCCCCGCCGCCGCCACCAGCCGCGCCAGCACTGCCATCATCATCATCTTAACCACAAGCGGCAGCGCCACCGTCACCAGCATCATCACCATCGCCATCATGATCATCAACACCGTGTTCGGCATCACCATCATCGATGTCATCGATATCCTCATCGTGCACCACATCACTCCACATCCTCAGCCCCCCGACCCCGCTCGACATGCATCGTCGCAATTGACGTCGTATACATCCGTGCACGGCGCGCGCATTATCGTCGGCATAAGCGCCCCCCGCATCCATATCCCCCCCGCCCGCGCCCCCCCCCTCCCCCCACCCCGCCACCCCACCGTTCACACGCGTCAGATATCATCTACATCCGCGTCCACCTCGCACACGTCAAGTACATCGCCCTCAGAGTCCTCCGTATCATTATATGTACAACCCTCCTCCTCGTCCACATCCTCCCCATAGGATGCCTCGTCATAGCCATCATCCCCATCCTCATTATCTCATTCTCCTCGTCAGATTCCCCCTCACCCCCTCATCCCTGTCGTATTCATCATCCTCATCATAAATTGCCACCCCCTCGTCGCCCTCGACCCCCATCTCCATCGCCCCCGTCATCGTCCTCTGCAAACGACTACCTATCGTCTGCCCACCTGGCCGTGCCCCACATGGCCGCGACGACGCACGGCCGCCCGACGACTTCGCCCAACCACGATTTGATTGCGATGTTTTAAAAACTCTACCTGACACCGTCATCGGTCCGTCATCGGTGCGTGGTGGCGTCAGCGGTGCGTCATCGGTGTTGCAGCTGTAAAAACGCATGGTTTGGTGCATGGTCATCGATGTGTCATCGATGACGCCGTCATCGGTGCGTCATCGGTCTGTCATCGGTGCGTCGACCTGTCATCACAGACAAACCGGTTAAACGTGAAAACAACCGTTGGACGCCACAAAAACCTTGAAAAAATCGTCGGGGACCCATCGCGACCTGGATTTTCGGGAATTCCAATGTTTTGTTGGATTGTTGCTGATGGCGTTGATGTCGGGCGACCGTCGGGGCCCCACGAACCCAAAAATCGACTTGATCGCGCGCGGGCGCTGCGCCCTAACGACGTTCGTCTCGCGCCGCCCGCGCGCGGCACACCGCCGCCCCCGCGCGTTCGAAGCGCCCGAGCAGCGCCCGCCACTCGGGCGCAACTGCTCGAGACAAGCGCGCGGCGACGCGCGCGCATTGGTTAGAGATGCGGTTTGCAGAGATCAGACGGGGCTGCGATGGCGACATCGCCCCGGGCGAACGCGCGTTCCACCCCCGTCTAAGCCCCGCGCGCCGTAGCCCCCATGGCAGAGCTGCGCTCGCCGCCGAGAAAACCGCGACAACGACACTTGCTAGGCAGGCCTCACTTCGGCCGGTTTTTATTATGATTAATATTATTATGATTATTCGTGTCGCTCTTCTTCTTCGGGGCCGCCTTGGCGCTGTCCCTGTTCTGCTGGCGCTCGTTTGACTTCAGGGTGGCCTGCAGCGAATTGTCGGGCTTGTCGCCGAGGTCCTGCGCTGCGCCGAACGGCCTGCGGTAACCCCGCAGAACGATCGCAGAGGCGCAAACATAATCGCAATCATTCGTCGTCGTCGGTGCCGCGACCGTCGTCGTCGCCGCCGTCGCTGCCCCAAACGCAGTGGACAACGGGGCCATCGACGTCGGCGGCGTCATCGTCGTCGGCGTCGCCGCGCCTGTCGTCGCCGCCGCCGCCGTCGCCACCGCCATAGGTTGCGCAGCCACCGCCGCCGCGTCGCCGATGACGGCCCGACCCCGGGCGCGCCCCCGCAGGCCAGCTGTCCTTCAAGCGCGCGACGGCGCCAGGCCCGCACTGCACCTCGATCGCGCTTGCCTCGAACGCCTTCTTGACCTCGCAGGGGCGAGGGGCAGTGCGCGCGACACGAGAGGGGGCAGGGGGCCGAGTATGCAAGGGGCGGGCGGTGGCTTACCAGCGGAACTCCGATGCACCGCCGACGCGCCGACGCCGATCGTCGACGTCGTCGTCATCGTCGTCGCCGTCGTCGTCGTCGTCATTGTCGTCGTCGCCTCTGTCGTCGTCGTCTCCACGTCGCCGTCGTCCGTCGTCAGTCGCCCGTCGTCAATCACCCGTCGTCTGCGGTCGTGGTCATGGTCGCCGTCGTCAGTCACGGGGTGCCCGTCGTAGTCGCCACGCCCGTCTGCGCGCCGCCACGTCGCCCCCGACCATGACGTCGCACCGACATGCACCGTCTCATTCGCCACACCATCATCATCATCACCATCATCATCATCATCATCATCATCATCTCATCAGTTGAATCATCATCGCCATTGTCGGCATGTCCATGCCGCGGACCAGGCCGATCTTCACTCCCGTCATCAGCTTCTGCCAGACGCAGTTCGCCTGCACCTTCGATTCGATGGCGGCGGTCTGCTGATCGATCTTCCCAAGCGCAGCTGGCGTCCGATCCCATGCCAGCTCAGCATCTGGATTGTCGGGGTCGTCCTTGGCCTGCTTCACCATCGACTTCGCAGACGGCCGCGCGCTCTGCAAGGCGACGTTCATCCTGCGAATGTCCGCCAGACGAACCTTCGCAACCGTCCTCTCCTTCTTCCGCTGATCATCGCCTTTCTGATCGTCGCCCCCGTCGTCGCCGCCGTGGCCGCCATCGGTGGACTTGTCGTCCGCCAAGTCAATGAGGTCCTCCATTACGTCGTCATCGCCGTCCACTTGGTCATCTTGCTGATGATCGACATCGGCGACTGCTGCGGGCCTCCTCATGAATGGTGCTGGTGCACTGCCGCCGTCGGACTCCTTCCGCGTCTCCATAATATCACAGCGCTTGTCGAAGGTCTCTTTCCACTCCTCCTCGAACCAGATGAACTTGACCGACTCGCTCTGCTCGTCGATGCGAACGAACGGGTAGCCGAACTGCATGCACCTGCGCCCCGCCCCCCGGCAGTCCGCGATCGTCTTCTCGCCCCACTGGCCGCGAAGCCCACCCTCCAGGTTGCGCGTCTTGAGACATGATGCGACCTTGCCGCTGGCGACCCATGACTCGTCCACGGAGGTGGCGATGGTCTTTAGCCGCTGGATGGCGCCCTTATGCTGCTTCTTGCGCCAGTCCTTTTTCCACCTCTCCTTGCCGCTGGCGTCGTGGTACTCCTGCTTGATGGACTTCTAGAGGCGGATCTCACGCTGCAGACGCTGCCCCAGCGCCGACCTCATGGTAAGCGAGCAGCCGCCCTTCTCGACCGCAACCTTGCGCCGTTGGTCGCCGACGATGTATTTCTTCTGCTGCGGCGTCAGCTTGGCCGACTCGCCCCCGCCAGCGACCTTCGTGAACTTGGCCCTGTCCTTGCTCGCCAGTGTCGTCACCTGCCTCTCAACTGCTGCCTGGACGTGCTCGGCCGCGCTCTTCTCGGGCTTGACCGCGGCGCCCGCTGCCCTGTCGGGCGCGGCGCTCTACCCTGCCTACCACCCGCCCGCCCATGCGCGCACTCATGCGGCGTCCTACTCTGGCTACATACTGGCCATGTCGCATGCCCCCCCCCGCCTCGCGCGACCCTTCCCCCGCGCGCCCCTCGTTTCGCATGCCCCGTCGAAGAGCGCCCCCCCCCGCCCCCTCCCCCGCTGATGGCGCATCGCCTGACCTCAACTGCCATCGTCGCGGTCGTCGCCTTCGTCGTCGGCGATTCGACCTCGCCGTCGCAGCGCCGACCGCCCCCCGCCCATCCCCTCGCACGCAGCCCCCCCCTCCCCGCATCGCCCTCGCACTCGCGCCAGCATGCCCCGCGGGGGCGCGCGGGTCGATGGAGCCAACCGAGCTCGGCACAGCGGTCCTCCGGCTCCTGGCCCTATCAGGCCCGCAGCCCCGCGCCCATCCCCCAACCCCTACACTCCCTACATGCCCGAGGGGCTCACGCCTCCACACCTCCACCTTTGCGGCCGCCTCCGCAACGAATGGCTCATCAACATGCACTGCCGCATGGAGGACGAGCGATTGTCCCTGATGCGTCGAGAGCAGACTGCCCGCGCCGCAACCCGGCGCCAATTGTGCGAAATACTCGCCAACACACACCCCGACAGCACCACTATAGGAAAGAAGCATTACTTGCCAAGCAGCGTGCCCGGCTCCCCGCGTCATTTACGCCGACTGCGCACCGACGCCATGGAATTGGCCCGCAGACTCGGTTGGCCCACCTTCTTCATCACCCTCACTTGCAATCCCCGCTGGCCAGAGATGTCGCGGCGCTCGCGCCGGGACAGACTGCGGCCGAGCGGCCAGATGCTTGTGCCCGAGTTTTCCACGGCCGACTTGAACAGATGATGGAATTTCTGAAAGACGACTTCTACGGCCACCGCCGATGCATCATCCGGGAGATCGAGTACCAGCTGCGGGGCTTTCCCCGCGCGCACGCGGTCGTCGCCTACACCAACCCCCCCGCCACCGCCGAGGACATCGACAGTATCATCCCTTGCGAGGTCCCCACCGTTGACGAGCACTTACGCGATCTCGTGCTCACGCACATGGTGCGCGCTTGCACGCCTGCTTGCCGCCCGGACGGCCCCGCCCAAGAGTGCAACGCAGGCTGCCCCTGGCCTTTTCAGGACGACGCTACTCTCGATGCTCGGGGACATCCGCGCCGCCGGCGCCGCCCGCGCGGGGGCACCTGCCCAAATTGTGCCCTCGACAGGGCCGTGCACGGACGGAGAACGATCTGCTGCAACCGTTTAGTAGTGGCATACAAGCATACAACCCCGAGATCTTGCGGAGATGGGAAGGCCACGCGAATGTCAAATTCGCCGGCTCGGTCAACCTATTCGAATATGGTTACAAATATTTGCTCAAAGGCCCTGACAAGGCCTCCTACGATTTCCTCTACGATGACGCGGCGCAGGACGAAATCTCCGAATGGCTGCGAGGACGGTACTTATGTGCTACGGACTGCGCATGGCGCATGTTTGGCTGCACAACGTACGAGCGCGTGCCCCACGTCATCTGCCTGCCCGTGCACTTGCCCGGATGCGAACTCGTCGTGTTCGAGACCGGACAGGAAGAAACCGCGTTGGACAATGCAGTATCCCAACTTCAACGATACTTCCACCGACCAAATGGACATCCCTGGGCCCGGCTGAAATACCACGAGTACGTCGAACTCTTCATGGTCACCGCCACGTGCCCGGCGTCGTTGAAAGGTTTCTTCCCGGAGCTTTTCCCTGGGCCGCCAACCCCAAAGAAGACCGCCGATGAATTCAACATCGCGCTGCCCGGCAGCCCGCCGTCCACCGCCTGTGCCCCGCCGGCGCTGGACAGGGCATCGCGCCGCAAGTTCTTCGTCTACCCGAGGCTTCGCGGGGACCACCCCCTCTGCAGGCTCGAAATGAAATTCCCACGTCAAAAAGAAGTCTTCTACCTCAGGCAGATACTATTACGATTCTCCAAGACTTCTTTCGACGATTGCTTGCACTACGACGGCCGCCAGTACTCATCCTACGAGGAAGCGCCCCTCGCCACAGGCCTCTTCACCCGGGAAGATGAGGCCCGCCTCGTTCTCCAGGAAATGGTGGACCTCTGGTGCTCTGCGCATCAACTTCGCTTCTCGTTCTTGTCGCTCCTCGAGCTCGGCGCCAACCCCATCACGTTGTACCGCTCGTTTGAGGCGCACCTGATGAAGGACTTCATCGACCGCGGGCTCACCCAGCAACACGCGCAGCAGCAGCTCCGTGCGGCGCCGCGCGCCTCCTGGCTCAGTCTCGGCGACTCCGAGAACTCCTGGCGACTGGGCGGCGCTTCCCCAGCGCCCGCACCTGCACCTGCAACTCTTTGCAGCGTGGCGCGCCCACCCACTTCGAACGGCGTCGGGCATTTGATTGCCGCAGATGTACACCAACGCCGAGCGTCACAATTCATCATGGATTCCATCGGCGCCGGCAGGGAGTCGTTCGTCTTCGCCCACGGCCTCGCGGGCAGCGGCAAATCTACCTCGGCGACCTACGTCACCGCAGAGACGGAGGCGTTGGGAAAGCACGTCATCAACGTGGCCACCACGGGTGTCGCAGCTCTCCAGTTGCCGGCTGGCGCTACCGCTCACTGAGCACTATGAGCCCTACGGGCACCATGACGCCTATGAGCCCTACGGCCCCCGCGGACCCTACGACCCCTTACGAGCCATGTATGGTCTTTGAGCCCCATGAGCCAGATGAGCCCTACAGGCCGCATAAGCCTTATGAGCCCTATGAGATATACGAGCCCTGCGGGCACCATGAGCCCTATGAGCCCTATGGGCCCTGCAGGCCGCGTGACCCCTACGAGCCTTATGAGCTCCAGGAGCCCTATGAGCACTATGAGCCCCGCGGGCACCATGAGCCCTGTGCGCCCTACGGGCCGCATGAGCCCCATGAGCCCCAGGAGCCCCATGAGCACTATGAGCCCTACGAGCACCATGAGCCCTATGAGCCCTATGGGCCGTACGATTCCTATGAGCCCCATGAGCCCAATGAACCCCATGGGCCCGGAGGGCTCTACGAGCTTCATGGGCCACATGAGCCTGTGAGCCATGTGAGCCCTATGAGAACCTTTGGCCTTATGAGCCCTATGAGCCCTGTGACCCTATAGGCCTTATGAGCCTCATGACTGCTGTGAGCCGCGTGGGCCTCATGAACCTGATGAGCCCTATGAGCCCTACGGGCCGCATGAGTCCTATGAGCCCTACGAGCCCCAGGAGCCCTATAAGCACTATGAGCCCCGCGGGCACCACGAGACATATGAGCCCACTGAGCCCTGTGAGCCCTATGAGCCCTGTGAACCCTATGATCGCTAGAAACCCTGCGAGCCCTACGAGCCCTATGGGATGAGCCCTATGAGCACTGGAGCCCTGTGAGCCATATGAGCCCTACGACCCCTGTGAGCCTGACGAGCCCTGCAATCCCTGTGGCCCCATGAGACCCAATGAGCCCCATGAGCCTTCTGAGCCTCACGGACCTTACGAGCCCGATGATTCCCAAGAGCCGATGACCTCCCGGAACCCGAGGAGCCCTACAATTCCAATGAGTCCTATGACACCCATGACCACTTCCCGAATCGCACCGCGGCAGTGACGACTGCCGGTCCCGTCGCGCCTCTCTGGCACCATGCGACCAAGATTTTAAAGGCGAAGCGAAGCGAGCCGGTAAAATGTTGTGTATATATACATATATATATATACCTATACGACCACCCTTCGGGTGATAAGGAGGTTCGGGGGGGGGGGAACCAACGTCTCACTCGATCGGTCTCACTATCGATCTCAGTATCGATCTCAGTATCGATCTCGCTCGATCGATCTCACTCGATCGATCTCACAGTCGATCTCTCTCGATCTATCTCATTCGATCGATCTCACAATTGATCTCACAATCGATCTCACAATCGATTACACAATCGATCTCACATTCGGTCTCAATATCGATATCACTATCGATATCACACTCGCTCTCACAATCAACGTCATCATCATCATCAACATCATCAACATCAACAGCATCACCAACATCGTCATCATCATGATGGCACCGTCATCATCATCATAAACACCATCATCAACGTCAGCATCATCATCGGGACAACAACATCATCATCATCACAGTCATCATCTCATCATCGACATCATCATCATCGGGACACAGTCGTCGTCATCATCATCAGCAGCATCATCATAATCATCATCATGGTCGGGACACCATCATGATCACCACCGTTCTCATCATCAACATTATCATCAACATCGTCATCATCCTCGGGCCACCATCATCATAATCATCGCATCATCATCATCATCATCATCGACATCATCATCATCAACAACATCATCGTCATCATTGGGGCACCATCATCATCATGAGCAACAGCACCATCAACGTCGTCATTTTCATTATTATCATCATCGGGACACCATCAGCATCACCATCATCATCATCATCATCATCACCATCATCATCAGCATCATCATCGGGACACCATAATCATCATCAACATCATCATCATCAACATCATTATTGCTGGGACACCATTTCCATCAACATCATCATCACCAACATCATCGGAATCATCATTTGCATCATCATCGGGACACCATCATCGTCATCGTCATCAACATAATCATCATGATCATCATCATCCTCGTCATCGGGACACTATCATCATCATCGACACCATCATCAACATCATCATCATCTTCATCGTGGCAGCATCATCATCATCCCATCATCATCATTATTATCATCATCATCATCTCATCATCATCATCATCATCATCATCATCATCGTCATCATCATCATCATCATCATCCTCGCGGGACACCGCGGGACACCGGCGGGACACCGGCGGGACACCGCGGGACACCGCGGGACACCGCGGGACACCGGCGGGACACCGCGCGGCCCCGCGCCCCGGTGGAAAATCATTTGGTGCGGCCGCGCCTCAGCCACAGAGGACACCACTGGGACACCGGCGGGACACCGCGCGGCCCCGCGCCCCGGTGGAGAATCATTTGGTCCGGCCGCGCCTCAGCCACAGGAGACTTTCCTCTCGCCCGCCCACGCAGCTTCGCCTCGCCCGCGCGCGCGGCACGCACGAACACGAAACCGAAATCGATTTCCCGGTAGGGGGGCTCTCCGTTCCACTTCGATCTCACCCCCCAACCTCCGATACGTACACAAACATATATGCTTATGCATACTATATCCTTGTTCCTCACCGCGAGCGAGTGCAACGCAGCGCGAACTCAACGGAAACGCAGCGCCGTGCACGCGCAGTGCAGTTTCTATGTAGCACCACGCGCTCTTGCGACACTGCGATATGGCAGGATGCACTTATGTAGCAACAAGTCTTAAAATAAGCAGCGACATCAAATGACAAGACTCAGCTCTAAAACAAGCATCATGTGCTAGTACAAGCACCCACTTTCAATTTTAAACTTGGCGCGCGCATGTTAATCGGCGGCCTATGTTGACAATCCTACATCCTCTAGGGAGGGTGTTAAGGCGCGAAGATCGCCGACTTCGCCGCCGCGGGGCTCGACCAGCCGGTGCCGGGGCCGGAGGCCTCCACGATGCTGGGCCCGGACTTCGTGGTCTACGAGGCGGTGGAAGAGCCGGACAAGGTGGCGATGGGCGGTCTGCGCATCCACGAAGCTCCTCGCCGTGCCACGACGATCGGCAATGGCGGGGCCATCCGAGAGGAGCAGTCCGACGCCCCAGGGCGATGGCGGCGCGCGGGTCGCGGCGCGCGGCGATCGGCGCGGCCGATGGCCCAGGGAGGCGCGGCGTCGCGGGATGCTGGGAGCCACGTGGTTGGCAGCCGCGGCCATGGAGATGCACGCGCCGAAATCGGGCGACATCCTCGACGGGCCCGACTACCTCGCGCCGAGGAACCAAGAGCAGGATCGCGATGATCCATGGCTGACGATCGCCCCTCGGCCGCGCGGGCCGCGGGGCGGCCGGCCCCGCTTCCGGCTCGCGCGCGCCCGCTCGCGGCGCGCGCGGAGGGGCGGCGGGAGATGGGGCGGCCGCTGCTGGAGTTCAGCGCGCGAGTAGCCAAGCGTCGAGCGACGCCTGGGAGGGGCCCGCGCCGGAGGAGGTGCTGGCGGACCCCGAGATGGACTTCGCGCGCGGCGACATGTGCCAGTGGAACCTCAGGGGCACCGAGAGCGGGCTGCCCCGCCTGAAGCCCGGCGCGTTCGCGGCGAACAAGGGGCGCTCGCGGAGCGGCCGATGAGGCGCTGCGACGAGCGATGCCGACGCGAAATGGTCGAGGGCCGCAACTCGAACGGGGCTCGATGTGAGCAGGCAGAAAACATCCTGCTCGGCGCGCGCGAGGAGTCGCTTGAAAGACGCCACGAGCAGCTCGCGCTCCATCCAGGGGCTCAACGACGAGACTCCGAAGAGACAAATTCGTGGAGGCTCGGCCAACGTCAGCGCGGCGCGCGAGTGCACGGGCGAGCTCGGGAGCTGTATCCCGGCGACGCACGATGCCTAGCTGGTCGCCAAGTTCGACCCGAGGATCCGCTCACGCGGCACGCTGGCGCGGCTGACAGGTGAGCGCGAGACCGCGGGCATCGCCGAGAGCGGCGAGGGCATCCACGAGCGCGACGATTGGGAGGCCAATCCCGCTCCGCCCATCTTGCGATGCGCGCCGGGCGAATCTGTCGAGGGCGCAGGGCCGCTGGCAACCTTTCCAGGGGGGTCCACCTCTCCAGACGTCGGCGCGATGCCTGTGCCACCGCCACCTCCTCCTCGCGATGAACCATGACGGCGGAAGGGCGAGGGGTCGCGCAAAGCATGGAAGGCGGTGGGCGCCGGGCTACGGCGAGCCCGACTTCGCCCGCGCACGACAGCGGGGCAACCGTCTAACGAGGCGCTCCAGAGGCTGCTGCGGCACGGTTTTGCCGCGCCGAAGGCCCGCAAGGCCGCGCGGCGCTTGCGGTGCGGCGCGCGCCAGTTTGGCGAGACCAACGGCGTCGAGGCCTGCCGAATTGCCGGTGACACCGCGCGAGTTCAACTACCTCATCGAGATCGACGTGCCCCAGGAATGCACGGCCAACGGCGCGCGAGTCTCGTTCTTCAACTCGGTGTGCGACGGGGTGGGCCACCAGCAGGTCGCGCCGCTGAGCTACGGGGGTGGGGGCCCCACAGGCAAGGAGATCTGATGAGATCTTCGAGGCCATCATGTCGAAATTGGCATCGTAGGCTGGCGCGCCATGCCGGGCGTTCATTGACCAGGCGCGGAACAACATGGCCTGCGTCAGAGAGCAGCTGATCGCGCGTGGGGCCCGCTGCGACTTCACCAGCGCGGAGCAGCACCACCGCCTCGGGCGGCGTGAGCGAGCCAGCGGGGCGCCGCGGAGGGAGCTGCGGAGGCGCGCGCGCTACGACCGGCAGCTCATCGCCGAGGGCGACGCGGAGATCGGAGCCACAGAGACCAACAAGGCCAAGAACTCCATGATGCGGAAGGGCGGGCTCGCCCCAGTACAATGGGCGCTCGGACGGGGCGTCCGGGCGCCGGGCAGCTTGGTGCCCAGTGGAGGCAAGCTGGTTGGAGACCCACGAGGCCATCCTGACGCCCGAGAGCGCGATGGCCGAGCAGGCGGCGCCGAGGGGCGTGGCGCGCGAGGCGCGCATCGAGGCGGGCAGCGGCGACCGCGCGAGACGGGCGATGCTAGCCCGCTGTCGCCCTATGTGAGGGCCGCGGCCACCTGGGAGCCTCGTTTACTTCTGCCGCAAGCAGAGGCCAGGCAAGAACACGCCCCCCGCGGCGGGCCGATGGCGCGGCATCTGCGAGGTGATCGGGCACGACGTTCCGAATGGCGACAATGGCGACCTCGGGGACACGGCATCCGGTTGAACTGCCGTGGCCAGCTGATCCTCGCGGCGCAGACGCAGCTTCGCCGGGCGACGCCAGAAGAGATCCTCGCGCAGAACATCTCGGGGGGCGTGGCGAGCGAGGTCGGCGCAGAGAGCCGGGCGCGCGCGACGCGCGGGGGCGCGGGCCGGTGGCCGACCTTCCCCGACAAGACGGCGCTCATCGCGGAGGGCCCGAACGACGAGGCGCGCAACGGGCCCTGGATCCCCCACTTGGCCGATCGCAGCGGGCGCGTCGAGCTCGCGGGCGCGGCCAAGGCCGAGGGCGCGCCGGTCAGCGAGGCGATGGAGACGGAACTCGGGAGGCGCGAGGGCAAGCCCGGCAGGCGCGAGCTCAAGGGGCGCGAGATCCCGAAGCACTTGCGGGAGGCGCTCGATGAGCCCAAGAAGAAGGCGTGGAGCAGCTGGTGTCTCTGCGACACCGTCGAGATCCCCAGCCCGAGCAAGGTCAGGGAGCTGCCGCCCCGGACAGACGGCCCTAAAAAAACCATTGCCGCCCAGAACGTCATGGTTTTTAACCAAGACAAAACAGAAAAAAAAAAACAAGACATTGCAAAATAACCGAGATAAGTGTAGTTCTGGTGAAAAATCGCGCGTCTGCTGTCGTTGGTTCGCTGTGAAAATGCTGTGTTTATGTAGACAGCTTTTCTATTATATGTAAGCGTTGCCAACGACAGATTGTTGTTGCAACTGCGTGCATTATGAGCTAGGAACTGCGTCGTTGGGCGTTGGCAGTAACGCCTCTGCGTCGAGGGTGGCAGAGCACAGGCGGGAGCCTAGAGGATAGTTTGGCGAGTCAGGGCAGGGGAACAGCGCGGACAGAGAACCCACCAGATACGCAAACATTCGGGATGACGACGATTGTTTAGGCAAGGCAAACAGCTCTGGACCATCGTAAAAATGCACGCGCGCACGCGACATATGCGTTGCAACAACAGCGCAATCTCTTCTCATCCTGGGATGGAAGCTTCGCCCCGAAGGGCGGTGCCCCGAAGGGCGACCGCATGTAGAAAAATATGGGCCAGGAGCGACGAGTCTTAAGGTCTTTACTGTTTTCAAGTGTTCCTGGCTCTCGTTCCCTCTCTCTCGCTATGTTTCTTTCTTTCTTTCTTTCTTTCTTTCTTTCTTTCTCTCTCTCTCTCTCTCTCTCTCTCTCTCTCTCTCTCTCTCTCTCTCTCTC